>OZ024784.1:804381-952397 GCA_964017065.1 Haliclona indistincta
AGCCACGCCCATGCAATGTGGTTGTAATTGTACTACACTACACAGCAATGCAATCAAACAGGTTGGAAACAGTAATCGTGCTCATACCGACACGAAAGATGTTGTTTACTGTAGTCGCTGCAGTTTTCATTGCTTCTACTCGACTGCATCTCTGTCATGCAGCAGCGACTAACAGCTCTCCGCCAAGACAAACCCGCATCGCTGTCGCCGACGAGTGTGTGCAGCCACACTTACATGTAACTGACGTTATTTTGTCGGGGTGAGTGAGTAGTGCTTGAATTATTCCTGCATCATGCTAGAAATATTTTACAACAGCACACATAAAGTCAGTCAGTTGTGACAAAATAATAATCGCCGAGACCTAGTGCGAAAACAGTGCCGCCGCTAACGTCTTCACATGAAGGTAGCTCTGTCATGATTATTTGTATAATGATGGCTCAACCTGTGCAGTACCAAGAGATATGGTATCCCTGTACATTGTGTATATCTCTTTCGAAGATCTTGCATAGAAATGTGAAGACCGGCAGTTCGATGTTTTACTTACACAATGTACACTCTTGATGCACGTGACCAAAACTGAATTTGATTGGTCAACGTCATGCTTCCGGTGTTGACATTTCTATTAAAAAAACGCTGTAGAGATGTTGATAGCTTATACAATCAATGACGAAAACTGATTTTATTGTGAACAGAACTACATAACTGCTAATAATTATCTTTTAGAATGTTCTAGGTGATTCTAAATGGTTAGCACATCATCTTGGTAAGAATGTGTGCACTGTGGTTAGTATAAGTAAACTATGAGTTAGTGGTTGCAAAGATGAAAGCTAAGGTTACATTGCATAGGTGATAGTGTCTTTTGAATTGTGGATTGGAATTGGTTTCACAACCAGAGGAGAGGGAGTGGAGGATTCTAAGGCATGTATTTGCCGATCTTATGATAATTTATAAGGAGTGAAAAAACATGTGGTAACCGGTGGTAGTAGAGAATGTTAGCACATGGTAAGGGTACAAATAAGTAAACTATGGTTAGTGGTTACAGAGATGAAAGCTAATGAATATTGCCACAAACTGAATGCCCCTTACAGTGTCTACATGAATTTTGATGATACAGCGGTTTCACTACTGTTTCAAAAGCGGTTTCAAAAGCGTCAACCGTAGAGCGTAAACCGTGTTCAATCTAAATCACGCAATGTAATAAACCTTCCAAATAAGGAACGGATGACGCTTTACGCTTTTGTGGCTGTTGCAAGGTGTAATAAAACCGTTGTATTGATTAGGTATGCATGGCAACATTATTCTGTGCACATGAGTGCGGAAGATGATTATTGTGTGTGCAAGAGGGAAGGAGTGTCCTAATCAGTTTTAGCATCCACCATGTGCACCGCTAAATCTTCCTTATAAGGAAAGATTTACTGGCTGTATAAAATTAATGATGATCTTGGCTCCAGTCCAACTCTGGTTTGTTTTAGTTGAAGAGGAACACCCAAAGTGTTGATGAATGTAAAGGTAGAATTAGCAAGCCACAATGTGCAAAGGAAAGCCCTACTTCCAAGTAGCAACAGCAGACTTTACCGCTCGAGATACGAAAGTTAAATGCTCCAAGAAAAAAACACCTTCAAATGTTTAAAAATTGAACTCTCTATCACAGGCATTCCTGTCTGATATTGATTGCTTCACCAATCAATCAATGCAGGTGTTGATAGGCAAAGCATGTGTGTGAAGATGGTGATCTTTCATGTGCAATCCAGTAGCTTATCATTATTCACTCGGTGTGCATTTCTTGATTGACAAAAAATCCCAGTCAACAATAACATCTAGTCAGTTAGGGCCTAGCCTATGATGCTTTACACAGCTAGGGCCGTGCAGCAAGTTATGCATTATATTGTCATTCTCACACAGAGTACCATTCAAAGTGAAGTATCATGAACTTGTAAAAATGCAGAATTTAAAGTTAGTATTGAGAATGGTGAGCTTGAATGCTAGTTCTTTGCAATAATTATATACACTATTATGTTTGCTGTCTTTAGAAACCATTTTTACTGGAGATGGTTCTCTTTTGTCATACACACTCGTCCTAAATGACAGTGTAAGTGAGTGGTAGCAGTACTTGGCTGACACTCTGTCTGCTTGATGTACAGGGACACTTTGAAATTTGTGCATCTTTCGTCAACAGTATGACAGATGAAAATATGTGTTCTCCATTCTGTCAGGTAAAATGTATAACGCAATAATTATGATTTATTTAAAAATATGCAGGTACTCACTGTGATTCCTGCCTGGGTGACAATGCTCCCACTTATTGTCACTCTTTTTCTCGCTTTAACAGTCAGGTACGTACAAAAAAAGACAAATTAATACAAAATTTTACTACAAAAAGACAAACTAATGCAAAATTTTACAAAACCTGTGTATTTTTGTATAGGCAAGTTGTCATCTCATTAGTGGTTGGAATATGGTTCACTGCTACGTTAGGTAATAATAATTAATAATCATTTTTAATAATTAATAATAATTATGTTTCCTACAGTGATGGGTTATAACCCATTGTCTGGTGGAATGATCACGTTCAGTGAGCAGCTATTATGATTACATAATCTGGATAATGCTAGTATTAATTATGTGTTGCAGGTGTTTACATCGCTGGAGCGTTGTCCAACACAACCAATTCCATAGTTAGTAAAAATAATTATTTACTTAGCTAGTAAGTATCACTCATGCTTCTTAAGATATTTGTGTTTATATTGATGCTTGGAGGATTCACTGGAGCATTACAGGTATTGTAGACAAACATTTGCCAGCATGCATTTATGTAAGTACATGTCTGATTTCATGCAGAAATCTGGTGGATTAGTGACTTCTTTCAAATGTTTTTCAGCATCACCACGCATGTAAGACCAACCCCTCATCTCTGTTGATTCATTCTCTTAATAATGTACTATAGCGCCTGTACACTGGCAGTTGCGATGAGCTTTCTGCTCTTCTTCAATGAGCACGCCCTTGTGATGATTGTTGGAAACAGCTTCAAGACAGTAAGCCTGTTAGCTAGCTGTGTGGATCTCATCACGATTATGTATGCACAGATGATGGCTCTAACTGGAGTGAGCAATGCTAAGTTTGCGTTCCTTCTGCAAGCAATGGCGGCTACTATGAGTAGTCTTGTGCCGGTATCAAGGTTAGTGTCCATACGGCTATAACACAGTATATGGTGCTTCACAGCTGGGTGGGACCTCAACTAGGAGCTATCCAATCAGCCATTAATATGTTAAACATTACTGACAAACCGTTTGTCATTTTGGCTAAGACTCTTCGTACGTCAAATGCACAACGATAATACAGAATATTATAATCTTACCCAATAGCATACAGATACCTACAGCTACTTATAATTGCTTGTGCACTAATGGTCTCTCTGCTCAATCGAGACTTCGGCCCAATGCTAACTTCAGAGAAGATGGTAACTGCTAAGCGGCAGCGACCGGGTACTCATCGAGTTAGTGATGTGACAACATCAGTACAACCGTCATCAGAGACCAATCAAAAAGATGCAAGCTCTCAAACTGATCCCATTGGTAATCTATTACAAGTACTGATACTATGATGAAAGTGTGTCATTGAGCAATTTGGCAGATTGGCTGTTCGTTTGTACAAGACAACTTGTGCACTTCACATTTGAACCTATGCATGTATCCATTACAGCCATGCATTTTACCATAATACTTGATGATTTTCTTTTCAGGACCACTGGAACCAGATCCCAAATCACCTCAGCGATGGTCAGTTGGTGATCGTGTCTGATTTATTATTTATATTTTTGCAACTATAGGTTTAACTCTGCTATACCAGTATTAGTTCTTGTTTTGACAACACTTGGTGGAATGGTCTACTCTGGGTTTGATGAAATCAATAAATCTCAATCAACTAACATAAAGTAAGTGTAATCTTGCTTAAATATCCTATATTTTCTCTATGCACTGCAGACTGAATCTGACAGCTGCTAATGTGTTTGCTAGCGCTGATGTGACCTCATCTCTCACGTGGGGCACTGTCACTGCTACAGTGTTGCTGTTCATTATGGTACTAGCTCAGAGAATACTATCATTGAGTAAACTCATCAAGGTCAGTCAATGTCTACTGCATGCAGTATTATGATATACACATCATTTGCACAGGCTTGGATGGAAGGTATGAAAACTGTACTCGAACCAGTTATCGTGATACTACTGAGTTTTGCTATTGGTGACGCTACTGCTGTGAGTCAAATTATCATTTAACTAAAATTTACATTCTGTAACTGCCTAAATCCTATGTATTTCAAAGGGTTTGATTATTTATGTAGGACTTGCGAACAAGTGACTACATATCTCAAATACTATCTGAAGTGAACTTCCACGGAGAGTACATACCGGCACTAG
Organism: Haliclona indistincta; assembly: GCA_964017065.1. Classification (NCBI taxonomy): domain Eukaryota; kingdom Metazoa; phylum Porifera; class Demospongiae; order Haplosclerida; family Chalinidae; genus Haliclona; species Haliclona indistincta. The sequence goes on from OZ024784.1 coordinate 808,797, forward strand.
CAGCTATCCTATCATACCTACTAGCTTATGCTACCACAAGTGTATGTAGTTTGTACTATAGCTACTGACCGTTATACTGATGTGCAGGCATTTGGGACAATGGCTATATTGTGTCCTCTGTTGGTTCCTATTGCATACAAGCTAACTGGCGATGAGGATATTATCATACACACAACGGCTGCTATACTATCATCCAGTACTCTAGGACATTGTGAGCAGTTCTTGACAATTATACCATTTTACCATCTATTCGTAGTGATTTCTCCGATATCTGATCTAACCATCCTTGCAAAAGAGACTGCTGGATGCTCTCTGAATACACATCAAAAATCATCAGTGGTATGTTCTATGCACACGTGTGCTGCTGAATTATTATGTCTCTTTTAGCCATATTTTGTGATGCTTGCTCTGTTAGCTTTGGTGTTTGGCCCTCTACCAGTGGGTGCAGGCTGGTACCCATGGTACGTGGGCTGGTTCCTGATGCTAGGAGCTCTTGCTAGCATCTTTGTACTGTTTTCAGCTGGACACGACAGGCACTCAATCTCGCTCTTCAGAAGATGGTTTGTTATGTTATTTTATGAAAATCTTCATAGTAATCACATTCCCTTCAGTTGTCCTTGTGTCTATGTGGCGGCTGATCAAGTATGGAGAATACTTGACATAAAAGTGAGACTAGTGAAGTTAAAGAAAAAAGTGCTGCTAAAATTGAAGTGTCGACGGCAGTCATCATCAGAGGCGTCTGTTATTAGCGCTACTAACCCAATGAATACATCAACCACTGAAAATAATGAACCTCAAGAACAAGCAAATTCTAGTGTTTAGCATTGCAACTACCAAATCAGTTTTCATGTATAGTATGATCAAATTCCACAATTTAACAATCCTGTATACCTATCTAATAAACTACTCACACACACACTACAGCTATGCTGTCACTTGCTAACTGGTCTACTTAGCTATCTTGAATTGTATCAGGTATTTTGGGTAGGCCTGGGAGTCTCTCATAGCCACAAATATGGTGGGGTTACTGGTATTGTCTACAAGTGTGTCATAGGCAATGCCTGATTTGTCAGGTATCATAGGAGCTGTTTTCATAGATGAAGCTCCTTTAGTGTACTGGGATACTAGCAGTGAGCACACCAGTATATTCTTTTCTCCATTGGAGTCAGGAGCAGAGTATTTGTCCTGTGCAGAGTAATCACTGTTGCGAGCGAAATAGACACCTTTACCAAAGTAAGCAGCTGCATAGAAACACGAATAACTTAACAATTATTAACAACAATTAATTCTTACCATTTGCATCAGCAGCAAAGATCCTGTTAAATCCTGTTTGACATATCAGATCTAGGCTATCCTTCTTAGTGCCGTGAAATAGCATTTCTTCCTTCACATCTGCTCCAGTAGTTTGACTCCATATTGTCTTCAGAGCCTCGTACCGCATATATTCACCAGGATTTTGGATTCGTTGAACCCTAGAGATGGTAACCTTGTCCTTATTCTTTCCAAGTGTCTGCTTAAAATGTTGTGTAGCATCATTGTACTCAGCTGTTCCTTCTTTCACTTCGATATAAGCACACACTTTGGGATTCCCTTTGTCATCTGTTGGTTGAGCAGTCCAAGTAGATGGAAGCGCTACAATTGAGAAAGTATTATAATACTTCATGCATTGTCACACTAAACTCACTTGAATTAGCCCTCTTCTCTCGCTTTACAACTCGTGTAATGCCTTCATTGTCAGTCTCAGTCATATTGCTGCCTTGGATACTAATGACAACTGGTAAATCATCAATAACTGTCTCTACAGACGACAGTTTCTTCTGATATGCCTTTTCTAGTTGAAAGCAGACTTCTGGCGAGTATGAAGAACGAGTACCATCATCTCCAATGTAAATCCATTCACACATTAGAAGTTCTGTAGTTATTGTACGAAGATTCAGCAGCTTTCGTTCAATTTCATTGATAGCTTTATCTACTGAAGTTGATTCACCCTCGACTAGTAGCCGACCTAACTTTTCTTGAAAACTAACGGCTACACACCTCTGTTGGGCTATTTCAAATATCTCATCTAGGTCATCTCGACCAAGAAGTGGTGCCAGATTTTCTAATTCAACTGTGTTAGTTGTAATGCTATCAGCAACAATTTCTCTCAATCTTTGCTCAATTCGGTCGATAGCACTAGATTCTGTGCAGTATATCTCGATTGTAGCACCACATTCTTCGACCCGAACTTTGGGTTGATAGTGCTGAGTAGGCCGAGCTGAAGGCTTTTGCGGAGTTATTGTAATACTGACACCCTCCTTCTTAGGCATAAGAGCAAAAAGTTGCTTTGGAGACCAGCCACGTCCTCGATGAGATGAAGATACATCAGACGAAAAGAACTTGAAGAAAACATCCTTAAAACTATTAAACATTTTGTCATCAAGAATAACGATACGAATCTCATTAAGAAACTTGGGACTACTTTGTGCAAATTCCTGAATGGCTTCAAGCATTGGTTGGCCTGACTCTGCCACGCTATATCCACCTTCTCCAAGACAGAAAACAGGAAGAGAAATAGACGCTACTTTATCTGATTCTGCCTGAGTAAGACAGTTTTGTACAACTAACTTGACCAGTTGGGTTTGGCTTGTAGTTGGTGGTGTGCCTGGTTTCTTCTTCTCAACATACGCATGATATACTTTATGGCACTTGAGCCTACCACTTGCTACAAGTGAAATGATCCTAGCATCCTTAAGAGTAGCGCCTCCTTGAACAAATGACGAGCATAATGTCTGCATCATAGGACCAGCTTTCTGACTGATAGCTTGTGATATGCGATTTGCTGATAGTGTCATATCCACAGATGTGCTGTTCACTATCACGTCTGATTGCTCATTGGAGATGTCTCCTTTAATAACTAAGACTTGTAATGCCTCTTTAACCGATAGAGATTGGGCTAAATTAGCTGCTTTAGCAACTCTAGCCTCATGCTCTTGCTTGAAAACTTTGTGATCTTCATCCCGAAAGATAACAAATGTAAAAGATTGAATTGCAGTACGATTCCGTGCATGGAACGAAACTACTTCATCAAAGAGAATCTTTGCAGACACACTACACGGGTAGGCAAGATTAGCGACCCCAAGAGAAGGAATGGCAATAGATGAAGCTCCTTCATTCTTTGCTGTACGAAGAATAGTCTTGATTGTATCTCGATAAACCTGAGAAAAATACATAAAAACTAAGCAACAATACTAGCAGGAGCCCTTCTCATTGCTTCTAATCCTACTCAGTAGCTAATCTTACCCTTTCTGAGCCTGGTAATCGATAATCTGGCAAAGAGACATGATAAAGTGATTTGGCTTTAAGATTCTTAGCAGAGGTAACAGCTACTTGACGATGTTCCAGAGGTCGATAGTGTTTAGCTTCTTCCTGAAGCTTGTCTCCACAAGCTCTCAAGAATGCCTGTGATAGTTCTCCTTTACTCATGTCTAACTCAGGGTTGGTAGAATTGACATACACATCGGCCTATGGGAATTTAAACTGCATCAAACTAAATTTAACAGAAAATTGCTTACATCAACTTCCAAAATGCTTCCTTTAACAATTTTCACTGCCTTCTGAAGTGAGCGGTTTAGGTCAGCATTTGAAACTGGAGTGTTACTTCCTTTATGATCAATTGGCATTGGCGGAAATATGTAATACTTGTTTGTCTTCATTCTCTCTTCAAATATTTGCTTGCAAGATGCATTCTCAACAAAGACCGATACATCAGCATCATCATCAGTCATATTGTCCAATGCTTCCAGAACTTTCTCTGCATATAGATTTATCGGGCATTTAAACGGAAATGCTGTAAGAGGAGTAATAACGATTCTTCGATATCCAGACGTGAACTGCACGATTTGGGGCAATGCTTCAGAAATAACATTCTCAAAAGTCCTGGAGTTTGCTGAATAAGTTGGAACAACTACGTGTACTAACAAGGAGCAGGAAAGAGTGCCATGTGAGCAAGTATGTGCAGTACCATTCAACAGCTTCCCTTGAGATAGTTGCTGTAAGCTGCGACGCACCTCATCTCCACCTGCCTTAACGAGAGCAGATAATCCTGGAGAGTTGAAATCCGGTGTCTCAGTCACAAAGCTTACTATAACATCTGTCTGTTCTCTTGCAAACTCACCAGTGACTACCTTGACTCTAACACCTCCTGATGTAGATGCTCTTATGATACTGTTAGATCTCAAACGTGCTTGTTGACCATGAGCTTTGTGTTGAATTAATTCAGTGAGCTCAACCTCAATAACAGCATGATTTTTCTGCTGAATTTCGTAACGCATTGTTGCTACAGTATCCATGACTTTCTTGAGACCTGGTTTTGGAGATAGCTTTATAGTCTTGAACAGAATTTCATTAGAAAGTGTCTTTAACATCCCTTTCGTATGCTCAACTGCTGTTCTCTCACCTCGAAGGCTGATGCTCACTGTTTTAGCTTCTTCTGTATCAGACTTTGGGAAGGACATCAGTACATTAGATCGATCCATTTGAATAGCATTGATTTTCTCCTGACGAAATTGCCTCATGGCTTGCCATTTGGCTCGTGGAAGTTCAAAAGCAACCGTGACAGCAGTTTGTTCAGACAACAGCTCTTCTACCTTCTTCACAATACTAGTAACAATGATAGCCTCTCCAGCAACTACTACTTCTTCTCCAACAACTTTAATAGCAAGAAAATGTTCATTTGACTGCTTTTCGATAAAGCTACGCCACTCGTGATTGTCTCCTGTACAGATCCGTTGTTTTTCAGGAGTTAGAAATACTTTTTCTTCGATGATTATTTTACGTACAGCATCAGTGGCTAATGTGGTGAATACCTTTTGATCACTAACAACAAGCAATTGACCATCTCCATTGGCCTTTTCCACAGTGTAGACAATAGCAGAACTAAATTGTTTCATTATTTCCTCAAGTTTTGCTATACCCCTCCTGCTGGTAAGCAGTTTGTAAGTAGTAGCAGATAGTGGCAATACCTCTTCTTGGGCTAGATGCAATTTCTCTTGAACAAGTGTGTCAAGGCATTCAAGTGACTTTTTCACTCCAGTAACAACAAGCTTCATGGGCTCTTCTGCAATCTGTATTGGAGGCCTAATTGCAGCCATATCGGTCCTATGAAACTTCATAAGATACCTCACATGCTTTGTTGGAAGCTTCAGTGTCTTAGTCATTTCAATTTCCATCTCTGTAACATCACTTATCAACTGAATAACTGCATTAACTGTTGACTCTTTGCCAGATACTTTCATTGAGTTATCACACAGGCCATAGTGAAGATCAGTATGGTCTTCCTTAAATGCTTCAATTTTCTGCCATACTTTCATTACAGCATCCTTATCAAGTTCCTTCTCTGCGGTACTAAAATCTGACTGGCATTTTTCTAAGAGTCTCTTAACTTCATCTTCCCAATTTTTAAGTTCAAAGGCTTTTTCGAGTGGTTCGATAATCAAGTTTTGACTATGAATACTTGCTTTGGCATGAAAATCTTGAAGTTGCTCATTAAAAGCTGGAAGACAATGCTGAAAAAAAGATGTTTGGCTGCTGTCTAGCACTTTTTCTATAGGAGCCCATTCATACAATAATTTAGAAGCAGTAGGTGGTTCATTGTACTGGTCTAGTTCATCCAATACTGAGTGATATGTTGAAACAGACAGAACGTGGTTGCCAAGCTTATGTTCTCCTTTTTCCAACACAGAATCCAAACCTACAGAGTAAGGTTTTGGAATACTTGTAATTTTGTCTCATCATTCAGTGCATTTACAGAAGTTTAAATCTTCGCGATTTGTCTAAATGACAATGCTAGCCATGTGACCTCCAGCCAATCAGATCGTCAGTCCAGCATGTGTCACCTGCCGTGGCATTATTAAGTTGATAGCACAATAACGCGGAGGCCACACAGTGAGCATTAACTACTCATGGCAGTACAATACGCGATTCAAAGCACTCGAGTGTGCCAATAATGGCTCGATCATTATTGGCCATGCCCTCATGCTTTAATCGCACAATGCACCGCTCATAGTGGTTTAAATAATTATAATGTTTAAACTTTTGAGCTCCAGTATGAGAATTCCTCAAAAAATACTTTGAAGGCACCCACAAAAAATTTCAAGCGCTAAATTTACAATAATTGTATTGTCATATCAACTGCATGACTAGTGGTTATAAACTTGCCTGTGGAATCCTTGAACGTGACTACATAAGTTCCCTCTGATCTTCTTTCTTGATTCACAACAGGTAATCCAAAACGTTCAAAATACGCATTAATCACTTTTTCTACATTTCGTAGATCACTTGGAACACCAGCAACCAGTAGTTGGTTAGACCGTTCAAGAACCTCAACAAGCACTACACTGTGATCGACTGGAAATGGTTTATCAAGTGCCTTTTGTCTCATCACTCTGACATCTGCAGTGAGTAAAGATGTACAATTTTACTATAACGGGCACAAAATGTGGAGTAACAACCTAAAACCTGTGCTTGACGAATTCAATTTGGCGCCCAGCACATTACCCGCTATACAATATAGCTTACCAACTGGTTTAGGAAACTCAACAACAGCTAATGATCCACCAATATTGATACTAGAGGTCTTGATACCAGCTATGTTTTCCATGTATAGGTCAAGCACATAGTTTTCAACCTTTGTATCACACGGTAACCCTCGAACTACTATGCTCCGACTAAACTCCCCTAACAATTCAAGTGAACCCTCTCCTGCATCTGTGCTGTCATGATCTGTAAAGATTTAACAGTCATCTGAGCTTTCTTCAACTAAGTAATAAAATACCTGTCATAGATTGGTGTTCATTATTTTCCAAGTATACTTGTTGGCACGGAGGAATATCACCGCTGCGCATAGCCTTGTAGGAGACACGTCTTCCGAGAAGTATTTCAGCAGAAGGGTTACCAATAATTTTTGAAACATCTAACAGTGTTTCAGTTAAACCACAATAGATATTTTAATATACTTTACCTTCAGCATCATCATATTGAAGGTAAGCAGATTGCCTGTCGATAAATACTTTCCCTGGGAGGGGCAATCCTAGTTCCTTTAATGAGTTGCAGATAGTGCTTTTACTGGTATTATCAGGTAGTCCTTCAACCATAGCCACATCATTGAGTGGTAAGGTTGTAGGTAGTGACTCTGTGTCCCTGACAGATGCAAACTGCAGAGAGTAGCCCAGAAACGTATTATCTTTTGGAGGAGTGGCAGCAATTCTTCTGGCAGCTGAATTGAAAAAGAACTAGTCACTCCTATGTTTACACTGGCTACTATACACTACTATAGCAAGGCAGGTGTTCCAACTATGCTATGACAATGAAGGAGGCCTCCAGAACAATGGCTAAAGCAACACTGAAAGCACACAGCAGCTGACCTCTTGAGTCTGCAAATCTCACTTCCATTTCTTCCATACTCATTTCAATGGAAACTGGCGAAACACCACATACATTTTCAAAGTAGACTTTCAGTGGAGAAGTAAGTTGCTTTTCATTAGGTAGCCCCTTCACTACTAGCTTGTGTGGCGTTAAGTCAGGCATTTCTGTTTCTGGGACTGAGCTGTACTCAACAACCTTTCCAAAGAATCTGCCATTGTCCGGAGGATCATTTACCAACTTACGAATCACTGCATGTATCGATGTAAATATTTATTTTATTATAAAAATGTTATACCTGCAGGATTTTCAAACTTGAGATAAGCCTCAGAGTCTTCAATGAAGCAAGCACTGACATCAGGATGGCCAGCATTTGTAAACAGTAGTCTTAGATAGTGCTCCAAACCAACAAAGCCACTTGGTAATCCTTTTACTAGAAGCACTTTGGGAACAGAATCTGGAAACACCTCTACAACATCCTCCTTGTTGATAGCACTACAGTCGACATTAGAGCCAAGAAATTCCTTTATTGGATCGTGCATCACATCTGTTACTCCTATACAGTGAAAATTATTTTATTGTGACCTGCCTTAAAACAATGTGGTGTGCTAAAAAATATTATACCTGAGCAATCAGTAAATGTGATGTAAGCTATGTTTTTCTCAACAACAAATTTATCAACAGCGACCTCGGTCTTTTGCTTCAAAACATGCTCCATAGCACGTTGCACAGTGTCTGCTGGTAAGCCTGCAGGAAGACCTTTTATTACCAGAACCTCTGCAACCTGCTGAGCTTTGTAGCACAGCTCAACTTGTAAATTTTGTCCCAGAAAGCTGTGATCAATACTAGCCAAACAAATGCAGTCTGTAATGAGATCATAGATATTGACAACAAACAAGTATATTAAATGCTCACCTTCATGACTCTCAAACTCAACAACAGCTTCACCAGTACCAGTCAGTACTACAGTAATGTCACCACGGCTCTGTTGTGAAGGCAACCTGTTGCAAAAGGTGAGTTTCAATAGGTGTTCTATTCCTGGTATTGCATCAGACAATCCAGACACCTTCAAGTAAGGTACACCAGTTGATAATGGAGAGTCAACTTGGAGCACATTTTGGGCCTTCTGGCATAATACTACAGTCAACTGTTGCCCAAGGAATTTGTGTTCTAGACCAGCCAACAGTTGACAATCTGCATAGTAAAATAAAGAATTCAGTGCCTATGCATGGTGGAAACCCCAAGGCGTGTTTTATGATGCTTATCATGAGCAGTTGTGATAGCACCAGAATATATATAATAATTTATTATAGTACAACTCTATATGCATTCCTAACCTACCATCAACACTTTCAAAGTCAACTGTCGCTTCACCAGAGTCTAGCAGTGTGACCTGTAATGCGTTCATGTCTTTGGAGGGAAGCCGATTACAAAATGTAGTTTTCAACAGTTCATCAACATTTTGCATTTGAGGAAACCCAGACACTTTCAAGTATGGGATTTGTTGCTGGTCTGTATTCTCTTCCTCATCAAGCGGAATCTCTTCCACAGACACTGGTTGTTTTTTGATAACATGTTTCTTAAGAGTGAGGTATGGAATCACTGGACAAGATGAGAAAAGAGTTGAGATGTGAATATAAAAGTGTAATTCATGCTTAAATACAAACAAATTCATTATGAAAGTGCAATTGCATTTCTAAGAACTGTAATTCATATAACATGCAAAAAGTTAACTGAAATCATTATGTGTAATGACAGGGAAGTTTGTCCTGAGTGTATTGATATAATCATAACATTATTGTACTGCTTACTTAATGTATCCACCAATTCAACAGTAGCAGATGTTTTGTCATCTGACAAAGTTATTTTCTCAACTGTAACATCATCATGTGTTTCAAGATAACCGTCAAGGATACCGGTAGACACTTTAGGGGGTAGTCCTGTGAACAACAGTCGACTCTGAATAGGGTGCACCCATTGCTTCTGAAGAGAGAGGTGATCATCTAGTTCAATGGGATTTGCCTGAAATTGCTTGTATTCTGCAACATTAATAATAAATTGTAAAACAGATGACTGAACCTTAATAACTAGATCTATAAGGGCATGCACCAGAATTGAACTCAAGCAGAACTGATTTTGTCCTTGCATGCATGCTGCGCTTTAATATACCAACGTACCCTCTTCACTGAATTTGGCTCGCATCAGAACTTTTTCCTGGAAGCGAAAAGTCTGCTCTACTGTTCCATTGATGAGAGTAGCTAAGTAGTCGTCTGTCACAGTCACCTCTGCCGGAATATTACCGAGGAGAAATGTCACATGTTTCTCTCCACTAGACGACGCAGCCATGACGGTTGATCAAACGGTTGCAGGGCGTGTTCTATTTGTCCCGATATTATTGCTGATCATGCAAGATCAGTGCGCTGATTGTAGACGTGATTATTTAGAACATGGAGGAAGCTAAACCATGCGACGCTGCAGTGCTTGTTGTCAACGGATGGGAAGCTGATTCGGCGGAGTCGCTGAAAGATGCGGTCAAGTCACAGCTTCTTATGAACAAAACTGGAGAGATTAGACATTTGCGAAAGAGCGCAGAAGGAGAACGAACCACGCTCTTGGTGGTTGAAAATGGGAAAGGTAAATGGGATGATAACTTTGATTCTGCATTGTCATTGTCACGTGCAGCTGTATGTGAGGCTGTTTCAAGCGAACATGTAGCCCTATTGCAAGACCAGTTGATTGATACTAGCAAATTGCAAGTGGTAAGTACAAATTTTTTATAATAATTATCAAGGAGGCGGGGTCGTTTATTGTTATGAGTCACACTGATGAACTGAGCAGTGAGCACCGTGCATGAAGAACATTATGGCAAATTCATATTCTAAGTCGTGAGATTGGTTATGCTACATGTAAATACATCATTGATTTGCTAGACCTGCTCAAGTTTATAGCCCTAGCTGCTCAAATTTATAGCCATATAAATAGTAAACGTATAGAACAGACATTTTAAGGGTATAGAATCATCATTCAATTTGTCAAACTAAGTATCACAATCGAGTTGCTGTGGGTACCATCATGTGTCACACACTACTTGTATAACGACGCATAATTATGCCTCCTCTAAACATATTCATTTCATAGGCTATTGAATCCACAACATTCACATTGCGTGGTCCAGCAGTGTCTCGGCTTGCACCTGGAACAATCATGCAGCTGTGCTACTCAGTCAACAATGATATCGACATCTGCATCAAAGAAGGTGCCCTTACTCTCCGTGGTTACTGGGAAGACATTGGCAAAGCAAGAGACAAGATATACGAAGAACTGCTGAAGACAAAGCTAGTAGATGATTTTCAACATGACGAATTTCCTTCTGTAGATACAGATGCACACAGTAGCCTTCCAACTCCTTCTGTATATGACTATGTGACTGACCTTGATCCAAAAGTTGCTGAACTAACCTTTCAACTGTGGAAGGGTAAGAGCGAAGCTGTGAAGTACGATTCCGGGCAGACTACAGTGCACTTTACGTTCTCCACTCAACAAGAGCTTGATCACGCAATACATTCATTTGAGCAAGAGTACAAAAAATACGAACAGCTGGAAGTTGAATATTCTACTGTAGAGCTACCCCCGAAAGCAACGGCAGATGATAGCCATGCTTTCATTATTTCTGATGTGGAAAGTGGAGTTGAGAATACTCATGTAAGATGGGATCCTCAAAATCAACAAATGAGGATATGGTCAACTAATCTTCCTAAAGCAAAGCTGTTGTTGCAGGAAAAGCTGGAAAGTTTAAAGTTAACAATGGCACAATCACCACTAGTGCGTACTGTTCCTAAAGTCAAGGAATTGAATGCAAAACAAGCCAGAGCAAAGAACCTAGAAGCAAGCGTTCACATACAAAGGGAAGTACAGCTGGAATTCAACAATGGATGTACTATTACTCTGCGTCTTGGAAATATGTTACACGAGCGTGTAGACGCAATTGTCAATCCAGCAAATCCACGTCTTGTTCATGGAGGAGGTCTAGCAGCACAGATAGATCAAGCAAGCAATGGGCAATTGTCCTTCTCGTCGAGAGAAATTATAGCACAAAGGGGAAAGCTGAACCCAAGCGATGCTGATTTTACTCGTATCAATGCTGAAAATGGCTTTCTCAAGTGTCAATTCGTCATTCATGCTGTTGGTCCGAATGCTCACGAGATTAAGTCGGATGAAAGATGCAGGATGCTGTTAAAGATGACAGTACAGTCAGTGCTTTCGATTGCTAATGATCTAAATGTCACCTCACTAGCCATTCCTGCTATTAGCTCAGGCATTTTTGGAATGGACAAGGATTCTGTTGCTGAAGTGATATTTTCTACTCTTGTTGATTCTATGCACAAGTGTACTGCTGATGACAAACTTAGCGATATTAGAATAGTCATCTTTGATGAAGAGACGTACTATCCGTTTCAACGATTTGCTGTCACCTTCCGTAATTCAATGATACAGTCTACTGAAGTCTGAAGAACCAACATAATTAATAGCCATTTATTATGTTGTGTGTTTATCCCATTTATGTTAAATGTACAATGTTTACTGAAGTAAAAATTAAATATTAATTTTTATAGATGCGGCTGTGTAGTCTAAAATGCAAGTTTCAGTGAATGCAATAGTTGAGCTCAAGGCAAAGAAGTAGTTAATATCAGTGAATCATCAACAAGTAACTACTTACATTGCTTTGAATTGTCATAAAGTGTTCTTATAATCATTCATGAAATTTAATGTATAAAATCAACAATCTGTTAAGAGATAATGATTCGCTTGCTAGTATCTATCAAGTCTTCTATAATACAGCTTCGTAGGCCTTTAAGTGATCTGGAACGATTGATATGTTATCTTCTGGTACCATGGTGAACCCATTAGCAAAGTTGACTGTCAAATAGTAGACAGTGCCATTGATCGTTGTGAACAGGTTAAAGGAAGCATTGCTGACTGTTGGATTGCGTTTCCAGAGAATACCACTTCCAGGATCAGACTGTCATATAGTGCCGAAATAATAACCAGTGCATAGAGAAGGGCTTAATTCACTCGCTTACCATTATAAGACTTATTCCATTAGTTGATTGCATTGCAGCCACCTCATAATTGTCAGCTGGTCTCTTGATAATATATTTACCAACAGTAGCAGTTGCCGTTATATGTAGCCTTGCTATAATAAGCAATGAATTAATCAAGTTTGCATGTAGTACACTGCAATAATATTTACCTTCAATACTAAAGCCAAGAGGAGTGACACCAAGTACTGGTGCATAGGACATAAACTGACCAGTTCCATGACAGAAAAGATGGTGATCTATAATAACAACAGAGCTTGCTACAGCCGGCTACATAATGAAGAAGAAGACGATAAAATTAAGAAGTGTGATAAATGCTGAACTAGCTTACAGCAGCTACTGATGATTGAAGAAGAGAGAGGGTAACAAGAGCTGCAAGAGCAGTGGTGAGTGCCGCAGAGAAAGACACTGTAGATAAAGAGCAATTATAATGATCACAGTGATAGAAATATTGCCAAAAGTGACTAACTGATTGAAAATTAGAACTGGTATGAAGATATCTGAACTGGTTGCTGTTGCTTGATTGCAAGTTGAATGATGAATTGTCAGCTTAGTTGTCGGTCTTTTATACTCGTCACGAGCTCCCTCACCTGGGGTGAGGTCGTACTAGTGCATACCTTTGCATTTTGATGTCCTCGATATTGTTAGCATATCTTTGAACTTTCGCTTGCTCCAGACTTCCTTCATATCTGCAGTTCTTGCTTTATTAGGTTTCCTTGATTATTACATCAGTTATTAAGAATCACACATTAGCATACTCATTACCACAATTATAAGCATACACAATTACTCCTTCTCTCGAAAAGGCCTGTCATGATTATGCTAGTGAAAATTTTGTTAAACAACCAGTAAACCATGCATGAACATTTTGCTCTGGAACGGATTATTTTTTGGATTAATATAACTGGAGTTAGTTAGGAATGCAGATTGTCTATTAAAATTAATATTTAAAGCCTAAAATTCCATGGAAACGACAAAGTAACCCATATGCAGCTAAAGCTCTAAAAAAGTAAAAACCATCACCCAAACCCATACATTATCGTCATTATAATAATGGGGAACTCCAAATATATTGTGGTGACTGTAGTCACTGTACTATGGGTTGACATGCATGCTGTTTTCGATTCATAATGAAGGTTTGAAGGTTATGGCACCGATGTGTCATGCAGCTGGCTAGTAACCAGTGAGTGAGCGAGGGACTTATTCTCATAGTTTGAGGTGTCAAGTACTGTATGCATCTCAGTTTGCGATATTGCTTTCAGGGCACTTTCAGATGCAATTAATAATGGATACTGTGCTTGTGCAGCAGTTATTGATAGAGAGACTTTGAAGAACCTCCTGTAGGTCAAGGTTGGATATCCCGGACATTAAGTCATTTGGTCTGGTGTATGAGGAAGAGACCAACAGTTCAGCATCACTATCCATGCAGAAGCCATGAGATTGAGGTCGTAAACCCTATGAGCTTCCTAGTGGCAGGAGGATTCAATGGTGATGATGTTTGAGCCACAGTAGCAAAGTCTAAGACCAGGTATGCATGGTGTCATGAGGAAGAGTTGCTTCCTGTTGCATTTACATAATATGACTGACACAAATGATTTCAAGGCATTGATTATTATGTATGAAGTTTGCTCAGTCTTCGCAAAATGATTACAGACAATTTAGCTGCCATTTCAATGCAAATTTTAACAAGCTGTCAGTACATGTCAGAATAGTATGGTAGTATGTACTCATGGAAGCTTCTGTCCTCCTATGGTGAGAAAAGGGGAAACAGTCAAATTGTCTCTAAAGAAGATGATTGGCTGCTGTTGTGAAACTATGTGCACGTCAAAGATAATGGACACACAGCCTCTCTTGCCTAAGGACATGAACAATGCCATTTTGAAAGATATACTGAAAAGTCTTACAAGTGCACGTGGCAGTAAGTACAGAGGACAAAGGATCTTGCCAGGGCAAATTATAGGATAAGATCAAGAGATCAAAGACACGCAATCATCTCTTAGGCTTCGGTAGGTTCTGCTTTAGAGCAGGTTGACAGGTATAAAAGACAGCCAGCAAAGTTTCGAATTCATCATACGACTTACAATCAAGCAACGGTATCAAGTGTAGATTTCTTCGAGTTCTAATTTTCAATCAGTCAGTCACTGTCGGAAATATTTCTATCACTGTGATCATTATAATTGCTCTTTATCTACAGTGACTTTCTCTGCGGCACTCACCACTGCTCTTGCAGCTCTTGTTACCTTCTCTCTTCTTCAATCATCAGTAGCTGCTGTAAGCTAGTTCAGCATTTATCACACTTCTTAATATTAATTTTATCGTCTTCTTGTTCATTATGTAGCCGGCTGTAGCAAGCTCTGTTGTTATTATAGATCACCATCTTTTCTGTCATGGAACTGGTCAGTTTATGTCCTATGCACCAGGACTTGGTGTCACTCCTCTTGGCTTTAGTATTGAAGGTAAATATTATTGCAGTGTACTACATGCAAACTTGATTAATTAATTCATTGCTTATTATAGCAAGGCTACATATAACGGCAACTGCTACTGTTGGTAAATATATTATCAAGAGACCAGCTGACAATTTTGAGGTGGCTGCAATGCAATCAACTAATGGAATAAGTCTTATAATGGTAAGCGAGTGAATTAAGCCCTTCTCTATGCACTGGTTATTATTTCGGCACTATATGACAGTCTGATCCTGGAAGTGGTATTCTCTGGAAACGCAATCCGACAGTCAGCAATGCTTCCTTTAACCTGTTCACAACGATCAATGGCACTGTCTACTATTTGACAGTCAACTTTGCTAATGGGTTCACCATGGTACCAGAAGATAACATATCAATCGTTCCAGATCACTTAAAGGCCTACGAAGCTGTATTATAGAAGACTTGATAGATACTAGCAAGCGAATCATTATCTCTTATTGCAATTAATCATTTTCTCTTAATAATTTTATCTACATACTATCTATTTCTCTTAAAACAGATTCTTGACACACATTGTTTTTTAAACTGGCATAAATTTGTTATTATAAACCAGCATTTGCATAATTGAATGTCATACTTGATAGTATGCTTAGGACAGAGTGCTGATTGAGATCATGACCTTTAGAACTGTAGTATACTTTGGTAATTGTATTAATAATGCACATTAAAGCTTTCATTAAATTAAAAATCCCATAAAGTAATCACAATACTTACTCACTGCATGGTGTACTACTAATAGCATACTACATTAAACTTATTCTGAGTTCGAATTTTGAGCCCACAAATATGTTGCAAATAGCTGGTTCGTGATACAGAAAAATAGTATATGCTTTTGACAATCTTAAAATTCATGAATATAATTCATACATAAACCACAGAGAGCTCTACAAATGAAATGTGATAAAAAACTTGTGATGTTCATTTGCGATTAGATACAAATGTAGAAATTAGACCAAAATGTTGGTAAAGCAAAGGCACACTGGCTAACTGACTCATGTTCTTCATAGCGATCCCTTGACCAGATGCTGTCATATACAAGGGCACACCGTTGTGAGTTGTATTAAGCTTGATGGGGAATATACTGTTCTGTGGAGAGCGGCTCCAGAGGTTTCCACTACCAGCTTCTGTCTGTATACGTAGTTGTATAAATGAAAGTGATAAGCAGTACGACACCATAATAATTTACCAGCTCAATTGTATTGTTCGTTGATACTCTCAACTCAGCAGCATGAGCAGTGGGTAGCTGAATCATGATAATCAAAGCTGCAACAGCAGAGACTATCAGGGCAGTCCTTGAGAGTAGCACTGCGAGTTGATGACAAGAACTAATAAAGACATTGTTTTATTACACTCACTTGTTCAGAAACACTAGTGACTTGCTGTTTTATTCCTTGCTAGACTGATGTTTCTCTGATTTCCACTCATTTTATACCAAAATGAAGCCATTACAATGCAACGTGATCTACACTAGTCTAGACACTATACAAGGAGTTTATATAATCAGCACTTCAGTGAAGCCCGGGTGCCACAGGCATGAAGGGTCTAAAGTTTAGTAGCAGAGTGAACCAACAACACAGTACATCTTGCACAGAATGCATCACACCTCAGGCTGGTTCTCGCTTCTCTTTTTCTCTACGGAGCACAAAAACCAAAATAATGTTTTTAATCTTCGCGTCCTTCTTTGCGCCTTCAATGCGCACACTACAATAATAATTGCGCAATAATACCATCACCATGGCAACTAACGATAGAGACGCAACGAGCTTTCGATCAACCAAGTGTCGGGGGTGATCAGGACAGCGATCGAGCAGCTCCACAATGGCGGTCAAGACGGACATGGTGGAAACCCCAAGGTGTGTTTTATGATGCTTATCATGAGCAGTTGTGATAGCAACAGAATTTATTATAGTACAACTATAATTATATGCATTCCTAACCTACCATCAACACTTTCAAAGTCAACTGTCGCTTTACCAGAGTCTAGCAGTGTGACCTGTAATGCGTTCATGTCTTTGGAGGGAAGCCGATTACAAAATGTAGTTTTCAACAGTTCATCAACATTTTGCATTTGAGGAAACCCAGACACTTTCAAGTATGGGAATTGTTTCTGTTCTGTATTCTCTTCCTCATCAAGCGGAATTTCTTCCACAGACACTGGTTGTTTTTTGATAACATGTTTCTTAAGAGTGAGGTATGGAACCACTGGACAAGATGGGAAAAGAGTTGAGATGTGAATATAAAAGTGTAATTCATGCTTAAAATAAAAACAAATTCATTATGAAAAGTGCAATTGCATTTCTTAGAACTGTCATTCATATAACATGCAAAAAGTTAACTGAAATCATTATGTATAATGACAGGGAAGTTTGTCCTGAGTGTATTGATATAATCATAACATTATTGTACTGCTTACTTAATGTATCCACCAATTCAACAGTAGCAGATGTTTTGTCATCTGACAAAGTTATTTTCTCAACTGTAACATCATCATGTGTTTCAAGATAACCGTCAAGGATACCGGTAGACACTTTAGGGGGTAGTCCTGTGAACAACAGTCGACTCTGAATAGGGTGTACCCATTGCTTCTGAAGAGAGAGGTGATCATCTAGTTCAATGGGATTTGCCTGAAATTGCTTGTATTCTGCAACATTGATAATAAAACAGATGACTGAACCTTTGATAACTAGATCTATAAGGGCATGCACCAGAATTGAACTCAAGCAGAACTGATTTTGTCCTTGCATGCATGCTGCGCTTTAATATACCAACGTACCCTCTTCACTGAATTTGGCTCGCATCAGAACTTTTTCCTGGAAGCGAAAAGTCTGCTCTACTGTTTCATTGATGAGAGTAGCTAAGTAGTCGTCTGTCACAGTCACCTCTGCCGGAATATTACCGAGGAGAAATGTCACATGTTTCTCACCACTAGACGACGCGGCCATGACACCGGGTTGATCAAACCAAACGGTTGCAGGGCGTGTTCTATTTTGACCCGATATTATTGCTGATCATGCAAGATCAGTGCGCTGATTGTAGACGTGATTACAATTTTAGAAGTGAGCCCGGCGATCATGGAGGAAGCTAAATCATGCGAAGCTGCAGTGCTTGTTGTCAACGGATGGGACACTGATTCGGCGGAGTCGCTGAAAGATGCGGTCAAGTCACAGCTTCTTATGAACAAAACTGGAGAGATTAGACATTTGCGAAAGAGCGCAGAAGGAGAACGAACCACCCTCCTGGTGGGAAAGGTAAATGGGATGATAATTTTGAATCTGCATTGTTCATCATTGTCACGTGCAGTTGTATGTGAGGCTGTTTCAAGCGAACATGTAGCGCTATTGCAATACCAGTTGATTGATGCTAGCAAATTGCAAGTGGTAAGTACAAAATTTTTATAATAATTATCAAGGAGCTGGGCGGGTCATTTTATTGTTATGCTAGTCATGGGTCTAACTGATTAACTGAGCAGTGAACACCATGCATGAAGAACATTATGGCAAATTCATATTTTAAGTCGTGAGATTGGTTATGCTAGCTACATTGTTGCTTTGCTTGTGTCGTATAGACCTGCCCAAGTTTATAGCCCTGCTCAAGTTTAGCACGGAACAAAGATTTTAAGGGTATAGAATCATCATGCAATTTGTCAAACTATAAGTATCACAATTGAGTTGCTGTGGGTACCATCATGTGTCATGTATATGCCTCCTCTGAACATATTCATTTCATAGGCTATTGAATCCACAACATTCACGTTGCGTGGTCCAGCAGTGTCTCGGCTTGCACCTGGAACTATCATGCAGCTGTGCTACTCAGTCAACAATGATATCGACATCTGCATCAAAGAAGGTGCCCTTACTCTCCGTGGTTACTGGGAAGACATTGGCAAAGCAAGAGACAAGATATACGAAGAACTGCTGAAAACAAAGCTAGAAGATGATTCTCAACACGATGAATTTTTTTCTGTAGATACAGATGCACGCAGTAGCCTTCCAACTCCTTCTGTATATGACTATGTGACTGACCTTGATCCAAAAGTTGCTGAACTAACCTTTCAACTGTGGAAGGTAAGAGCGAAGCTGTGAAGTAAGATTCCGGGCAGACTACAGCGCACTTTACGTTCTCCACTCAACAAGAGCTTGATCACGCAATACATTCATTTGAGCAAGAGTACAAAAAAATACGAACAGCTGGAAGTTGAATATTCTACTGTAGAGCTACCCCCGAAAGCAACGGCAGATGATAGCCATGCTTTCATTATTTCTGATGTGGAAAGTGGAGTTGAGAATACTCATGTAAGATGGGATCCTCAAAATCAACAAATGAGGATATGGTCAACTAATCTTCCTAAAGCAAAGCTGTTGTTGCGGGAAAAGCTGGAAAGTTTGAAGTTAACAACGGCAAAATCACCACTAGTGCGTACTGTTCCTAAAGTCAAGGAAATGAATGCAAAACAAGCCAGAGCAAAGAACCTAGAAGCAAGCGTTCACATACAAGGGAAGTACAGCTGGAATTCAACAATGGATGTACTATTACTCTGCGTCTTGGAAATATGTTACACGAGCGTGTAGACGCAATTGTCAATCCAGCAAATCCACGTCTTGTTCATGGAGGAGGTCCAGCAGCACAGATAGATCAAGCAAGCAATGGGCAAGTGTCCTTTTTGTCGAGAGAAATTATAGCAAAAAAGGGAAGACTGAACCCAAGCGATGCCGATTTTACTCGTATCAATGCTGAAAATGGCTTTCTCAAGTGTCAATATGTCATTCATGCTGTTGGTCCGAATGCTCACGAGATTAAGTCGGATGAAAGATGCAAGATGCTGTTAAAGATGACAGTACAGTCAGTGCTTTCGATTGCTAATGATCTAAATATCACCTCACTAGCCATTCCTGCTATTAGCTCAGGCATTTTTGGAATGGACAAGGATTCTGTTGCTGAAGTGATATTTTCTACTCTTGTTGATTCTATGCACAAGTGTACTGCTGATGACAAACTTAGCGATATTAGAATAGTCATCTTTGATGAAGAGACGTACTATCCATTTCAACGATTTGCTGTCACCTTCCGTAATTCAATGATACAGTCTACTGAAGTCTGAAGAACCAACATAATTAATTAATTATTATAGCCACTTATTATGTTGTGTGTTTATCCCATTTATGTTAAATGTACAATGTTTACTGAAGTAAAAATTAAATAATAATTTTTATAGATGCGGCTGTGTAGTCTAAAATGCAAGTTTCAGTGAATGCAATAGTTGAGCTCAAGGCAAAGAAGTAGTTAATATCAGTGAATCATCAACAAGTAACTACTTACATTGCTTTGAATTGTCATAAAGTGTTCTTATAATCATTCATGAAATTTAATGTATAAAATCAACAATCTGTTAAGAGATAATGATTCGCTTGCTAGTATCTATCAAGTCTTCTATAATATAGCTTCGTAGGCCTTTAAGTGATCTGGAACGATCGATATGTTATCTTCTGGTACCATGGTGAACCCATTAGCAAAGTTGACTGTCAAATAGTAGACAGTGCCATTGATCGTTGTGAACAGGTTAAAGGAAGCAGTGCTGACTGTCGGATTGCGTTTCCAGAGAATACCACTTCCAGGATCAGACTGTCATATAGTGCCGAAATAATAACCAGTGCATAGAGAAGTGCTTAATTCACTCGCTTACCATTATAAGACTTATTCCATTAGTTGATTGCATTGCAGCCACCTCCAAATTGTCAGCTGGTCTCTTGATAATATATTTACCAACAGTAGCAGTTGCCGTTATATGTAGCCTTGGTATAATAAGCAATGAATTAATCAAGTTTGCATGTAGTACACTGCAATAATATTTACCTTCAATACTAAAGCCGAGAGGAGTGACACCAAGTCCTGGTGCATAGGACATAAACTGACCAGTTCCATGACAGAAAAGATGGTGATCTATAATAACAACAGAGCTTGCTACAGCCGGCTACATAATGAAGAAGAAGACGATAAAATTAATATTAAGAATTGTGATAAATGCTGAACTAGCTTACAGCAGCTACTGATGATTGAAGAAGAGAGAAGGTAACAAGAGCTGCAAGAGCAGTGGTGAGTGCCGCAGAGAAAGACACTGTAGATAAAGAGCAATTATAATGATCACAGTGATAGAAATATTGCCAAAAGTGACTAACTGATTGAAAATTAGAACTGGTATGAAGATATCTGAACTGGTTGCTGTTGCTTGATTGCAAGTTGAATGATGAATTGTCAGCTTAGTTGTCGGTCTTTTATACTCGTCACAAGCTCCCTCACCTGGGGTGAGGTCGTACTAGTGCATACCTTTGCATTTTGATGTCTTCGATATTGTTAGCATATCTTTGAACTTTCGCTTGCTCCAGACTTCCTTCATATCTGCAGTTCTTGATTTATAAGGTTTCCTTGATTATTACATCAGTTATTAAGAATCACACATTAGCATACTGATTACCACAATAATTATAAGCATACACAATTACCCCTTCTCTCGAAAAGGCCTGTCATGATTATGCTTAGTGAAAATTTTGTTAAACAACCAGTAAACCATGCACTCTGAAATGAACATTTTGCTCTAGAACGGATTATTTTTTTGATTAATATAACTGGAGTTAGTTAGGAATGCAGATTGTCTATTAAAATTAATATTTAAAGCCTAAAATTCCACGGTAACGACAAAGTAACCCATATGCAGCTAAAGCTCTAAAAAGTAAAAACCATCACCCAAACCCATACATTATCGTCATTATAATAATGGGGAACTCCAAATATATTGTAGGTTTTTGACTGTGGTGACTGTAGTCACTGTACTATGGGTTGACATGCATTCTGTTTTCGATTCATAATGAAGGTTCGAAGGTTATGTCACTGATGTATCATGCAGCTGGCTAGTAACCAGTGAGTGAGCGAGGGACTTATTCTCATAGTTTGAGGTGTCAAGTACTGTATGCATCTCAGTTTGCGATATTGCTTTCAGGGCACTTTCAGATGCAATTAATACTGGATACTGTGCTTGTGCAGCAGTTATTGATAGAGGGACTTTGAAGAACCTCCTGTAGGTCAAGGTTGGACATTAAGTCATTTGGTCTGGTGTATGAGGAAGAGACCAACAGTTCAGCATCACTACCCATGCAGAAGCCATGAGATTGAGGTCGTAAACCCTATGAGCTTCCTAGTGGCAGGAGGATTCAATGGTGATGATGTTTGAGCCACAGTAGCAAAGTCTAAGACCAGGTATGTATGGTGTCATGAGGAAGAGTTGCTTCCTGTTGCATTTACATAATATGACTGATTTCAAGTCATTGACATATGTATGAAGTTTGCTCAGTCTTCGCAAAAAGATTACAGACAATTTAGCTGCCATTTCAATGCAAATTTTAACAAGCTGTCAGTACATGTCAGAATAGTATGGTAGTATGTACTCATGGAAGCTTCTGTCCTATGGTGAGAAAAGGAGAAACAGTCAAATTGTCTCTAAAGAAGATGATTGGCTGCTGTTGTGAAACTATGTGCACGTCAAAGATAATTGACACACAGCCTCTCTTGCCTAAGGACATGAACAACGCCATTTTGAAAGATATACTGAAAAGTCTTACAAGTGCACATGGCAGTAAGTACAGAGGACAAAGGATCTTGCCAGGGCAAATTATAGGATATGAGTAAGAGATCAAAGACACGCAATCATCTCTTAGGCTTCGGTAGGTTCTGCTTTAGAGCAGGTTGACAGGTATAAAAGACAGCCAGCAAAGTTTCGAATTCATCATTCGACTTACAATCAAGCAACGGTATCAAGTGTAGATTTCTTCGAGTTCTAATTTTCAATCAGTCAGTCACTGTCGGAAATATTTCTATCACTGTGATCATTATAATTGCTCTTTATCTACAGTGTCTTTCTCTGCGGCACTCACCACTGCTCTTGCAGCTCTTGTTACCTTCTCTCTTCTTCAATCATCAGTAGCTGCTGTAAGCTAGTTCAGCATTTATCACACTTCTTAATATTAATTTTATCGTCTTCTTCTTCATTATGTAGCCGGCTGTAGCAAGCTCTGTTGTTATTATAGATCACCATCTTTTCTGTCATGGAACTGGTCAGTTTATGTCCTATGCACCAGGACTTGGTGTCACTCCTCTTGGCTTTAGTATTGAAGGTAAATATTATTGCAGTGTACTACATGCAAACTTGATTAATTCATTGCTTATTATACCAAGGCTACATATAACGGCAACTGCTACTGTTGGTAAATATATTATCAAGAGACCAGCTGACAATTTGGAGGTGGCTGCAATGCAATCAACTAATGGAATAAGTCTTATAATGGTAAGCGAGTGAATTAAGCACTTCTCTATGCACTGGTTATTATTTCGGCACTATATGACAGTCTGATCCTGGAAGTGGTATTCTCTGGAAACGCAATCCGACAGTCAGCACTGCTTCCTTTAACTTGTTCACTACGATCAATGGCACTGTCCACTATTTGACAGTCAACTTTGCTGATGGGTTCACCATGGTACCAGAAGATAACATATCAATCGTTCCAGATCACTTAAAGGCCTACGAAGCTGTATTATAGAAGACTTGATAGATACTAGCAAGCGAATCATTATCTCTTATTGCAATTAATCATTATCTCTTAATAATTTATCTACATACTATCTATTTCTCTTAAAACAGATTCTTGACACACATTGTTTTTTTAAACTGGCATAAATTTGTTATTATAAACTAGCATTTGCATAATTGATTGTCATACTTGATAGTATGCTTAGGACAGAGTGCTGATTGAGATCATGACCTTTAGAACTGTAGTATACTTTGGTAATTGTATTAAGAATACACATTAAAGCCTTCATTAAATCAACAACCCTATAAAGTAATCACAATAATGTGAATTTGCATCAATCATACTCACTGCATGGTGTACTCTACATTAAACTTTTGAATTTTGAGCCCACAAATATGTTGCAAATAGCCGGTTCGTGATACAGAGAAATAGTATACGCTTTTGACAATCTTAAAATTCATGAATATAATTCATACATAAATCACAAACAGCTCTAAAAATGAAATGTGATATTCTACAATAAAAAACTTGTGATGTTCATTTGCGATTAGATACAAATGTAGAAATTAGACCAAAATGTTGGTAAAGCAAAGGCACACTGGCTAACTGACTCATGTTCTTCATAGCGATCCCTTGACTAGATGCTGTCATATACAAGGACACACCATTGTGAGTTGTATTAAGCTTGATGGGGAATATACTGTTCTTTGGAGAGCGGCTCCAGAGGTTTCCACTACCAGCTTCTGTCTGTATACGTAGTTGTATAAATGAAAGTGATAAGCAGTACGGCACTATAATAATTTACCAGCTCAATTATATTGTTCGTTGATACTCTCAACTCTTTATTATCCACAAATCGCTTTATGACGAAATTTCCATTGTCATCGTTGTCAGTAAATAGATTCATTGCTATAATAGTGTTCATATAATATCACTGAATCCTTAAACAATTGTACATGTAACAATACCATGGTTGTATGGTAGACCGAAAGGGTTGATACTGTCATCTTCTTGATAGTATGCAATGTATTTTTCAGTGCCTTGGCAGAGTATAAAACTTTGTATTTCCCCAGTTGTACTAATGATCTGTAAGAATCACAATGATACTCATCGTTAAATACAATTGTTACTGACAGCAGCATGAGCAGTGGGTAGCTGAATCATGATAATCAAAGCTGCAACAGCAGAGACTATCAGGGCAGTCCTTGAGAGTAGCACTGTGAGTTGATGACAAGAAATAATAAAGACATTGTTTCACTACACTCACTTGTTCAGAAACACTAGTGACTTGCTGTTTTATTCCTTGCTAGACTGATGTTTCTCTGATTTCCACACATTTTATACCAAAACGAAGCCATTACAATGCAACGTGATCTACACTAGTCTAGACACTATACAAGGAGTTTATACAATAATGTGATCATCATCAGCAATTCAGTGAAGCCCGGGTGCCACAGGCATGAAGGGTCTAAAGTTTAGTAGCAGAGTGAACCAACCACACAGTACATCTTGCACAGAATGCATCACACCTCAGGCTGGTTCTCGCTTCTCTTTTTCTCTACGGAGCACAAAAACCAAATAATGTTTTTAATTTTCGCGTCCTTCTTTGCGCCTTCAATGCGCACACTACAATAATAATCGCGCAATAATACCATCACCATGGCAACTAACAATAGAGACGCAACCAGCTCTCGATCAACCAAGTGTCGGAGTAGCCTCGTCCCCAGGCCCTACTGGAAACGTTGGAGAGAGCGCAATTTAAGGGGCGTAACGAGGGGAGTGGCGAAGACCGGAAGAAAAATGGTAGGGCCTGGTGAATGGGGTTGACCGTAGTTGGAACAGTACGCCAACATTCCTCGCTGATATTCTCCTTGACCACTTTCTTACTAATTCCCTTATTTCACCTAATCAATTTGGCTTCATGCCCTCTCGTTCCACCTCTGATGCCATGATTTCAGTTTGCCACACTATTCTCTCAGATTTGGACCGCTCCACACCAATCTGTGGCGTCTTTCTTGATTTAAAGAAGGCTTTTGACTCTGTCAGTCACACTTCTCTTCTGAGTCAGCTTTTCTCTATTAATCTTCCCAACCACATTTGTCATTGGCTTGCTTCCTATCTCTCTGGTCGTACCCAATCTGTGAGAGTTGGCAAGAGTGTTTCTTCTCCTCAGCCAGTTTTGTCTGGTGTCCCTCAGGGGTCCATACTAGGTCCTCTGCTTTTCATTTTTTACATCAATGACATTGTCACTCTTAACCCACACTTCTCTTTAAACTTGTTTATGCTGATGATATGCTTCTTCTTCATCCATTGAATCATGCTGCTGATATTGCCACTATCAATTCATTGCTCTCTGATATTCACTGCTGGCTCTCCTCTAGATCACTTAACATCAACTTACAAAAATCAAAATTCATGATTTTTTCACTTCGTCCACAATCATTTTTTGACTCACTACCCCCTGTGCAAATCATCAATATCCCTCTCGACAGAGTCTACTCCTACAAATACCTTGGGCTAACCTTTCAGCCCAATTTGTCATGGTCTTCTCACATTCATAATATTAGAATGAAAGCAAGGAAACGCCTTGGGCTAATCTACAGGCATCTTACTCTATACAAAATTTTGGTTCGCCCAATCTTGGAGTACGGTGCTGCTATTTGGGATCCACCTTCACTAACTGCAATCTCATCTCTTGAATCTGTTCAACATTTTGCTTTTAAAATGGCATCTAAATCGTGGGCTTCCAGCTATCCATCTCTTCTTTCCCAATTTGCTATAAAGCCTCTTGAACAGAGAAGAAAAATTTGCAAAGCTTCCTCTCTGTTCAAACTCAAATTTGGTTTTTCTCATTCAATCAATTGTCCTCTCATATCACCTTCCCCGCCTCTGCATTTTTCCCGCAATTATAATAGACATGATTTTGCCCCCATCTTCTGCAAATCAGCTACTTATATGAATTCATTTTATCCCACCTCTATCAAGCTCTGGAACTCTCTTCCCTCTTGTATCAAATCTACTGATTCTTTTTCTCTATTTAAGTCCAGGCTATTTACTACCTTTTAGATCACTAACACCTTCATTCATTAGCATTATTGCTATTTCACATTTCTTTTTGAAATGAAAAAAAATTCCTGACAGTGCTATATTGACGCGGCAGCAGCCCGGCTAGGGTATGAAGAGGTGAAACCGGAACAAAGAGAAGCAGTAAGAGGTCTTGTGAATGGAAGGGATGTTTTTGTCGCGCTACCTACCGGTTTCGGGAAGTCACTATGCTATGCCATGCTGCCTTTGGTTTTTGATAGTGTTCGTGGTGTTCTAATTTGCGTGTCTCCACTGGAGTTGCGCTAATGATGGATCAAAAGACAACACTACAAGTCACGCCTATCACATTCCAATGTTCCAGGTAGTGTGAAGGCCGTTCACCAGACTCTTCCTCATCCCCCCTATCTTGGAAGAGGCTGGGGACCAGACTAAGAACGAACCACCCTTCTGGTGGTTGAAAATGGGAAAGGTAAATGGGATGATAACTTTGAATCTGCATTGTTCATCATTGTCACGTGCAGCTGTATGTGAGGCTGTTTCAAGCGAACATGTAGCCCTATTGCAAGACCAGTTCATTGATGCTAGCAAATTGCAAATGGTAAGTACAAAATTTTTAAAATAATTATTAAGGAGGCGGGGTCATTTATTGTTATGAGTCACACTGATGAACTGAGCAGTGAACTCCGTGCATGAAGAACATTATGGCAAATTTATATTCTAAGTCGTGCGATTGGTTATGCTAGCTACATCGTTGCTTTGCTTGTGTCTTATAGACCTGCTCAAGTTTATATAGCCCTGCTCAAGTTTATAGCCATTAGTAAAAATACGGAACAGACATTATTTTTAAGGGTATAGAATCATCATGCAATTTGTCAAACTAAGTATCACAATCGAGTTGCTGTGGGTACCATCATGTGTCACACACTACATGTACATGCCTCCTCTGAACATATTCATTTCATAGGCTATTGAATCCACAACATTCACGTTGCGTGGTCCAGCAGTGTCTCGGCTAGCACCTGGAACTATCATGCAAGTAGACACTGAAATGCTTGAGTTACGTCTGGAAAGACTCTGAGTCCCAGCATTTGTAAGACTTTACCAGTATTTCATGCATTTACTGGGTGTGATACTACTTCCAGTTTTGCTGGTAGAGGTAAGAAGACAGCCTGGAATACTTGGAGAGTCTTTCCAGACGTAACTCAAGCATTTCAGTGTCTACTTCTCATGGAAGATGACATTAATCAGTCAACAATGTCACTGCTAGAGCGATTTGTAGTGCTAATATACAACAGAACCAGTGATCTAGTGAGTGTCAATGATGCAAGAAGATGGTTATTTACACAAAAGGCGAGGCTTTTGGAGAATATACCACCAACACAGGCTGCACTGAAACAACACATTAAGCGTACTTGTTACCAGGCTGACTGCTGGAATGAAGCCTTGACTCTTCATCCTAATCTTCCAAGTCCAGCAGATTGGGGGTGGTACAAAGACACTAACTGCAATAGCTGGCAGCCGCTGTGGACTAATTTACCAGATGCAGCAGAGTCTTGTCATGAACTAGTTCGTTGCAGTTGCAAAAAGTCGTGCAATGCAAGATGCAAGTGTGTCAAGGCAGGCTTAAATTGTACTCTTATGTGCTTTTGTGGTGGTGACTGTTAATTTTTATGTCATGCAATTTGTATTGTTCTCTATTATACAGTAACAACTCTATTATAATTACAATTTGATTGTACAGTTGAGTTATTATTAGTCTTGATTCATGTATTTTTCCAATTGTACACTGATTGGCTAAGTAGTTTTATGTGTCATGGAATTTATTTACTTTGTTTTTAACAGCTGTCACATTCAGTCTGCATGTATGTACATTGTGTATATTGACTGAAACATGTGTTTATGTCTATAAATTCAATAATATCTTTGGAACTAAATTGTGTATGAGCAAGTATTAGGTACCAAATTACTCCTTATGGTCGGATCTTTCATTCGATACCAAACTCAAATATATTGCAACTAGCTTAAGTAACATAAGAGGGTATGTACATGGTGTAATATTGATTGAAACATTTGTTAACGTCTGTAAATTTAATGATATCTTTGAAAAGCAATTGTTGATGAGCATGTGTTAGGTACCAAATTACTCCTTATGGTGAGACCTTTCATTTGATACCAAACTTAAATATATTGCAACTAGCTCAAGTGACATAAGGGGCGGGGAAACTGCTATCGGACAATTAATTATTCATAAAAGTTGTCAGAGGTTAAATTTGAGATGGCTCTACGTCTAAATATTTTCTAAATGGTATTTAGGAGCTACATACCAAATTTCATGCTTCTATCATCAAATGCACATAGGTTCAGCTGATCTGCTATACTAATTGGCAAAGCAAGAGACAAGATATACGAAGAACTGCTAAAAACAAAGCTAGAAGATGATTCTCAACACGACGAATTTCCTTCTGTAGATACAGATGCACACAGTAGCCTTCCAACTCCTTCTGTATATGACTATGTGACTGACCTTGATCCAAAAGTTGCTGAACTAACCTTTCAACTGTGGAGGGGTTAAATATCACCTCACTAGCCATTCCTGCTATTAGCTCAGGCATTTTTGGAATGGACAAGGATTCTGTTGCTGAAGTGATATTTTCTACTCTTGTTGATTCTATGCACAAGTGTACTGCTGATGACAAACTTAGCGATATTAGAATAGTCATCTTTGATGAAGAGACATACTATCCGTTTCAACGATTTGCTGTCACCTTCCGTAATTCAATGATACAGTCTACTGAAGTCTGAAGAACCAACATAATTAATTAATTATTATAGCCACTTATTATGTTGTGTGTTTATCCCATTTATGTTAAATGTACAATGTTTACTGAAGTAAAAATTAAATATTAATTTTTATAGATGCGGCTGTGTAGTCTAAAATGCTAGATTCAGTGAATGCAATAGTTGAGCTCAAGGCAAAGAAGTAGTTAATATCAGTGAATCATCAACAAGTAACTACTTACATTGCTTTGAATTGTCATAAAGTGTTCTTATAATCATTCATGAAATTTAATGTATAAAATCAACAATCTGTTAAGAGATAATGATTCGCTTGCTAGTATCTATCAAGTCTTCTATAATACAGCTTCGTAGGCCTTTAAGTGATCTGGAACGATTGATATGTTATCTTCTGGTACCATGGTGAACCCATTAGCAAAGTTGACTGTCAAATAGTAGACAGTGCCATTGATCGTTGTGAACAGGTTAAAGGAAGCAGTGCTGACTGTCGGATTGCGTTTCCAGAGAATACCACTTCCAGGATCAGACTGTCATATAGTGCCGAAATAATAACCAGTGCATAGAGAAGGGCTTAATTCACTCGCTTACCATTATAAGACTTATTCCATTAGTTGATTGCATTGCAGCCACCTCCAAATTGTCAGCTGGTCTCTTGATAATATATTTACCAACAGTAGCAGTTGCCGTTATATGTAGCCTTGCTATAATAAGCAATGAATTAATCAAGTTTACATGTAGTACACTGCAATAATGTTTACCTTCAATACTAAAGCCGAGAGGAGTGACACCAAGTCCTGGTGCATAGGACATAAACTGACCAGTTCCATGACAGAAAAGATGGTGATCTATAATAACAACAGAGCTTGCTACAGCCGGCTACATAATGAAGAAGAAGACGATAAAATTAATATTAAGAAGTGTGATAAATGCTGAACTAGCTTACAGCAGCTACTGATGATTGAAGAAGAGAGAAGGTAACAAGAGCTGCAAGAGCAGTGGTGAGTGCCGCAGAGAAAGACACTGTAGATAAAGAGCAATTATAATGATCACAGTGATAGAAATATTGCCAAAAGTGACTGACTGATTGAAAATTAGAACTGGTATGAAGATATCTGAACTGGTTGCTGTTGCTTGATTGCAAGTTGAATGATGAATTGTCAACTTAGTTGTCGATCTTTTATACTCGTCACGAGCTCCCTCACCTGGGGTGAGGTCGTACTAGTGCATGCCTTTGCATTTTGATGTCCTCGATATTGTTAGCATATCTTTGAACTTTCGTTTGCTCCAGACTTCCTTCATATCTGCAGTTCTTGCTTTATTAGGTTTCCTTGATTATTACATCAGTTATTAAGAATCACACATTAGCATACTGATTACCACAATTATAAGCATACACAATTACCCCTTCTCTCGAAAAGGCCTGTCATGATTATGCTAGTGAAAATTTTGTTAAACAACCAGTAAACCATGCACTCTGAAATGAACATTTTGCTCTGGAACGGATTATTTTTTGGATTAATATAACTGGAGTTAGTTAGGAATGCAGATTGTCTATTAAAATTAATATTTAAAGCCTAAAATTCCACGGTAACGACAAAGTAACCCATATGCAGCTAAAGCTCTAAAAAGTAAAAACCATCACCCAAACCCATACATTATCGTCATTATAATAATGGGGAACTCCAAATATATTGTAGGTTTTTGACTGTGGTGACTGTAGTCACTGTACTATGGGTTGACATGCATTCTGTTTTCGATTCATAATGAAGGTTCGAAGGTTATGTCACTGATGTGTCATGCAGCTGGCTAGTAACCAGTGAGTGAGTGAGGGACTTATTCTCATAGTTTGAGGTGTCAAGTACTGTATGCATCTCAGTTTGCGATATTGCTTTCAGGGCACTTTCAGATGCAATTAATAATGGATACTGTGCTTGTGCAGCAGTTATTGATAGAGGGACTTTGAAGAACCTCCTGTAGGTCAAGGTTGGACATTAAGTCATTTGGTCTGGTGTATGAGGAAGAGACCAACAGTTCAGCATCACTACCCATGCAGAAGCCATGAGATTGAGGTCGTAAACCCTATGAGCTTCCTAGTGGCAGGAGGATTCAATGGTTATGATGTTTGAGCCACAGTAGCAGAGTCTAAGACCAGGTATGCATGGTGTCATGAGGAAGAGTTGCTTCCTGTTGCATTTACATAATACGACTGACACAAATGATTTCAAGGCATTGACATAATAATTATGTATGAAGTTTGCTCAGTCTTCGCAAAAAGATTACAGACAATTTAGCTGCCATTTCAATGCATTTAACAAGCTGTCAGTACATGTCAGAATAGTATGGTAGTATGTACTCATGGAAGCTTCTGTCCTATGGTGAGAAAAGGAGAAACAGTCAAATTGTCTCTAAAGAAGATGATTGGCTGCTGTTGTGAAACTATGTGCACGTCAAAGATAATTGACACACAGCCTCTCTTGCCTAAGGACATGAACAACGCCATTTTGAAAGATATACTGAAAAGTCTTACAAGTGCACATGGCAGTAAGTACAGAGGACAAAGGATCTTGCCAGGGCAAACTATAGGATATGATTAAGAGATCAAAGACACGCAATCATTTCTTAGGCTTCGGTAGGTTCTGCTTTAGAGCAGGTTGACAGGTATAAAAGACAGCCAGCAAAGTTTCGAATTCATCATTCGACTTACAATCAAGCAACGGTATCAAGTGTAGATTTCTTCGAGTTCTAATTTTCAATCAGTCAGTCACTGTCGGAAATATTTCTATCACTGTGATCATTATAATTGCTCTTTATCTACAGTGTCTTTCTCTGCGGCACTCACCACTGCTCTTGCAGCTCTTGTTACCTTCTCTCTTCTTCAATCATCAGTAGCTGCTGTAAGCTAGTTCAGCATTTATCACACTTCTTAATATTAATTTTATCGTCTTCTTCTTCATTATGTAGCCGGCTGTAGCAAGCTCTGTTGTTATTATAGATCACCATCTTTTCTGTCATGGAACTGGTCAGTTTATGTCCTATGCACCTGGACTTGGTGTCACTCCTCTTGGCTTTAGTATTGAAGGTAAATATTATTGCAGTGTACTACATGCAAACTTGATTAATTCATTGCTTATTATAGCAAGGCTACATATTACGGCAACTGCTACTGTTGGTGAATATATTATCAAGAGACCAGCTGACAATTTGGAGGTGGCTGCAATGCAATCAACTAATGGAATAAGTCTTATAATGGTAAGCGAGTGAATTAAGCCCTTCTCTATGCACTGGTTATTATTTCGGCACTATATGACAGTCTGATCCTGGAAGTGGTATTCTCTGGAAACGCAATCCGACACTCAGCACTGCTTCCTTTAACCTGTTCACAACGATCAATGGCACTGTCTACTATTTGACAGTCAACTTTGCTGATGGGTTTACCATGGTACCAGAAGATAACATATCAATCGTTCCAGATCACTTAAAGGCCTACGAAGCTGTATTATAGAAGACTTGATAGATACTAGCAAGCGAATCATTATCTCTTATTGCAATTAATCATTATCTCTTAATAATTTATCTACATACTATCTATTTCTCTTAAAACAGATTCTTGACACACATTGTTTTTTTAAACTGGCATAAATTTGTTATTATAAACAAGCATTTGCATAATTGAATGTCATACTTGATAGTATGCTTAGGACAGAGTGCTCATTGAGATCATGACCTTTAGAACTGTAGTATACTTTGGTAATTGTATTAAGAATGCACATTAAAGCCTTCATTAAATCAACAACCCTATAAAGTAATCACAATAATGTGAATTTGCATCAATCATACTCACTGCATGGTGTACTCTACATTAAACTTTTGAATTTTGAGCCCACAAATATGTTGCAAATAGCCGGTTCGTGATACAGAGAAATAGTATACGCTTTTGACAATCTTAAAATTCATGAATATAATTCATACATAAATCACAAACAGCTCTAAAAATGAAATGTGATATTCTACAATAAAAAACTTGTGATGTTCATTTGCGATTGGATACAAATGTAGAAATTAGACCAAAATGTTGGTAAAGCAAAGGCACACTGGCTAACTGACTCATGTTCTTCATAGCGATCCCTTGACTAGATGCTGTCATATACAAGGACACACCATTGTGAGTTGTATTAAGCTTGATGGGGAATATACTGTTCTTTGGAGAGCGGCTCCAGAGGTTTCCACTACCAGCTTCTGTCTGTATACATAGTTGTATAAATGAAAGTGATAAGCAGTACGGCACTATAATAATTTACCAGTTCAATTATATTGTTCGTTGATACTCTCAACTCTTTATTATCCACAAATCGCTTTATGACGAAATTTCCATTGTCATCATTGTCAGTAAATAGATTCATTGCTATAACAGTGTTCATATAATATCACTGAATCCTTAAACAATTTTAACAAACCATGGTTGTATGGTAGACCGAAAGGGTTGATACTGTCATCTCCTTGATAGTATGCAATGTATTTTTCAGTGCCTTGGCAGAGTATAAAACTTTGTATTTCCCCAGTTGTACTAATGATCTGTAAGAATCACAATGATACTCATCGTTAAATACAATTGTTACTGACAGCAGCATGAGCAGTGGGTAGCTGAATCATGATAATCAAAGCTGCAACAGCAGAGACTACCAGGGCAGTTCTTGAAAGTAGCACTGTGAGTTGATGACAAGAAATAATAATTATGACATTGTTCTATTACACTCACTTGTTCAGGAAACACTAGTGACTTGCTGTTTTATTCCTTGCTAGACTGATGTTTCTCTGATATCCACACATTTTATACCAAAACGAAGCCACTACAATGCAACGTGATCTACACTAGTCTAGACACTATACATGAACTTTATACAATAATGTGATCATCAGCACTTCAGTGAAGCCAGGGTGCAACAGGCTGCAGCTGAAGGATGAAGGGTCTAAACTTTAGTAGCAGAGTGAACCAACCACACAGTACATCTTGCACAGAATGCATCACACCTCAGGATGGTTCTCGCTTCTCCTTTTTCTCTACGGAGCACAAAAAATAATGTTTTTAATTTTCGCGTCTTTCTTTGCGCCTTCAATGCGCACACTATAGTATACTACAGTAACAATATTAATCGCGCAATAATACCATCACCATGGCAACTAACGATAGAGACGCAACGAGCTCTCGATCAACCAAGTGTCGGAGTGATCAGGACAGCGATCGAGCAGCTCCACAATGGCGGTCAAGACGGACATGGAGAGGCTCGGAGTATTCAGTGAACTGGGATACGTCACTATAGGAGACAAATATGTACCACCAAATAGCAAGCCATTTAGTGAGAGTGCTGGAAAGGGAAAGCAAATGACGATAGGAGGAGTCAAGACTAAGAGCGCTATACAAGGTCAAAGTGGCTACTTTGGCAAGACATTTGACCGGATTTTGCAAGGAGAGGCGTATACAGACATAGTCCAGATCAGACGAAGAAGCAGGCTTGAAGAGAGCAAAAAGAACATAGGGAAATCATGGATCCCCTCGAATGGAGACAAGCACCCATCAGGTCTGGGAAGTTCATATGGCTGCTTGAATGGTTCGACTAAAGCTTTTAGTGCTGCAACAAGACCTAAAGATCTATACAAACCACCAGGTCACAACTTCTACACCATGCCCGGCAAGCGAGGAACTGGATATGGATATCTGAAAGTGACTATAGGACCACACGCTGGCTATTCATCTGAACCATTCGACCGCTCAAAAGAACGTCGCAAGAGAGAGCTAGAAGAGGATATAAAGCTGAGAAAAGGAGGTCCATTCAAGCTCAACAGTCACGCAAAAGAATGTTTTGATGATAATCCATACAAATCGACTAAACCACTCCCCCCTAAGAAGGAAGGAGGATCAGCCAAAGAGAAACCCAAACCTTTCAAACCCAGCTCCCCAGCCAAACAGATAGGCGGATGCAAAGCAGGTACATTTGATCCCTATCCAACTCACTCATCCGACCCATATGCTCAAAAGAAAGAGAAGAATCCAGGGAAGATGGTGGGAGGAATTTTCAAGCCAACCCCTGGAATAAAGACAACTCCAACACGATCCACACTCGCTCAGTCAGTACAGAAAACAATGAACAGCTCTAACTACCTGACAGCTTTGCAGACATCATGAAAGAATAGCGTGAACAAACATGACTGACACAACATTCTCATTTAGATGTACGTAACGTGAATTTCTAGAATCAGTTTTGGTTTTCAATTAGAGAGTTCATAGCAGGGGAGAGTTAGCGAGAAGGAAGGTCAAGCGACACAGGATGTGGCGTCATAGAGTAGGGTGCACTGCTGACTAGACTACCAAACAGGAATCAGTTCTTTGACAAGTGTCAATGACTTAACGTGTGGGTTATAACATCTTCTTAGAAGCAATGATGATAAATCACCTGCAATAATAATAATAATTAATTATTATTATGGTGGATAGTCAAGGAAAGCTTGGTGGCAGTCCATGAAAGGTCTGAGGTGGAGGATGACACCACATTGACATCGGAGGAGGAGGTATTGGTTGAGCAGTTGCCTGTTGAGGTGGCCATGAGTACATGTGAGGTGGTGGTAGATGCTGGCCGCTTGTGGGTGGAGTAGAGTATCGTGGAACAGGATACTGGCTAGTCGTGGGTGGGTATGGTAGTGTGGACTGGGTCCATGCAGGAGCTGGAGGTGGTGGGTAGAATTGCCCTGAAGGTGAGGGGCCATAGGAAGGAGGATGTGGTGGAGGATAGAATGAGTGATCATTGGCACCTATAGATAAAGAAACAGCACACACAATAACTTGAATGCACAACACACACACACACACACGCACACACGCACCAGTGAATGACGGTGCATTAGGTGGTTGCTGACTTGATGCATAGACTTGGTGTTGACCAGAATAATGGTAAGCAGAGGTCTGCTCTTTACGAGCTACAGGAATACCAATCATGACTGTGGACAATTTTTATTAACTTTTGAGAATCTCACCTCTCTTGGATTTCAATTTAGCAGGTTGAGCAGATCTGTCAGTATGATACCAAATAACCATAGTACAAACATACAATCTCACTAACTGAAGAGAGGAAGCCGACTGATGTGTTTTCTTCTTCTTTCTATGAGCAGCTTGCTCTTTCTCATCATCAGAATAATCTTGTAACTACAAGCACAAAAAATAATAATATTTTAGTGACTATTATAAAATGACTTACCTCCTCAGGGATTTCATTATCATTGAGCCAAGAAGCGTCAGAGCCTTGTAATCTAAAAGAAGCTCAGCAAAGATGCCGCTTACTATTAGTGACTTACTTCAGCAGTTGGTCAGTGAAGACGTATTTTGTCATTTCTGAGGTTCCCAGTATTACAAACACATCAGTGCCTGCTGGTGGAGCACAGAGACCACTTGGTTCCCTCAGCCTCACAGAATAGTATGGCTTCTTGACTGGACCAAAAGTCTCAAACAGCTGCAAGAAGGATGTGTGAAACATCCATTATCCAAGGACCACACACCTTTCCAATAGGCTGCCGGTCAGCTGTCCAGAAAACGCTCCCTTCATCCAGAGGTGGGGTACTATCATTGGAGTCTATAATGACTAAGAAACAACCCCATGATTGCATGCTAGATTATTTATAATCTCAAGCTCGAAAGCACTTGTGACTGGCACGATGCCATCGCACAGCTTGGTCATTGCTGAGACACTGATTAAAAATCATAAATAAAAAAGGAATAAAAATCTTCAAGAATAATAATAATAATGTGAACAGTTACTGTCTTTAACTGAAGTATGCATGAACAAAATTAATTTGCTATAGAAGATCATTAGCACTGAGATGGGTGTGGCACTATAACGAGATTGATGTGATGGTACTAACTAAGCTTCTCTGCCGTATGAGAGATCTTGCCGACAGCGCTCAGTGCAGCCGATGGTGGACACTCTCCAGTGAACTCCTCCATAGGAGGAAGATCCTGCAAGAAAGAGAGTATAAATCCATTATGCATGACAACTAATACCAATAATTATTATTGCAGGTTTAGTGTTACTTGTACAACACTCAGCAGATATGTGAAGCATACCATATTGAACACTCACCCTATAGTCAACTTCTCCCTTCACCATAGGGTAACCATGGGGCCTACTGGACGATCCTTTCTTCCCAGCTTCTTCCTCTTCCTCGTCTGCCTCATCACTGTGTGTGGAGGAGTAAGTGACTCTCTAAGCTAGTCACTAACTCACATGATCTTGCTGTCCTCCTCCTCCTCCTCATCATCACTGGAGCT
This sequence comes from Haliclona indistincta, assembly GCA_964017065.1. Lineage (NCBI taxonomy): Eukaryota > Metazoa > Porifera > Demospongiae > Haplosclerida > Chalinidae > Haliclona > Haliclona indistincta. Next base: position 846,514 of record OZ024784.1, read on the forward strand.
CAAACCTGAATCACTAGAGCTACTATCATCATCGTCGTCGTCGTCGTCATCATCTGACCCCAGCTGACCAATCAGAGTAAGCCCCAGGCTCTTCTGCACTGTTGATATTACATTCTAAAGAACAGAGAACAATTCCAGAGACAATTAACCTTTGGAGCAATCAATGTTCAAGCAATTACTGTTAGTACAAAATTAATCTTTTGAGAATTACAATAATGTGTGAGTCTACTCATTCAGGAATTGAAGATGCTACCGTATGTATGTAAGAAAGCAAATTATTTTCGCAGGCTCATTATGTTATGATTTTGTTACCTGAGGTCGCTGAGCTGTCAGCTGCTGTATGGTCGCCATATTGCCATCATCAAATGTGCCGGTATTGAGAGCTCTGAGGATGGAGTCAATCTGCATCATCTCAGTGTCAATCTGAGACGAGGTGACTCGGCCTGATGCTTGCCCACCACCTACTGGATTGTTTAATGAACTGATCTCATTGACCAGCTGACTCATAGATGGGAAATTAGGCCCAGCACTGCTTACCGCAGGACCAATCTGATTGGTCAATGGGCTAGTCACACCGACATGACTACCACTGGCACTACCAACCAAAGGACTTGATTTGGGAGACGATTTTGAGGAATGTCTTTTCTTCTTTTTTGCCTTCTTCTTTAGAGCTTTACCAGGAGTAGGTGAGTTTGGAGCAGAGCTGCCAGAGTCAACTAGGTCCATATAAGGATGCTTGATGACAACAGGACTATTAATATTGGCAAGATCGGCGGTATCTTGAGTTGGCAAAGACGACGGGCGGATAAGATCACGAGCAGTTGAAATAGACTCTGAACCTGGGTTAGGAGGAGACTCAGACCCATGTTGAGGAGAGGTAGTAGACTCAGATCCATGCTGGTGAGAGCTAGCAGACTCAGACCCATGTTGAGGAGAGGTAACAGACTCCGAAACATGTTGAGGAGAGGTAACAGACTCAGATCCATGCTGGTGAGAGCTAGCAGACTCGTCATGTTGTGAGGTTTGATTGTTGCTATCAATGATAAGCTGTACAGAATTGCTAGTGGATTGAGGGGCTGGGCTGCCTTCAACACTATCAGATTCCATGACCTGCGAGGATCAAGTTACACAAGAGATGAACACATAGCTACCTATAGCTGATAAATGGCTACCCTAAAGGCATCCTCTACAGTATACAGCTAATGCATGATGTACCAGAATACTCTCATAAAGCACTACACCTCTCGTTACACAATCCTCGACCGATCGAAAGAGAGATAAGCTACACTGTTAAACCTATGGACGGAGATACCCATCACTCACCGGAGAAATGTGATGGAAACAGTTGTGCAGTAGGGAAGTCAATTCGATGCCCTGTAGAGGGCGTCCACTCGACGATTCTTCGGTGTCGACGATAAGTATTGTAGTCACGATGCTGCCAACGTGTGGGTGCCACTGGGTGGTGCAAAAAGAAGGTGGAGTCTAGGCGTGGTCAAAACTACACCAACATGGCGAATGTGGTTTAGAGCGCGAAACTAGCTAGTGCTAAGGGAGAATCTGAGCACTACATGTAAGCTGTCTTTGAAATATTCAGTAAATAATTATTGTTCATTTTGATCACAGTGTATTAGAATGCCTAGGAAGACGAAGGCACCAGCGACCAGCAAAGCTGGTGGTAGCAGTGAACTCTTTGATGAGCTACTAGCTACCTCAAAGGCATCCAGTAGCAAGGTTTCGCCAGCTTCTAAAAAAGCAAAGCAGACCCCAACTCGTGACTTCTCTATGCTGTTCAGTAAGAGGGGTATGGTGCAGTATTCTTTCAGCTCATCCCCTAGTCCTGTGAAACTGGTCAGCTTGACCAAACCCACCAGATCAGACTCACCGGTGACTAAAGCTTCTCCGGCAATGGGAAAGCCGTCACCAAAAGGTGGTGTGCAGCATGCAATTGACATATTATAAGCTGATTACTGTGATTGGCTTTCTGTTTCAGGGAAGCGCAAACCGAAGGCTCAACTAAAAGCTGAAATGGTTTTTGAGTTTGAATCTGATGATGAAGATGAAGAGGATATTCTGCCTCCCGTCAAGAAAGCAAAGACTATTAAGAAAGAAGCTACTGAAGTCAGCTCACTTAAAAAGAAAACCACTGCCAAGGCAGGAAAAGGGAAGAGTCCAGCTGTATCACCAGCTGCCAAGAAGCTATCACCAGAGAAAGCTAGTAAGAAGCCATCTTCAGTCAAAACTGTCAAGAAACAATCACCAGCTAAAGCTAGCAAGAAGAGTCCAGCAGCTAAAAAGAGCCCAGCTGCTAAAGCTGTTAAGGTCTCACCCACCAAGGGAAGATCCAGTGCTAATGTGTCACCTGCCAAGAAAGCAAAGAAAACTCCTCCTTCACCAAAGAAGAAGACATCTCCAAGGAAAACTTCCTCTGCTACTAAAAAAGCAACAGCATCACCGAACAAGGCAAGTGGTCCTGGGCAGAAATCTAGTACTGGCAGAGGAAGGGATAGACCTAAGAAATATCCCATTGAGCAAAAACCTGAAGAAAAAGATGCAGCAGCACAAGAACAAAAGCCTGAAAAAAATCAAGTGAAACGAGGACGGGGTAGACCAAGGAAATATCCTATTAAACCAGAGCAAAAACCTGCTGAAGACAAAGAAACACAGGAATCCCAAGAGCAAAATCCTGAAATGGAGGAGGAGACAGAACATCTAGAGCAAAACTCTGAGGTAACAGAAGAGCAGATGACTGCTGCTAAGGGGTCACGAAAGAGAAAGCAAGATGAATCTGCTGCACCAAAACCAACTCCTCCGAAGAGAGGACGAGGGAGACCACCAAAGAAGAGAAAGCTGGCTGCTGTTACAGCTGAGGTGAGTCAGCCATCGGCGAGTGAAGAGGAACAGTTCGAAATGTCTCAAGAAGAGGATAACAAAGGTATGCAATATACTGAGAGGTATGCTTAGCACATGTTTCTCACCAGAAGGAGAGGCCTCGAAGAAATCTAACACGAGACATGCTCCTCGCAAGTGGGAAGAAAAGAATGAGGAGAATAAAGAGGAACCAGCATTAGAGGAAGACTCCACTGAGCTTGAGGACTCACAAGACATGACAGCTGAGGAGGAAGCTACTGAGTCAGAGCTGGAGACCAGTGCTATGTCTGTTGACCCTGTAACCACAGAGGAGGAGAGGGAAGATGATGCTAGTCAGGATGCTGTGACACTACAGGTAGAGTGTGTTGATATTTATGAATGTTGTCTTAGTGAGATAAAGTCATGATTATACTCACAGAAATCAAGCGCCACAGAGGACATGGAGACTAGTAACCAGCCTTCTACTAACTCACAGCCTGCTACTGACTCACAGCCTTCTACTGACTCACAGCCTGCTACTAACTCACAGCCTGCTACTAACTCACAGCCTGCTACTAACTCACAGCCTGCTACTAACTCACAGCCTGCTACTGACTCACAGTCTGCTACTGAATCACAGCCTGCTACTAACTCACAGCCTGCTACTAGCTCACAGCCTGCTACTAACTCACAGCCTGCTACTAGCTCACAGCCTGCTACTAACTCACAGCCTGCTACAAACTCACAGCCTGCTACTGACTCACAGTCTGTTACTAACTCACAGCCTGCTACTAACTCACAGCCTGCTACTACCTCACAGCCTGCTACTGACTCACAGCCTGCTACTGACTTACAGCCTGCTACTAACTCACAGCCTGCTACTACCTCACAGCCTGCTACTAACTCACAGCCTGCTACTAACTCACAGTCTACTACTAACTCACAGCCTGCTACTACCTCACAGCCTGCTACTAACTCACAGCCTGCTACTAACTCACAGCCTGCTACTGAATCACAGTCTACTATAGAATCACGGTCTGCTGAGATGGATTCAGAACCTACTTCAGAGTCACAACTTACATACCCACAACCTGCATGTAGTACTGATTCATTGCCTATAGAACCGCACCTTGATTCAGAGTCACAATCTTCTTCAATGACAGGGCCTGCTTCAGAGTCAAAACCTACTGCAGAACCAGAACCACAAACTGGTGCATTAGATGAAGATGGCGATGCTAAAATGGAATCTGAAGAGGCAGGGTCACGCCATCATCAGTCTATGGTTCATGACATGTCTCTTAGTGAAACAGAGGATAACTTTGAAAGAAAAGACTTTGATCGGCACCTAGAGGTAGGTGGTTAAATTGTGTAGCAGCCTGCTGGATTTATCTTTTTTCCTCTAGGCCCCTGTCCCTCAACTTGCCCGCTCATCCACTTGGCCCAAGTCTTCCTCCTCCACTATCACCTCTTTCTCTTCCCATCTCCACAGCAGTTCAGTCACATCATCTACCTCTTCTCTGGTGACTCACAAACAGGTCAGCTATCTGACTGTGGCACCTGCTAATCTCTTTTCCTCTTTCCGCAGTCTGCTCTAGTTGTGCGCAATGTCCGTCAAGCTCACGAGTGCTTGGAAGAAGGAGAGTCCCTGTTGTTTCGAGATGAGGTGGAGTATTTGTTGGATAACATGAGATCCTCACAACCTCTCTCTGTTCGCTGCCTGAGGTCAGAAAATACTTAATTGTAGTACATACAGGCCTTAATGGTGATTGTGCATGTACATAGATTATTTAGACTATGTAACTGGGAAATTAGCTCACGTGAACGCATAATGACAGTGCATTTCATGGTACAGTTTCTGTGTTGCGTGTCAACACTCAAACCTTGACTCCTCTTTCAACAGTTGGCCATGTTCAATGTAGTGTTGCTTGTGCAAAGTGCTACTTGCATTCTTGTGCTGTTTCAGTCATAATAGTTTGTGCGTTAGTCTCAATGTTTCCAGTGTTGCTACCATTGTGGTGCTCATGCAAGACCTCTCTATAGTTGGTTGCTTCTTGTCCAATAAGCACATCGTGGTTGGTGTAGTGCAAACAAAGTGCAAATAGTGGATTTTTGTGAAGGAAGCGGCAAAATGGACTGTAGTGATTGGTTGGACTTTCATTGTTCTAAACAACATTGACGTGCTCATAATAATAATTATTACTCACGGCATGAAATCTCATGTCTAAGATAAAATGGTACTTCATTGGGTGTCTTGCATGGGTAACGTTCGGAAAACCAAGGTTCACATAATCTTGCACAACAGTATCAGGAGTGGAGTCTGGGGACCAGGCTAGTCTTCTAGTTGTCATAGACATTATAGGCTATGTAACCTTAATCTATGAGTAAACGTTGATTTCACACGTCCACTTGCATGAAACTGTTTGCAAACAGACGGTTTGGAAACTCTCTATTTCCAAACTCTGTTTTCTAAATTCTCTGTTTCCAATCTATGGTTATTTGGTAGCCAACAGGTGAATCTACAATGTGCCGTACTACATGAAAATTCGTGTTTCCTAGTTTGTGTGTGTCACATTAATTTGCTTATGCTCTTGCGCTGTTTAGAGTAGTCAACAAGGACAGTACACATGTTGCTGACACTGCTTGCCAAGTAGTCTATGCTAAATTTGCTGTTTCTCTTACAAGCTTTGCTGTTTCTGTGCCAAACAGCATGTAGCGATAACAACCCCTCTTTGACAGTTTGAGGTACTTCTCTTCACAATTTGAAGAATAGGTTACAAAAACAGAGCTCACTCAAAATAATAATATTATATTCATTGTCGTATGCACCAGTGCATACCATGGATTGGAGCTGAGGATAATGCTGTAATAATAATAATTTATAATGGTGGGCAGCCATCTCGGATGGAAAAATGATTAATAATTCCTGTTTGTTTCTGAAAGGTCCATTTCAAAATGAAACGAAGAAATGTTGCAATGTTATATAAAACAGTTGTTCGGTCGCGTGCAAGTGAGTAAAAAAGAATCCAAGTCAAAGTGCAAACCAGCGAGTGAGTGACTTCATATAAACCAAGTGATGCTGGGTGTCTGATATCCATGATTGAATGTGCAGTGTTGTGCGGGAAGTACGTGCGATCAGTCGGGGTGTGTTAGGTGTAGTTGCTTGGCTCAATCTTATTTTCCATGTGTTTCTTGCTGACCAGGAGGCAGTAGAGTAGGTACGGGCCTGTGGTGATGGCTAATGTACCTAGTAGTAGGTTAGCGGTCATCACGGCTAGAAAGAGTCGCACATCACGGCAGCCTTGTACCAGCAGTATGACTAGAGCAGACACTGTGTAGAACATGTACACCACAAGACTGACAAAGATGGCTACGAAGCAGCAAAGGTTAGGGTAGCCCTTGATCCACCCTCTACAGCAAGTGATTAGGAGAATGGCTGCAGCTGCCAACATCAGGTTGAACAGCCCTCCCGGTATGATCATTGCTCCTGGTACAGCCAGATTGAGTCTTACTGGTACCACAGGTCGGCTAGAGTTACTGGTGGTTGTCACAGTAGGAGGACAGCTGGTGAAATTGGCTGCCATAGCAATGCCTGGATAGAATAGAGTGAGATAATATATTAGCACCTGTGGCTGCAGGTGAGTTTGTATAGCACAGGCTGACAGGCTAAGGTGAGTGAGGTCAAATGTGGCTACTCACCAAGTGATGTCTGAGTTAGTGCAATGATGACCATTGCTAACAGGCCGACTGCCAAGACTACCTTCAATGCAACACTCTTCATACAGTGCGTGTGTGTGCTGGTTCCCAGTAGGGGGTCGACCTCACGGTGTAGTGTGTCCTACATGACAATGACAAAATGTATAGTTACCTGTAAGCAACAATATATTGAAAGAAGCTAGCTGTTCTATTTGTCCTAGGATAAATATAGACTTCCTCCACATCTCATGCATTCTGCACAGAAGCCACTCAATTAGACAAAGGGGAAACACATTGTGCAATCAAACAGGTGATCTGTGACCTCTCATAATAGCCGGCCCAGCCTGGCTCTAACAGGACTCCGTTAGTCAACAAGACTCTGTTAGTCAACATAGGTGCACCACGTAAAATGCAGAAGGCATCTCTAGCTAGCTAGGTGAGGTTACAAGTTGTAACCTCACACGTGGCGTGGCTGGTTGTAGTAGTAACCGCACTACAACAGCTATCGTACCGCACGTTCATAGTCACTCCACTAAGCAGCGTGCGTACAGCAGACTCTGTTGCTGTGAGTTCCTACTCAGCTCAGCTAGCTAGCTCACCCCCGCTACTACTCCAGCTTACCATTTTCGTCGTGTGCTAGCTGTGGAGGGCTGCTATAGTAGAGATCGGTGCCCGGTGTGGTGGTTGCTCCTGCGTACAGCGTTTTTGTCCTGGTGAGCTGAGATGAAGTGATGGCGTTTCCTCACTTCACTTGGTTATAGCGCGCGCCAGCTGACGCCTCGTGTGACAGGTCTGCCATACCGGTTATACCCGCCCCTCCCTCCCGTTCGACAAGCACATGCATTGCATGCTGGGAACATTTTAACCCTTTATTCACTGACATCACCAACACGTGTTTCTCTACAGCACTTGTAATCTGGCTCAGAAATGTCTCAAACCAGACTTCAGCCGACAACTGAGAGCGCATGGACTGGTCAACAAGACAATGATGTTCCTCAAGGACAGCATACAGCACGAGGTTAGTATTGGTGTGTGTTATTTGGAACACTTGACTGACTATAATCTGTGTTCTTAGTCCCTCAAGATTGCTATGGTCACACTCATGTTCGTCTTGACCAGAGAGCGGGTTGATAGTGCTGAATTGGACAGGAGTGTTATTGGTGAGCAAGTGTTGTTGCCGTAACAATGTGTTAACCACACCCTCTAATCTTGACAGAGATGCTGGCGACAGTGCTAGCCCCAGAGGAGCTGGATGAAGACAAAGAAAAGAAGACAGAGTCTGTGTCCAGCAGCAAACAGCTTGCAAGAATCACAGAAAAAGCAAAGTATGTCTTGGTGGTACTACACCTCTCCCTAGCTTTCAACCCTACTGCCCCATACTATGATTATCATTTGGGATTTTTTTCAAGTATACAATTTTTGCTTGAAGTACATAACCATACATACTGTAAGGATAGCTGCCTTAACATATTGATGATAAATGCTCTAGGACTATTCTGAGTAGCTGTGATTCAATCACTCTGAGTGAGAGAGATAAAGATCGTAATGAAGAGGAGGATACCAGTGATGAGGTTCCTATTGTGGAGGAGAAGAAACAAGATGATGTCATCGTCCCAGCAGATCTAACAGTAGGTGGAGAAAATGATTTGTAATGACCATGCCTTCCTCTATCTCTCTTCCTTCTGTTTCTCTAGTTAGCTGAATTAGTATGTGAGTGCTTTCTCTCGCTGACAGTAGCCCAAACCAGCTGCCATTGGTTGCGACAAGAGATGAGAATCATAGGAGCCCTGGACCATATTGCTAACAGAGGTGAGCAGAGAGAAAGAGGTGACCTTTGGATTATCGTGTTTGCAGTTATCACACTGGTCAGTGAGTTGGACTACAATGCAGAGGGGTGTGGTCTGGTGACATCATCTACTCCACAGCTGAATAAGCTGCAGAGATGGTTGAAACTGATTGAAAATGTGAGTATATCCTTTTTGTTGACCTCTAAAGCCTGTCTGTCTGCTGTTAGTTTCTTTCCCCTAGTAGTTGCTGTTCCAATAGTAATACTAACCACTCCTTTCACTGTTACTAGATTGCTTATGTCAACAAGGACAATCAGACCTACCTGGTGCTGTTCGATGGAGCTGTACTAGTCACTAATCTAGCAAGGTGAGGAACCAGCTAGTGAGTGACCTTGACCCTCGTTGCCTTCTCGTCCAGGTTGCTGTCTATGTTAGAAGACTCCGTTGTGAAACAGCAAGATGCTCAGAGGTACTCAGGCGTGTTCACGCAGATCGCTGTTATTCACCTTGTTCCTTCCTCAGAGTATGTTTGCTGGAGTGCTTGTTGCGCTTGCTTCGTGTGTTGCTCAATCTCACACATGATCATGAGCTGGGCAGCCATAGGGTAGGAGAAGAACCATCGCTGCTGCAGACCTTGCTTAGCTGTACCTTCAAGGTGACTGCACTCAATCACTCACTCTTTATCTCTCTTTCTCATTCTACAGCTGCCTCCTCTGATTCCTGGTGACTCTAAATTCGACTTTCACATACTGGTTAGTGAGTGCATTCGTCAGTTACTGTGAAGTCAGTACTTTTACTTAGTTTGAATTATAGTAAAGTTGTGTCCTGTATTATCTCGTTGTCGTGTCCTTACAGACGTTGGGAGTATTAATCAATCTCGTGGAGCACTGTGCCCCTAACAGAACCCACATTTATGAGGCTGTGGTTGAGACTAAGCCACCCAGTAGTGAGACCACACCCCCTAGTGGTAGTCCCAAGACTGTATGGAAAGCCATATTGGAGGTTTGTATGGTCTAAAATAATTATCTCTTTTGATACTTTGAACTATTTTGTGTGTTGGTGCGTATTTGAAAAAACTTTCGTGGTGAGTATTGGAAACTGAATTTGATTTGTGCGACAATGCTGTGGTATCAGAATTTTAAAAGTGTGATTCCAACCATCATGTGATGCAGCCTTCATATAAATCACCGCTTACTGTTCGTTGCTCATTGTTCAGCTTTTTCTGACTCACCACAAGAGAACAGAAGAGGTCACCATTGATGTACCTACTCCTCAGAGGCTGTCACAGATGAGCAGCACTAGCTCTCCATACTCCTCCCCGGTAAGCTTGAGTGTTACAGACCTCTTTTAGTCTTTCCATTGTAGGTCAAACGAGACTCTTCGTCAACCTTTGGTGGTCGCATGAAGAAACAACACTTACAAAAGAAGCATAGGTGAGTACTACGGACTGCTGTACCTTGTCATCCCACTCCAATATTGTACCCTCCCCTGTCTTTGTCTGGGGTGAGGTTAATGGGTGGGGCATATTAAAAGTGGGACTTTTCGCCACTCAGCAGCTTGTATGTGACTGCTGTGTGGTAGTATTACCCTCCACATGTGATGCTGGGCACTATTGAATGCTTTCATCTCCCTCAGGTCTCCTGGCAGTAGTCTACAAGGTTCTCAGGACAATACAGGTGGTGAATGTTCTTGTTGCTATCAAATAAGCCATTACCTCACTCTGTGTGTAGGGGATGATTGCGAGGAAGAGCTACAGGAAGAGGAAGATGAAGATGAGCCCATGGACAGCATACCGAGTGATCCTCTGGTGTTCAGTAGAGAGGAATTTGATACTGGTAACCAGACAGCAGATTCTTAACACTGGTCATCTCTCTCTCACTCCAGCTCTTTCCAAAGCTGGCAAGCACATGGAGGACTCTGTGCTAGCCTCATACGCAGCCCTTCTCCTTGGCTTGCTAGTGAAGCATAGCTCAGTGAGTAGTACCTGTACCAATAGTCCAATAGTATCAATGCTGATTTCACAGGAGTTTGGTGAGAGTCTGAAGGCTGAGCTTCCCAACCGTTCATTCGCGTTGCTAATTGAAGTGCTGAAGAAGTTTCTGTCCTTTATGCAGATCACGGTATGTTGCTGGTAGCAGGGCGCCCTCACCATAATGTGCTGCTATACAGGAATCTAGTACCACGCGGACTGGCCTAGCGTCTGTAAAGAAGATTATCAAGCATCTTGAAACCTCATGAATCACGTGAACTCATCAAAATCATAGCTAGCCTCAGGCTAGCCTGACAACAATTAGTCCCATTGCATGCTCTTCTCGTGTAGATTTTTTTACAAAGTATATTATTTTATTTTGGCTGAATTGTTCGGCATTGTCCCAGAGGAGTCACTAGTCTTAGTAGGTACTAAGCAATGTTCAGTTGTCCAGCGTGTCTTGTTATGCAATCCCACCACTGATGTGAAATGAATGATGGTAATCATAAGCTCTCAGCGTAGATCACCGACCACATGTACTGTCTAGATCAATGGGCTGTTGTTGATGAACCCCTGGACCTGTTGTCTTGTTCATGTAAGGTAAAGTCCTCTAAATTTGGGACACAGTTGTGATAAAGTGAAACATAATCACTTTTCCTTCTCTATCATCACGGATATCATTTTATTATGGTACTATGTCGTCACAAGTTGAATAGTTGCTTGTTATGAAGAGAAATCTGGTAATTCAGTACTTTGTGCATTTTCTATTACTATCTGTGGGTATTTTGTATATCCCAATGCACCATGGTATACAAAATCAATACTTAAGGATCTGAACGGGCTTGCAACTCAAGGTGGTGTAAACGAGTGTTGTCCCTCATTTCTCTGGCTTCAATACTTATTGAATTGCATAATAATAATATTGCTGTCTTTCTTTATGCAGATCACTGTATGTTGCTGTTCCCATCATGCTCTCGCTCTATGGGAATCTAGACTAGTACCACTCGGACTGGCCTAGTGTCTGCATGTAAAGAAACTTATCAAGCATCTTGAAACCTCATGAATTTTATCATGTGACTCAAGAATCCATAGCTAACCTAACAATGGGGTCATTGTTGTTAGCATTCTCTAATTTTGTATGCTCTGCTCGTGTAGATTTTTTTTATAAAGTGTAGGATATTCTATAGGCGTGGTCCAAGTCCAGGAGATAGCAATGGCGTACGTTAAAGTTGTTGATCATCCCAGGACCTGTCAGCTGTCGTCTTGTTGCAGGTTGTTCACGTACACGCGATGCCTTGTGTGCGTGCTGGTAGCTATGGGAATAATAGCAATCGTGCACATTCTCTCGAACACCACTTCTAGTACTGTCTCTGCTTTGAAACAGACTCCACTTCAAGAAGATGAACCAGTCACTGAACAACCTCCGGCAGCTGTACTACCTGTCAAACTACCTAGCATGCTGGCCTCTCTACGCCTGTCGTCTAGTGAGACCGTGCTTATCACGCCTGAGAAACTGGACCAGAACAAGTACATCAACGAGGATGTCTACATGTCTGTACTTACTACTCCAAAACATCACGAGTCACGTTTTGCCTACCAGCTGCTCACATGGTTGCAGACATTCAATCCAAATCAGGTCCTGTTCTTAGAGCTGCTCTCTCTATGTGTTGCTTGTTCCTGTAACCACCAAGGCATAATGTGCCTAAATCCCCGAGGGGTCCGACACAGACTGATTTAGTGTACGAGATTTTACTGGTTTCAGAGTGATTTCACTGATCAAGCGTGGATGTTAGTATACAGAAAACTGCTGAGTATACAGAAAATATGGTGATTTCATGATTTCAGCCTTGATTTAACTGTGATGTTACCAGTCAACGTACGAGATTTCACTAGTGTCGGCCCCCTCGATAATCCCTCATTAATTTTAGTGCTAATTGAATCTCGTTTAGCGTTAACTATTTTATGGTTGCACGTCATTACCCAGTTTTCTCAAAAGTGGTACGGCAGAGTACATGCAGTGATTTAGAGTCAGCGTTTTGACAATCAAATGAACTTTATTTCTCATATGCCCAGGTCAGAGTAATCACGGATAAGAGTGATGATAAGTGGATCAAATCAGCTCAAAAAATGGGTACGCTCTTCCTTCATATTATCAAGAGTATATAATAAGAAGAGTGTCGAATGTAGCATACCTGCGTACAAAATCAGTGTGTAAAGTAACGTGACACGCACGTGAGCTGAATGACGCTAAATCCTGCTGCTCCGTAGGCACGTGGTCGGCGCGGATCGTTGGCTGTACTAACGCGTGCTCAACGATGACATTTGATGCTTGACCATGTCCCCTCACAAACAGATGACATAATTATACTAACAAATTACAGACACATTTACGCTGATTTCTCATGTGCCTGTCACATTACTTTATAGACAGATTTGTTCGCGGGTATGCTACGTTTGACACTCTTCTCATTAGTATACTCTTGGTATTATGGTCTTCCTATTTTTTGTACATACCCAATCTACTTATTAGAAATGGGGGCAAACCATACTAGTTTGAACCGTGCCGGAGCCATGTTCGAACCGTGCCGGAGCCGGGGTACTGTGATTCAGTACAGTTTGGTTAGCTTTCTTTCTGTGGGAGATTTTTACCCGTGCGCAGTTTTTACCCGTGCGCAGTATGCGCCAGGGTTATGCGTTTGTGTCCGTCTATATGTGTGTGTGTATATATATGTGTGTCATCAAAAAACACGCTTGTTTACGTCTCACCGTTCAAAATTCGCCACAAAAGTGCACTTTGTAGCTTCTTCACTGAATCTATAGTCCTATGAAGACGTTTTCTGTGCTGGCAAGCCTTGCGCGAGCGGCTAATCCATGGCTTTCTAAAGCTATGTGTCCTTGTAAGAGCACTTTACGGTATTGTGGGTGTGTCACCCTTCCTCCTATCCATGTCGATGTCCTCACTCAGTCTCACGTGTACTGTACGCCAGAGTCACTTCTTGCCAATCACCTGTTAGTGCATGTATGGTAGCTAGTATGCTATCATCAATTTATCTGGAGCTGTCTATGGACTAGCTGTAACGCAGTGAGTGTTGCACACGGTAATCCTGGAGTAGTCGTGTTAGCACTTAGCTCAGAACACGGTTAGTGCATTATGGTAGCTATGCTATCATCAATATTTATCTGGAGCTGTCTATAGACTAGCTGTAACATGAGTGTCACAGTAATGTTGGAGTAGTCGTGTTTAGCTCTTAGCTCAGTGCACGGGTATGTGTTCATTAGAACTCTAGTCTAACATGTATTATAGCATGTGGTGTAATGAAAAGTGACTTTGTACAGTGACTAACATTATAAAAATGACACTACACTTTGAAGTTTAATTAGCACTTACTTTCATTCAGGGTTCAATGTGATATTCTGTGGTTGTCCCAAAACAACTTGGCACAATGTGTGAGTTAGTACAGTCACAATTTAAACATGTAAACATTTAATAAAATAGTCTGATTGTTTAGTGCTGACATACGATGCAAGACAGGACGACAGTTCGAGGAGTTCTATAAAGCAAGAGACAATGGACAAAAATATAGGTAAGACCATGTAGCAATGTTCTCCTCTGGTCCAATGTTCTCCTCTAGTTGGTACTGTCATGCGGATGATGATGTGTACTTCAACGCACAATCTCTCTCTAATGAGCTAAGCAAGTATGATCCATACACAGAGCATGTGTATCTGGGACAGTGGAGAGGACTCACTAAGCTGTTCTTTGGTGATGTGGATCGCCTCAAGGTAAAGCTGCTGCTGGTATTTTGTTAATGGCTGTAGTTACATGTTTTTGTAGGGAGAAAATTTGGCTTTTTTTCCTGAAGCAGTAAGTATATCATTAGCAAATACACACACACACACACACACACACACACACACACACACACACACACACACACACACACACACACAGACAAGCAAAGTTTACTCACCAGTATTCAGCTTCCAGGATTGTGTTCATAAGAAGTCTATTTAGATTGAGAGTAAACTGTTTCGTTTTGTTCTTTAGTGTGTTCAATAACAGAGGCTATACAAGCTAACGATCTCTCACAGTAATCATAAGTAACTGGCAATATATTTAGCTAAATAAATTACCTTTGGTTTGAGAAATAATTAATTACAGTACTCATGCATTATTTTTGTAGAAGAAGAAAGGTGTCGTGTATGCACAAGGGTCAACCTATTGTGTTAGTGCTGCCATTATGTATGGAGGGGCAGAGAAGTATCTCAGGTACGACATTCACTTGCAAACACATCATACGGTTATTATGAATGGCTGGGTATTATAAACAATTATCATTCAGGGGAAACAATTTTGTGGATCTGTGTACTAAACTAAACTACTATGATGATGTCTGTGTAGGCGCTGTGATAGGTAAGTATGCTCTTTCAACTACTATTATGATGTCTGTGTGTTTGTGAATGCATGGACATGTATGTGATGGGTTGAATGAGCTTGTAATTGTGTGTTCAAATAGGCTTGCATTATCGCAGGTATAGTAGTGAGCTTTATTGCCGCAGCATATGAAACAATGATTCAAATTTCAATCATGATCATCATCAGCTCCTATACCCACTGCTAGCTGCAGCTCCTATACCCATGCTAGCTGCAGCTCCTATACCAACTGCTAGCTGCAGCTCCTATACCCATGCTAGCTGCAGCTCCTATACTCACTGCTAGCTGCAGCTCCTATACTCACTGCTAGCTGCAGCTCCTATACCCATGCTAACTGCAGCTCCTATACTCACTGCTAGCTGCAGCTCCTATACCCACTGCTAGCTGCAGCTCCTATACTCACTGCTAGCTGCAGCTCCTATACTCACTGCTAGCTGCAGCTCCTATACCCATGCTAACTGCAGCTCCTATACTCACTGCTAGCTGCAGCTCCTATACTCACTGCTAGCTGCAGCTCCTATACTCACTGCTAGCTGCAGCTCCTATACTCACTGCTAGCTGCAGCTCCTATACCCATGCTAACTGCAGCTCCTATACTCACTGCTAGCTGCAGCTCCTATACTCACTGCTAACTGCAGCTCCTATACTCACTGCTAGCTGCAGCTCCTATACTCACTGCTAGCTGCAGCTCCTATACCCATGCTAACTGCAGCTCCTATACCCACTGCTAGCTGCAGCTCCTATACCCACTGCTAGCTGCAGCTCCTATACTCACTGCTAGCTGCACCTCCTATACCCACTGCTAGCTGCAGCTCCTATACCCACTGCTAGCTGCAGCTCCTATACCCACTGCTAGCTGCAGCTCCTATACCCACTGCTAGCTGCAGCTCCTATACCCACTGCTAGCTGCATCTGCTATACCCACTGCTAGCTGCAGCTCCTATACCCACTGCTAGCTGCAGCTCCTATACCCACTGCTAGCTGCAGCTCCTATACCCATGCTAGCTGCAGCTCCTATACCCCTGCTAGCTGCAGCTCCTATACCCACTGCTAGCTGCAGCTCCTATACCCCTGCTAGCTGCAGCTCCTATACCCCTGCTAGCTGCAGCTCCTATACCCACTGCTAGCTGCATCTGCTATACCCCTGCTAGCTGCAGCTCCTATACCCCTGCTAGCTTCAGCTCCTATACCCACTGCTAGCTGCAGCTCCTATACCCACTGCTAGCTGCAGCTCCTACACCCACTGCTAGCTGCACCTCCTATACCCACTGCTAGCTGCATCTGCTATACCCCTGCTATAGCTGCAGCTCCTATACCCCTGCTAGCTGCATCTGCTATACCCCTGCTAGCTGCAGCTCCTATACCCACTGCTAGCTGCATCTGCTATACCCCTGCTAGCTGCAGCTCCTATACCCACTGCTAGCTGCAGCTCCTATACCCACTGCTAGCTGCAGCTCCTATACCCACTGCTAGCTGCATCTGCTATACCCACTGCTAGCTGCAGCTCCTATACCCACTGCTAGCTGCAGCTCCTATACCCCTGCTGCTGCTACTAGTACTACTGAACCAATGCTGTAGTCTGTACAGCAGTGTATGTGTTCATCTACATGTATTTGAGATTGAGATTCTATATTTTGCTCAACATCATGTTTTTACTTCAGAGGCTATACTTGGTAATGATCTCAGCGAAAACACAAAGTTCCAAAATGAAGTAATGCCTCTTACACCAACAATGGGTGCTGATCAGTTAAAGAAACTGGTAAGCTGTTGTCATTGTCAATCACGAGTGCAATACTTAAGTGTGTTCTTATCTCAGGTATCATTCTCTTATGGTACTATTAGCCATCATAAGTTGAATAGTCGCTTTAAACGACAGCAAGATCCATCTGGGTGAGTTGTATGCTAACATCGCCATGCCTTTGTTATGCTCTACTGTCAATCACTATCAATCAAGTGAAGTACAAAGCGCTACGGGTTATGCATTCAGAAATACACGCCCTCATGCTCGGGACGTCTACAGTCAATTGCAGGTGCATTGAAAATGGTGTGCGTGTTTCCGTACCACTGCGTGGGACTTTGTATCGCTCTGTGAACCACGGAAAATGTTCAGATAGATTTTAGAGAACAGATGTAGCTCATCTGAACAAGTTCTGTGGCTCCAGAACTACACAAAGTGCCATGCACTGCACTGAACGAACTTGCAAGATTGCAAAACATCGATTTCCGCGGTGATCTAAACCCGTAGACACCTTGAATCACTCGTCTAACCTATAGTCACTTATAATTAATGTTCTCTTTTTCTATCTACAGGTATTTTTCTTATCATTGTATTGTTTATCCCATTGTACCATGGTGTTCGTCAAGATAAATTATTATTGTCAACAGAAAGCATAAAATTAATAAATGATTATACCTGACAGGGAAATGAACAAGTGATAAAATAATTATGATGATGTGATATATTACTTATCGAATGACAGCAGATGGTTGAAGGACAACACATGAAAGTAAAGCCTACATGTACAGTATGATTAAATAACATTAGGCAAAGGTGAGCAGGACGGCGTAGGACCATGGAATATCAGTATAGTCATAGTATTGTATACGTCGTAGCGACTGAGGCACAGCTTGGTTCTACGTGAAATAGAACCTAGGAGCTAGGCAATCTGGTTGATCAATGTCACTAAAATGCAGTGGAAATGTATAACAACGCGGTAACTCATTTCACACATGAGTAGCCGCCATCTTAATTCGCCGTCATCCCATCATTGTTGTATCGGTCATAACTCAGATTCACATCTCCGTAATTTGTGCCAAGGCGTACACCTCATCCGTCGTTCGATCTCATCAACGTACATCTACCATTTGCCTTGAACGTGTTCAGCGCAGAGCAACTAAATTTGTGTTACACAACTATATACAATTTTTTTTTAATAATATGTTTTTGCATGAGCAAAGGAAACACAAAATAGCAAATTAAGCTAATTCTAGTGTGCATCCAAAAAAAAAGAAAACAAAATAAAATAAACTAAGTTATATAATTAAGCAAACTAGATTTAAAGGATGATAACAATGGACGATAATTGATTACAAGAGTAGAATAATCTCACTTAAACTTCTTCCTCTAATATTGTACTGGCTAGAAATCCAAGATGTTCTTTTCCTACTCAAGCATATAAAACTCCCTGCAGATAACTTCAACATCTTTGACCATGTGTCCTTTGTTACGGCATCTTGCACTCATGTACCCACTCGAAAAGATCTAAAACAAAACTTTAGCCGCTGCTCTACAACAAATCACTTCTATTTTAACCGAGTTGTTAAACTTTGGAACAAGCTTCCTATTGTCCTCTCTGAGTCATATACTAAAAATAAACATAATATTTGTGTCTTTCTATGGGATCACTTCATAACTGAACTTTTATTCTGACATTCCATGCTCCTAGGCCTACCACTTTTTATGTCCTTGTTCTTCCTGCTCACCTTTCTCTTAATGGTATACTTATATACCATGCATGCAGGCTTCACTTTATGTGTTGTCCTTCAACAATCACTGCCATCTCCTATAAGTAATAAAATACTTATCACTAGTCCATTGATTGTTGTAAAGTGCTAATAATAATAAATCGTCGCTGCGCTGCAAAGCTAAAGCCGCATAATCGCGCGTGCGGACAATGATCGGCAGCAGCAATGTAAGTCTTGTAGCTGCAACATGCTATTACTTCACATCTCTTTGTGTTGCAGGTCTGCGAATTCTAAACGGTCTAGTAAGTGCGTTCTGTTCTCGGTTAGCTACATTCTCGTAGCGGTGATGGTAATAGTAGCTGTGATGTTCATCCTCCGTACGTCGGGCACAAGTAATAAGTCAGACTCGGCATCAAAGCTGCCCCTGGAATCTGCTGGTATAAAACAATTGCATACAATCGTGTACGATCCGGACTTCGGACACTTGCCTTCTCTTTCATTGAGTGCTACTGACAGTACTACGGTGACAGTACGACTCGAGAAAGATACCAAAATTTCCTCGAGTACTAGCGATGTTTTTGTATCTGTACTAACCACACCAGTGTTGCACGGCAAAAGATTTTCTTATCAGCTAATGACCTGGATTCCGACATTCATTCCCAGTCAGGTACTGCATATTGTGATGTCAGTATAGCAGAATCAATGCTTGTGAGTACTTTTCATGTTTTCAATACAATCTTCGACCATATCACCGACCATATCGATAAACTTCAAGTTTCAACCGCGTATAGCAGCATGATAGCGGAAAGACGAGCTCGCCCGGTGGCGCCGACCAAGAACGAACGGTTGGGGAGATTTTTCTTAAGTTATGTGAAGCTTACGAAGCTAAAACTGCTCTAGCAAGCTCTCCTGCCATCTGTGCAGAATCCGTTGCATGGATTTCGCCGACTCGAGGGATGCTCGTACGCTAGTTTTACCATAATGGTTTTACCAGCGGTGACACTGACCTGCAGCATACAGCTGTAATATCGCGTACGAGCATCGCCCGGCGAAATCCATGCAACGGATTCTGCACAGATGGCAGGAGAGCTTGCTGGAGTAGTTTTAGGTTTGTACGGTTCACCAACTTAAGAAAAATCTCCCCAACCGGCGATCGTTCTTCAGGGCGGGCTCGTCTTTCCGCTATGGCTAACGCTGTGCGGCGGAAACTTGGTATGGTCGTACTGAGTCTATCGATAGACAAGCAAACTGCACTCTGCAAGTCAGTCTGTATAAATACCCATAGCTAGAAAATAAAGTTACTTGTGAATATTACAAATGTATATTCTGGTAACCCGCCACCGTACCATTATATTCAATGCCCAGAGACTCAACGGTGTGGGCTTTATAACTATAATTACTTAGTTTTATTTTTTTTATTTTATTTTTTTTTGCCTTGCCAAGCTCCATTATTGATGGTTAACCTAGCTTGTGTTCTAGGCTAGACTAGCTCATTCCTCATTTCACTTTACTTAATTCATTTATCACTGGTATATATTGGGCATTCTTGCATTCATATTTCACTCTAAATCTGTTCATTATTAAACAGGTTAGAGTGCTTACAGACAGTAGCAGTGACAGGTGGATCAGAGCTGCTCAAGAGATTGGTAAACATCACAATACATGTAACCTATCAAGTAAAAAGATCAATATTCTGTTACAGGTGTAAATACCGTCTTTAGTGGCTGCCATTCCAGTTATTGGCATGACAGGTATAATACAGTAGACATTGTGAATTGTGTTATTAGCTGACAATATACATTCAGGAATAATCTTTGCTGCAAGACAGGCAGACAGTATGAAGAGTATTATAAAGCAAGGAAAAATGGAGAGACATACGGGTAGGGGGAGAGACATACGGGTAGGGGGAGAGAGACATATGGGTAGGGGGGAGAGACATACGGGTAGAGGGAGAGACATACGGGTAGGGGGAGAGAGACATATGGGTAGGGGGGAGAGACATACGGGTAGGGGAGAGAGACATACGGGTAGGGGGAGAGAGACATACGGGAGGGGGAGAGAGACATACGGGAGGGGGAGAGAGACATACGGGTAGGGGGAGAGACATACGGGTAGGGGGAGAGACATACGGGTAGGGAGAGAGACATACGGGTAGGGGGGAGAGACATACGGGTAGGGGGAGAGACATACGGGTAGGGAGAGAGACATACGGGAGGGGGAGAGAGACATACGGGAGGGGGAGAGAGACATACGGGTAGGGGGAGAGACATACGGGTAGGGGGAGAGACATACGGGTAGGGAGAGAGACATACGGGTAGGGGGGAGAGACATACGGGTAGGGGGAGAGACATACGGGGGGTTGAGACATACGGGTAGGGAGAGAGAGACATACGGGTAGGGGGAGAGAGACATACGGGTAGGGAGAGAGAGACATACGGGTAGGGAGAGAGAGACATACGGGTAGGGAGAGAGAGACATACGGGTAGGGAGAGAGAGACATACGGGTAGGGGGTTGAGACATACGGGTAGGGGGAGAGAGACATACGGGTAGGGGGAGAGAGACATACGGGTAGGGAGAGAGACATACGGGTAGGGAGAGAGAGACATACGGGTAGGGGGAGAGACATACGGGTAGGGAGAGAGAGACATACGGGTAGGGGGAGATACATTTACATAACAATTACTATTTCCAGCGCTATTTTCATTCTTGTAGTTGGTATTGTCATGTCGATGATGACATGTACTTGAATGCTGAGACCTTAGGAAGACTATTGTCCAAATATGGTGACCCTAATACTCAAAATATCTACCTGGGTCAGTGGAAAAATCTGGGAAAGTATTTTCGCACACCACGGATTCCTGATGGAGAGGTAAGAGACTCATTCACAACCAACACACAATAGACATGTGCGAGTACAAGTCATAATGCACGAGTTTGAGTTTACGATTATTGTCACATATCAGCAGTTTCAGTTTAAGAATTGTTTGTTGTCGCGCAACTGTTGCCAGCAACAAAATAGCATAATTATTGTGTCACGCGTATTCGAAGCAACATTTGTTGCAGGCAACAAAGTTGCGTTGCGTAGTGCATAGCCTTTATCAATCATTATTTGTCTTGCAATTAATTTATTATTACGTATTATGACCATGGTTTTCTTCAGCTTATAACACTCAAGAATTTTCCTGAAGCGGTTAGTACATGTAAATGACAATACTATAATTTTATATAATTATACCAACAGAAAAAGCAAGGAGTAAAGTATGCACAGGGATCAACATTTTGTATCAGTGACGCTATTATGAAGACAGCTGAAAAGTATTTGAGGTGTAAAACAATAATAATAGTGTGACAATGCTGTGACCTTGTCAATCAATAATGTTTTGTGCAAGTGATTACACATCCTCCTTCGTGTCTCTAGTTGTTCGTTGGTTGTTATATGTTAATTATGTGTGTCTGAATGAGAGTGTGTTGTGAACAGAGTGAAGTGAAGGTGTATTATGTGATGGGTTTACAATAAGCCTATATTCCACAGCGGAAAAAATTTTGAAAAGACTTGTGAAAAATTGTCAAGTAAAATGGATGATATGGCCTCAGGAGCAGTAATAGGTGAGCAAGTAAAGGAGTGGTTCTTTATTTTAATTTCTTTAACCGTCAGAAAGTATTTTAGGTAACGAATTGACGGAAACATCAGAATTTGCTTCTGATATAAAATACAATAGAATGAACCGATTGAGTGAAAAGCAGCTAAAAGAAATGGTAGGTTTTCAGTCATTCCTGTATCATTAAATGACGCTCCTACATGTAGGAAGTCATTCCAAACCTACAAGTACATGTAGGAATTTTAGCTAGGTTATATTACTCCTTGCAACAGTCACAAAACCATAGAAGTGTGATCCGTGCCTTATTTGGAAGTTTGTAAAACACAGTTGATACTTTTAGATTGCAAGAAGTAGTGAAACCGCTGTGCATGCCCTCAGTAAAATCGAACAAATAAGTGTTGAAAGACATTTTAATTTTCAGATGAAGATGTGGTTCATGAGTCCAGTACAATAATTATGATTGCTTAGCTTAATAGCAAGCTCATAAATAATTTTATTTTGCCCTGTACAATGTAGGTATCTGTTCCAATGGTACTTCCACAAATCAACAATCCACGATTTGACAGCAAACAAGACCCCACACGGTATACTAGCTATGTCTGACCATATTATGTGTTGTTCACTGATTATATCTTTATTATAGATTGCTCTCCTTCCATTGCATGATACGTCCTAATACATCATGGTGCAGGACCAAGTAAACATTGCCAAAATTTATAATGAACAAAATTTATTACGAAAACATTCCAAGGACGTATAAGAATGACCTTGCTCTCTATACGCCCTTGCTTGTACACAGTTGTACGCATGCATGCTTACGACAGCATTATTTTAGTAATAATTATTTAATTTTTCCTCAATAAAAAAATTCCTAAAAATTTGTTGTTTGTTAGAAGATTTTAGACTCACGTTATTACTAAAATAATGCTGATTGCAGCAAACCTGACTCCCAGTTTTGACAAACAGACTACTGGCTGGTAATACTGTCTGCGCATGCGTTGATTTTCCCAGGGAAAATGTCGTATACGTTGGGACATTAATTGATACGTTCGTAAACATAGAAATGCGGACATGTAGCATAGTGTTGTCTGTTTGGACTGTGCACCAAGTGAGGCCTGAGGGGGGTATGCAGGACATTTGCATGCCAGTCGCTCCCCCACCCCTGGGGCATTGTAAATGTAAAACCAGGAAGTGCAAATCCCCACTGTTGGAGGTGATGGGGCGTGACATTGATAGGCTGAGAGTCAAGTTTGCTGCAATCATAGATATTCGTAGTCATCAGCTGTAACCGTGTAATTAGCACCATTCAGCATACGTAAACACTTCACATAAACAATGAACTATGGTTTTTAGCTTAAAAGTTCTAAGTGCATTTTTGCAAGCCACGCTGTTAGTTAAGAGTGAGTGTACGTGGTCGAGGAAGGCGTCATTTGATATGATAAGGTACGGAAATGCTGCGGAAATGATTTCAATTAGGGACATGGGAGGTTCATAGTCGTACAGATCCATCTTCTTCTTCCTTGCGGTGTACGCCCGTGATCATGTAAGACAGTGTCGCGATGTGCTCAGCTGTGAGCGACTATCTATTTCTCTAAATGTACAGGTCTCGACCTCAGAGACTGCTGGTAATAGCTCTGGCAGTACTCGTGGTGGGCGCCATAATACTGGTCACCGTGCAGGACAGGAGTGTGACATTTTCACCATTCTCGGGTCTCCTGTTTCCACTCTCGCCGACTAATGCGACGAGATCTCACCATAATAGTGTCACAAGCTCACCTACACCACCTTCAAAGAGCGGTGTCGTCATTACTGCCTCGATTACTGCAAATGTGACAATGTACGTATCGAATGCTGATCGTACACCAGTTACTGTGCGACCAGAGAGAGTAATCCCGCATGCTGATGTCTCCAATGTGTATGTGTCCATTCTCACTGTACCTAAGCTACATGGTTCTAGATTATCATATCAGCTTATGTCTTGGATACAATCATTCAAGCCTCAACAGGTGGGTGGAGTTACACTTAATGTTGTTCTCTAATAAATTATTAGTGTGTATGCCCACTGGAGGGCGTGGCTGCTATATAACAGTGTGTTGTGTGTTTTACAGATTAGGATAGTCACTGATACAAGTGAGGACAAGTGGATAGAAGCTGCCAAGCATATGGGTCAGTCCGTCCATCTGTAGACTAATCGGATTAAAATTAATTAGCACTTTGTTGCAGGTTTGAATGTTGTGTTCAGTGGATGCCCCTCAAGCAACACTTGGCATCAAAGGTAAAAACTCCTCTCTTTTGAACGGCAACATCAGTTTTTCTGCTACGTACAGAAACAACCTGTGCTGCAAGACAGGAAGACAATATGAAGAGTACTTTAAAGCTAAGAAAAACGGAGAGACGTATGGGTGAGTCAATGCAAAGGGCGGAAAGGTTATCCAAAGTCTTTGCTTTTGTCTTAGCTGGTACTGTCATGTTGATGATGATATATACTTGAACGCTCAAATTCTGGCGAAGGTTTTGTCCAACTATAGTGATCCTTATACTCAGCATGTTTATTTGGGGCAATGGAATGTTTTGGAAAGAACTCTCTATCATTCGTCACGAATAAAGGAACGAATAAATGTCAGTCAACGTTGCATAGTTTGTATTTCATTCATTATCAAATCAATGTTTCTGTGCAGTTTGCTTCTCTGGAAAAATTTCCTGAAGCGGTTTGTGCAAACTCTTGATACATCCGTATTAATAACTATTAATAACCACAGAAAAAGAAGGGTATCAAGTACGCTCATGGCTCTACATTTTGTGTTAGTGATGCTGTTATGAATAGCCAGGCTGAGAAATACCTCAGCGGGAAAAATTTTGAGGATTCATGTGATAAGTTGACTGTTATAATGGACGACGTAGCATCTGGAGCAGTGTTTGGTGAGTGAGCGAGGGAGGGAGTGAGTGAGTAGGTGGGTAGGTAGGTGGGTGATGGTGTGTGAAGGAGAGTAAGTAAATGTATGAAAGTGTGTGAACGAGTTTATTATTATGTAGAAGCCATTCTTGGTAACGATTTGACTGATACTGCTCAGTTCGAGTCTCACTTACACAGTCAAGTGCCAGCAATGAATAATCATAAACTGAAGGCCATGGTGAGTGATGGAAATACTATGCAACAATTCAAATCTGAATACAGGCATCATTACCAATGAGTCTTCCGAACATAAAAAATGCACAATTCGACCGATCAGCAGATCCATCACGGTACGTTGTGAGAAGCACAAAATACCCTCGCTCACTCATTCCCTCACAGTCACTCACTCACTCACTCACTCACTCACAGTCACTCACTCCCTTACAATCACTCACCCACTCCCTTACAGTCACTCACTCACTCACAGTCACTCACTCACTCACTCACAGTCACTCACTCACTCCCTTACAATCACTCACCCACTCCCTCCCTTACAGTCACTCACTCACTCACTCACTCACTCACTCACAGTCACTCACTCACTCACTCACTCACTCCCTTACAATCACTCACCCACTCCCTTACAGTCACTCACTCACTCCCTCACAGTCACTCACTCACTCACTCACAGTCACTCACTCACTCCCTTACAATCACTCACCCACTCCCTTACAGTCACTCACTCACTCCCTCACAGTTACTCACTCACCCTCACAGTCACTCACTCACTCCCTCACAGTCACTCACTCACTCCCTCACAATCACTCACCCTCTCCCTTACACAATCACTCACCCACTCCCTTACACAATCACTCTCCCACTCCCTTACACAATCACTCAGTAATTCTCCACATGCACAGGTTCCTCTCCTATCATTGTCTTATCTATCCTGGAGTATCTTGGTGCAGGTCAAAATAATTCATACCACTGCTTTATTCAACTATTTATAAATATTTTATAAAAAATTCAAAATGTTGTTAGTCCTGACGTTACTCTGATTTGTTCATATACTAGCCAGAATGTGAGTGACCAAGGTGCCTAGCAAGAGAGAGGGGAAGGGAGGGAGAAAGAGAGAGGGGAAGGGAGGGAGAAAGAAAGAGAGAGAGAGAGAGAGAGAGAGAGAAAGAGAGAGAGAGAGAGAGAGAGGTGAAGGAAAGATACAGCAACACAAAGAGCTGAAAATTAAATTATAATTTCAAACGAATACATGTACACAATAGCACAATGAGGAACGATCACAACATAGCTTCCATTGTTCTTGTGTGCATCAAACTTCCTAATAAGCAGAGCGATTAAACTGTGTAAATGTACTCACTACAATGCCGGTCACAATAAATATTTCACTGGAGATGTTAATCTTCAGGTGGTGATGCATCAGTGCTTACCATCCTGGACCAAATTGGTAGAAATCCTTTCCACATAGCAAAGAATCCTTCAGCTCTGATCTACAATACAAATCAGTTGAACCTGTTGTAACTCTGCATTTGTACCTTCATGCGAATTCTATTAAGTTTTATGCATGCTCACTGTTTTTCTGAGGCAGTCCAGTGTTGATTTGTAGACCACACCCCTTCCATTAATATACTGTTGATTCATCATCCTGGTCTTGAGTAAATCAGCCGGAGTACCAACTGATGCAGACACCAGCCCTGAGCAGCCACTGCATCACAGATATCACAGCCTAGCTCAATGGAAGCGTTACCTCGCCATTCCGTGAACAAGGGCATTATCCTCGAGAGACGAATTCCGCAGAATTCCCTGTTTAGCATAATCATAAGTGGTCAGATCTGTGTATAGCAGCATTGAGCAGCAGGTGTCAGGAGCCATCTGTATCTCACCTCCTAAACATACCACAGCAGCTCGCTGACAGTTAGGTACCCAACCCTTCCATAACCCTCGTACACCATCCTCCTTTACTATTAGACGAAATGCATCCCAAGTTCCTTTATACCTGCAGAACCAATCAATGAGTGATCAGTATGTTAGCCAGACCACACCTTGGCTTTTCTCCCTCTAGTATTCGCTTCCCTTCTGCCTGCAGCCTAGTCTTGACGAGGTCCATTGGACTGGCTAGAAACTGCCCAGCCGATCCTGCTATCATTCCAGTTGGAATAGCTTTCCTAGCAGACACCACATCACACACAATCATACAGTGTACTAGATTCTGTACCATAAAGGAAATTTTCCAGAGCTGTCTCTCTTAAAGACGTGGTCTCTGAGGTACTCATAGAACTGCATACGGCATCCGGAGTAGACTGAAGGCAATGTTTGATAGAGTGATTGAGTGACATGACGACTTACTCATGTGTCTCATCACAGCTGGTTTCAGACCCTTCCATAGTCTGAACACGCCCTCATCACGAGCTGTGCACAACAAGCAGTGAGAGATAGCGCTACACACACACTAACACAGCTGTACCAATGTGGTAGGCTGTCCTGAACATTCCTCTATACGGGGTCCTAGCTGACGACCTGCCCTGCAGCTCGCCCTGGATCTGTAGTCTGGTCTTGGTCACATCTAGAGGATATGTCACTGTAGAAGAGATATAAGAAATAATTCGGTTGTTCTTACACAGGCTACGTACCAGTTTCAGCCACTGCGGCGGACGCTATGGTGAGCAGATACTTGAGTATGAACGGCTCGTCGGCCTTGTCGCGAGACCCCATGTGTTGTTGCAAGCCCCGCCTCTAAATCACTCGTAAAAACAGAAAAGGTCATGCATGAGCTCGATCAGGCGATCGTGCAGCAAGTACTGATAGCAACAACGTACACTGACCTCTCTCTTCTTAAAGAAACGCGTGCTGCAAAAAATGGCGGAGAAAGTGTATGGAGGCATTCCCATAGTGAGTACATTAAAACTAATCGAATCAAGATTCGACGAGAAAACTGCAATGGCTTGGATGAGAAAGTACTGGTGGACCTCCTTCATATACTCTGCCGTATACCTGCTGTTAATCTACATTGGCACACAGTACATGAAGAATCGCAAGCCTTTCCAGCTGCGCGTGTTGCTGTGCATGTGGAGCACTGGACTCTCATTGTTTAGCTTGTTAGCACTTACAACCGTTGTGCCTCTCTTCAGCGACCTCTACAAGGTCGGTGGTTTTGAGTACACTGTCTGCGACATGCAATATCTGATTGGTTCCACTGGTAGAGGACTGTTTGCATTCTTGTTCCCGCTCTCCAAGTTGCCTGAACTAGTGGACACAGCCTTTAACGTGCTGCGCAAATCAAAGATCTCTTTCTTGCACTGCTACCACCACGTGTCTGTGTTCATATATTGCTGGTTCAGCTATGCTTACCCCATATCCACTGGTGTCTGGTTCGGCACCGTCAATTTTATTGTCCATGCAGTGATGTATGCTTACTACGCCGTCAAAGCAAGTGGTAGGAATCCTCCTAGGTGGGTAGCACGGTGCATCACGATCCTCCAGCTGTCTCAGATGTTCTTTGGTATGTTTCTCAACTACACTGCCATCCGGGCCTTCTTTCTCGGCAAAACGTGTGGAATGGACTCCTTCACAGTCTCTATCTCACTCTTTTTCTACATATCGTATGCTATTCTCTTTGCTAATTTCTACTATTGGGCTTACATTTACACCAATAAGACTACCAAGGCGCCAGTTGCTAATGGAGTTGCAAAGAGACAGCCCCCTGCTGCAGGCGGCACCACCTCTCCTCTAGTATCGTCCAACTATAATGGCAACATTAGACATCGTAGTAATTAGACGTATTGATTTATCCCCTGTACAATGTGTCTCATGAAGGCAAAGACAAACATTATTATTTTATGAGTATTGTGTGATAATCATATTTTTTTTCCCTCTGTATCAATGAATTCTTTATTGACTACAGTGGAACCCCTCTAAGCCGGACACCATAGGGGAATACAGTGGAACCCCTCTAAGGCGGACACATTCGGGGTTATTGTCCATTATTGAGAGGGTGTCCTCTGGTCGGGGGTTTATTATACATTATGTGGGTTATATTATTTTCGATTCATTTTAGAGAGATGAGGGGTGTTCTCCAAGAGGGGTCCACTGTATACTCTGCAGGTCACCGCCTGTTTTAATTCCCATGAGGAAAGGTGACCCTTCTTTCTGTACAGCACTTTTTTAGTAAGAAACGCAGCAGCGCTCGCTATCTTTTGCTCGGTGCAATCATGGACATGCTCGCGAAGTTGGAGAGTCAGTTTTTGTGAGTGCATGCCGGAGCTGTCTTGTGATGGCCCACCCTTTATCTCATCTTCGCCTGTAGGACTGACAATGCTGTCGATTTTCTGAAAGATCACTGGCATTTCTCTATCTATCTCTCTATTTTTTACGCGGCGAGCATCTACGGGCTTCGTGGGTGGATGAAAAATAGAGAGCCATACAATCTTAGGCGACCATTGTTTATCTGGAGTTTAGGGTTGTCTTTGTTTAGCTTCGTTGGTATCTACAACTGTAGTATACCCCACTGGCGTCTTCTGATTACCGAGGGATTCCAGGCGAGTGTGTGTGGCAAGTTGATGCATAATGGATCACCCGGTCTCTGGATGTGGCTCTTTGTGCTATCTAAGGCGCCGGAACTTATAGACACTTACTTTATCATGCTACGAAAGCAGAAACTCATATTTCTCCACTGGTACCACCATATAACAGTGTTCATCTACAGCTGGTACCACTTCACTAAGCAGATCTATGTGGCGCAGTGGTTCTGTAATATGAACTACACTGTACACGCAGTCATGTACCTGTACTATGCAGTACGGGCGTCAGGCTACTACCGACCGCCTAAATGGGTGAACATGTTTATAACCGTCCTCCAGTTGGCGCAGATGTTCATGGGTGTTGCTGTGATTGGATTTATCTACCATAAAATGAGTGACCCTTCGTGGCGATGTGATGGAACAATGGAAACAACCTTTTTCTATGTCTACTGTTCATTTGCGATGTATTTCAGCTATTTTGTGTTATTTGTCCATTTTTTCTACAGTACCTATATGAAACCTCCGCCAAAATCCAGTAACGATAAAAAATTAGGCACAGCTCCTGTCAACTCCAAGAACTCTTTTCATAAACTTAATGGTCATGTGCATGTTGAGTGAAAAATCTTGTGGTGTAGGCTTATAATTTTTTTAAATAAATAATTTTTTGATAATAAAATAATATGATTTGCCCACAACAGTAACAGCGCAAATTATCACAGTGTTAATTTTGATTAGCATGCATCCAAAAGTACAAATAATATTGCCCTCGTACATCAGTTTTGCTTCTTGGGCGTTTTCTTTAGTACGAAAGCATGATAGTAGAAATTGCTGAATAGCGTGAGAAGACTGAGTGTATACAATATGGAGTAGATGCATATTCTGTAGTACAGGTAGCCATAGATAGAATGAGTCACACCGATCACAAACTGTATCATCTGGAGTTGAGTGATTCGTCGCTTCCAAGCAAACTCTTGCAGTGGATAGATCGCTGTGAGTGCATAGTATCCATACATTACTACGTGGACGAATGAGTTTATGGAGAGACCAAAAGCAATGGAAACATAAGGAGCATAGTGGAAACTGTAGTCGGACAAGAACGCCATGCTAGCATGATGGAAAACATGAAGGAAGGACATCTGGCGTATCTTGTGTCTCAAGAGCATGAACACGGTATCTAGCAGTTCGTAGTACTTGGTTATCCAGTATATAAATAGACCGTAACTGACATATGGATTGTTGCCCACATTCGGCATGTTAGTGAATATGTTACCATCTAGCCCAATGCCATAACTCAACATGAGCATGGATACTAAGCTAGACGCACAACAGACGAAGTTGTGTACGACAAGAGGCGTGCGCAATTGGAAGGGAGAAAACAGCTTCATGAGAACAGGCTTAGCAAGAAACACCATAAGCAGGTAGCACGTGACCACCGGAGTACTGTAGCTTGTGAGAAAGCGCCATGCAACCTCTCTGACCGTTTCTAAAGGTGACACAACAAATACAAGTAAGACCGGGAACAAGCAGCGTGCAGGATTCCTTACCGGCCGAGTAGGGAGCCATGTTTCAGGATGATATGGCGTGATGATCCAGCCACACCTACAGACAGATGGAAATGAGCAGTCTTGCGCGGTCGATTTTGGACTCCTGATGTGTTCTGTGGTGCATGCATGGTGCTCTCGATGCTGCAGCATACAAATTACCATAAATTAATTGTGTATGAACTATCTGATACAAGACTGATGATAGTGGTGCGTGTGTAGCTCACTAATGAAAGTGCTCAAAATCACACTGCTGTTGTAGAAAATAATGTGGATAGCAACCTGCAGCAGTGGTTTGCTGTCATTAGTGCAAAACCTCAACTTGATTTATTTGCATGGAGTAGGCAAACTTTCTGCTATTGACAGAGAGCGTGCAGCAATGAAAAGCGATATTGCTGTCTTTTTCTGCACATTTATTGCGTTTAGCCTGCGCCATCTTGTTTTCCGCCCAACCCACGTCTAGTCTACCGCGCGCGTGCGTAGTATAGTACAACATAAATATGACGTCATCCAGGATTTTTTTTTTTTTTTTTTTTTTTAGAGCTTAAACCATAGATAGTATAAGATAAATAATAATGGCAATAGTGATAGAATGATGATTATAATAAGGAACATGTGTTAGTTAGTTAGTCAGAGAGTGATGCCGGACTCGGAGTTGACCAGATCAGCCACTGCAGGGGTCTTAAGAGCGTGGCCACAAGTAGAACGCGAGCCTCGGAGAGATCTGATAGCAGATCTCTGAAGAGAGAAGCCTAAAAGGCATCTCAACCAGCACAGGGTAGATGAGTACGGCTGATCCCATTTAGTAGCAAGCATTGAAGCAAGACGCTTGTAGAACACTGTTGCCTCATTTGCAAGACCACCAGTGGCGGAGAGGATAAGAGGAGTGAATGATGAGTGTTCAATTTCTCTTATCCTTTGTGAGTATGCTCGCTTCTTTGCCAGCTCATGTTTACGATAGCAGGAAGAGGAGGTATTCATGTTGTTTGAGGGGGCATGCGGATTGAATACCCTCACATCGAAGAATGTTCTTTGTGAAGAGCATCCCCAGAACCCATCTGCAGCGATGTCAAGGCGTGCACCATCCTCAGTGTTGGCGGAAGACAGATGCATTGTCTCTGCATCATCCAGGATGCACGACGCGCGCGCGCGACGTACGTACGTACGTGCAGCGCAGCGCAGTTGCAAATTAGGTGGAGGTGCTATAAAAGGTAGCTGCGACCACACGCACTTCGCCCCTGCTAACAAGTAACAACTTAACAAGAGCCAACCTTCTTTGTCTTGTCGCAGCCCAAACTCAAGAACGAAAATGAGTGAATGGAGTAACCCTCTGTGTGGATGCTTCAGCGACTGTTCCACCTGTAAGTAACGACGCAACTGCTTGCCGCGCGCCTGCTGACTCAGCTAGCTTAGCTTGCTGCTAGTAGTCGGCAAGCGGTATGGTCGTATGCTAGCCAAATATGTGTATGGGCATGCTTTTCCCCTCCGAGTTACAGCGGTTTTTCCGAGATATTGCCGTCAAGCGTCGCACGCATATAAATGCGTGTGCGTAACTCTGCTAGCTAGCTGAGCCTGATAAGATAACAACTGCGTACTCCCCAGAGAAGTTAGAAGTAGACGTAGAAGTACTTCCTCCTACCGTGATTTGAGCTGCCTAGCTGTCACAAGAGCTCTGCAGATCTGAGACAGCTAGCTAGCTAGCAGCGCTGCTCTTGAGATCTCATTACGCATGCGTAGTCCTCGTTTACGGCCATTAATGCTGACGGTTGATATGATCTTGCTTTGAAAACAGCTAGCTAGCTGTAGCTGTTCTTTCATTTTCCGCGTTTCTTTTTCCTCAGGTCTCCTCACCTTCTTCTGCCCATGCATCACTGTTGGTAAAGTGGCAGAGGGTGTTGGACAAGGCAAGACCCTGTGCTGTCTCGGAAGTCTTGCTGCTCTCTACTTCTTCCCTATTGCTTATCTGGGTATCAGGATCTACCTGAGGAACAAGCTCAGAGAGCAGAAGGGAATAGAGGTGAGTTATGATGTAGTGCGAGCAGGCTGCAGCTGGTAGTAGTATAATGAGTGATGTTGTGGTTGTGATATATTCAATTAGTACTTGAAAACCCGCTGTTGGTATTCAGCTCATGTACTGAAAATAGGTGCATTCTTTCATTCCTAAACAATTTATAGTTGTTGATTTATCTCTGCATGAGCTTGATACAATCTTCTATCTTTCTTCTACTAACAGGGAAGCATCATCAAGGACTGCCTTTGTGTCTACTTCTGTGACTTGTGTGCACTGGTCCAGGAAGCTAGGGTGAGTACACCCACTCACTCACTGGGTGTATGCTTTGTTTAACCATTCTTTCACCCACTATAGGAGCTCGATGGTCCAGGAGGCCAGGCCATGGTCAGAGAATAGATAATAAATATAGTGATGAACACAAGCTACATATTACCCTTTCTTCTTTACTATGTGTATTGTAGCAGATAGCAGTGGTAGTAGTGACCCTTTATTGCACAATAGCTAACTTGTGCTCTGTTTATTTGATTCGGACATTGTGGGTGGTAGCAGCAGCGTGCCTTTATGGCCTGATGTGGTCAATGAATATTCCTGACCATGGGATAACAAAACTTACAACCTGATGTGGTCTATGAATATGTGCTAGTGAGTAGATAAGGTACACTGACCTGGTGTCACTTCCTCGTGTCAGCATGTGTATCGATACAACCAATCATGTAGTAACATACATGTTCAGTCAGCACTCAAACAGCTATTTTTGACACAATCCACTTGGAACGCCTTCCTCACAGAACACTCTTTAAAATAGATGAAACTAGAACTGCTAGTGAGCTTTGATATTGCTGTACCTAACAACTATGAGGATCATTTATTGTAGGCTGTTAATCGTCCCACTCCCACACAGTGAGCATCGATAGGTGCAGCTGTTATCATAATATTATCCCTCTTGATGTACTATGGTATGCATATGCGCCCAGTAATCATAAGCCTGCCTTGCAACTAGACAGGTTCAATGCTATAGGCAGCTAGCTACACATCCATCTAGCTAGCCAGTATTATTGCCAATGGCAGGTAGCTATTCAACTCTTGTGTGGCAGTGTGTTATAGTAGTACTCAGCAATGGTCAGTGAATAACTTAGCAGGTCCTTGTTATGAAAACTTTAGATGAATGCAACCCTTGTGTGACTGTGTATATATAGTATAGTACTCAGTGAATAACTTATAAGGTCTTAGTTATGGAAACTATATCTTTATCACTTGATCACCCCACTCACATGCTAACAGACTCATCAATTTTGCTACAAGTTGCTCACCAAACAATTTCTTGTTAGAATAAGCACATGCCCAAAGGTGTTCTGTATACTAATTGTACAGATAACTACTGTGGGCATGCGCTAGCAACAAATTTTTGATCAAGCAACCTGTGCATACAGCTAATTGCAGCAAACTTGTCTCTCAGTTTTGACAAACAGACTGTTAATTTCTGGTCCACACAACACCTCTCTCTATGTACAGTATAGTACAAGGTGCTGACCACACCTCTCTATGTACAAGCACAGGACGAATAGTGGTGTTTGATGGTGGTATATAGGTGTAGCACATATGTGTTGCATATGGTATGTGATTACCGTGTGATCTGTTTGAAATATACCTGTGATTTCGTATGTGATACATGTGTACCCTACTTTTCATAGTACAAAGTCATAATTTGAATCACGTTTGCTCTATGTTTTCAAGTAAGTTACATTTTGTGTGATACAGCTCTGACCATGACACACACATGTGTATTTTATGAAGCATACATGAACCATTGATGTTGCTCAGATGAGTTAAATATTGGCTAATACTAAATCGTAATTGTTCGCTATAATTGTAATCATTTCGTTTTCTTGAGCAAAGTTTTGAAGGTAAAATAAATTAATTTTTAATAATTCAAACATACAACACTCAGTCAAGTCTCTAGTGTTCTTATAACTGGTTGCTTGAACGATGCAGCAGATTGTAAAACGCAGAACTGCAATCTGAGTGAGGAAGTTCAGATAGGAAAGTAATGCAAATTAATCAGGCGTACCTTTTACTGTCTTACTAAAATTAATAGTGATTTCCAGAGAGCCACGGTCCAACGAATTCTACATATAGAAAAACATTGAGCAATTGAGAAGGTTATTATACTTACTCACGACCTCAGATTAAGCCAACAACACAGTCGACGTCATTAATCTCAATAGAGTATGTTTCTGGTATGACTCTGAGGACAACACCGAATGTAGCATTGCTATAATCATGACTAGCCATACCTTTTATTAATAGTGATCTCCAGAAAGACACAATGAGAAGGGAACATGAAAATACCTGTGAGAAGGGAACGACGTGAAAATACCTGTGAAAAGGGAACATGGAAATACCTGTGAGAAGGGAACGACGTGAAAATACCTGTGAAAAGGGAACATGGAAATACGTGTGAGAATTAGGGAACATGGAAATACCTGTGAAAAGAAACGTGAAAATATCTGTGTAAAACACGCCTGAGTAACAAGCATAGTGGTAGCAAGCTACATATTTAGTATATATAAAAATTGTTCAAGAAAATATATTGTATTGTAGAAACTGACCGTAACATTATGATTATTTTCTGTGACCGAGCAAACTGGCGAAACAAGCAATGTAGTCCCCGAATTAGTCGAGGACACTTACTTGGCCACAGTGATCAACTCTCAGTTCCACAGAGACTTCGCTTTTCACAGTCAGCTATAATAAAACAAAGAGAAGTAACATACCTGAAGCAAAAAATGGCGACAAGTAACTACAGCTGAAGATGATTCCCGCCAAAAATTGTGGCTCCGCCTACCACATGAAAGCGCGCGAGGCGTGTCTAGGGAGCTGGAGCACGAGTACTGTGCATTGCTACTCTTTCTGGGGCAGCCATTTGCTTTCTCTCTGTGGCTACCAGTGTAATACAAAAGAAAGTGCCTGTTGTTAAGACAAAGCTTGAAAGTAAGTAGCTGTCCCTCTGTATTGAGTACTAGCTAGCTGTCCCTCTGTATTTAGTACTAGCTTACTTTCTCTCTGTATAGAGTACTAGCTAGCTGTCTCTCTGTATTGAGTACTAGCTAGCTGTCCATCTGTATTGAGTACTAGCTTACTTTCTCTCTGTATAGAGTACTAGCTAGCTGTCTCTCTGTATTGAGTACTAGCTAGCTGTCCCTCTGTATAGAGTACTAGCTAGCTGTCCATCTGTATTGAGTACTAGCTTACTTTCTCTCTGTATAGAGTACTAGCTAGCTGTCTCTCTGTATTGAGTACTAGCTAGCTGTCTCTCTGTATTGAGTACTAGCTAGCTGTCTCTCTGTATTGAGTACTAGCTAGCTGTCCCTCTGTATTGAGTACTAGCTAGCTGTCCCTCTGTATTGAGTACTAGCTAGCTGTCCATCTGTATTGAGTACTAGCTAGCTGTCCATCTGTATTGAGTACTAGCTAGCTGTCTCTCTGTATTGAGTACTAGCTAGCTGTCCATCTGTATTGAGTACTAGCTAGCTGTCTCTCTGTATTGAGTACTAGCTAGCTGTCCCTCTGTATTGAGTACTAGCTAGCTGTCCCTCTGTATTGAGTACTAGCTAGCTGTCCCTCTGTATTGAGTACTAGCTAGCTGTCCATCTGTATTGAGTACTAGCTTACTTTCTCTCTGTATAGAGTACTAGCTAGCTGTCTCTCTGTATTGAGTACTAACTAGCTGTTCTTCTTTATTGAGTACTAGCTAGCTAGCTCTTCTTCTGTATAGAGTACTAGCTAGCTGTCCATATGTATTGAGTACTAACTAGCTGTTCTTCTTTATTGAGTACTAGCTAGCTAGCTCTTCTTCTGTATAGAGTACTAGCTAGCTGTCCATATGTATTGAGTACTAGCTAGCTGTCCATATGTATTGAGTGCTAGCTATAGCTGTCCCTCTGTATTGAGTACTAGCTAGCTGTCCCTCTGTATTGAGTACTAGCTAGCTGTCCATCTGTATTGAGTACTAGCTAGCTGTCCATCTGTATTGAGTTCTAGCTAGCTGTCTCTCTGTATTGAGTACTAGCTAGCTGTCCATCTGTATTGAGTACTAGCTAGCTGTCTCTCTGTATTGAGTACTAGCTAGCTGTCCCTCTGTATTGAGTACTAGCTAGCTGTCCCTCTGTATTGAGTACTAGCTATAGCTGTCCCTCTGTATTGAGTACTAGCTAGCTGTCCATCTGTATTGAGTACTAGCTTACTTTCTCTCTGTATAGAGTACTAGCTAGCTGTCTCTCTGTATTGAGTACTAGCTAGCTGTCCATCTGTATAGAGTACTAGCTAGCTGTCCATATGTATTGAGTACTAGCTAGCTGTCCATCTGTATTGAGTACTAGCTAGCTGTCCATCTGTATTGAGTACTAGCTAGCTGTCCATCTGTATTGAGTACTAACTAGCTGTTCTTCTTTATTGAGTACTAGCTAGCTAGCTCTTCTTCTGTATAGAGTACTAGCTAGCTGTCCATATGTATTGAGTACTAGCTAGCTGTCCATATGTATTGAGTGCTAGCTATAGCTGTCCATATGTATTGAGTACTAGCTAGCTGTTCTTCTGTATAGAGTACTAGCTAGCTGTTCTTCTGTATTGAGTACTTGCTAGCTGTCCATATGTATTGAGTACTAGCTAGCTGTCCATATGTATTGAGTACTAGCTAGCTGTTCTTCTGTATAGGGTACTAGCTTACTTTCTCTCTGTATTGCCTGAGTACCACATGGCTATAGCTCTTATCTGTATTTATAACAATAAGGTCGATTTACATTGGTCTGTTGCCAATCAATTTACAGAAAGTTTGTACAGTGTTGGGCTGATCAATAACAAGCCTTGCCTCTCTTGTTAAATACCAGCTATTTCATGAATACATACCTGTAAGCTGCTCTGGTATTTGCAATAGTATAATTATAGTGGCATCAGTTCCAAACCAGCATTTCATATATCCAGGAAGTGGTTGA
The DNA here is from genome assembly GCA_964017065.1 of Haliclona indistincta. Lineage (NCBI taxonomy): Eukaryota > Metazoa > Porifera > Demospongiae > Haplosclerida > Chalinidae > Haliclona > Haliclona indistincta. The sequence goes on from OZ024784.1 coordinate 884,278, forward strand.
CTAAAATATAATCTTTTGCATGATTATGAGCATATGGAGTGTTTAACACCTCTATAGTACACCATATGACCTTTGATTTAGTGGCTATTTTGACAGGTGTAACAATCTGCCTAAACAACTGGTGCCTCTTGGAACACTTCATGACTACTTCAATGAACGGATTGAATGTGAGTTGCGACATGTGTTAGTGTGAGACTTTACTTGTATGTTTCTCTTTCAAGCATTGCACCATGGAATCAGTAATCTCTCTCCTACTCTTTTGTCTTTTTCTTTTCTCTCTCTATCTCTTGCCTCTTAATCTGATTGACTGTACTGATGAGATCCGATAGATCGAAACGGACTGACAACTTGATTTGTCGTCCGTATACAGTTTCAGATACACTCTTCTTCTTTCTTTTTTCTTTCACTTTCTATTGATCTTCTCTTTGGTACACCATTCTCCTTCAACAGATGATAGATTAAAACCATAATACTTCTTTTACCATGCTCTAGTGATTTTTCAATTTTATTTCAGTTGTGATATTTATTTGAACAACATGAGATACATATACAATACATGAATGATAGCATGTGGTCAACTGTAGTACAGATGTATCACATATGATATCATGTGTGACATAGCTGTGACTGCTGACAAACATGAATCAAACACCCTTTGTGTGTGATCCATATTTGATGCAGCGCAATTGTGTGTCACATATGACCTATCATCTGTGATATACATGTGATACCAATCAAATACAACTCAAATTAGACTTTTCGTCCTGTGAAGGTGCTGACCACAAAATTAATGAGTCCTTGTAGTCTTTCAAGTTTGCTGCAAGCTGTACCCAGAGTGTGTGTGACTGCAGCTCATGTGAGACCAATGTATCTACTAGACACGTCACAGGTCTAACAACCTACTTCTGTAGCTCTGTCTCAAGGCAGGCCCTTTCCTCAGGTAGCTCTGTCTCAAGGCAGGCCCTTTCCTCAGTACACCAGATATAGTTATTATTCATGTACATGTACATTGAAGTATAATAATGAGGGATTATAATTATACATGTACAATGATAAGTGAAATGTACACCTTTGTGCTAACTATAATACAAAAATTAGTTTAAAAGGGTCCGTCAGTTATCCATATTGCAGTCTGTTGCTGCTTCTTTATCTCTTGCTTGACTTGGCGAGCAGTGTTCTCTACTCCGCCAGCAACATCAACAGTAGCTATACAAAGAGTGACGGTTTGTGTGTGCGCGTGCGTGCGAGTCGTGCTTACCTGAAAACAAGTGTGAATACTGTTCCATTAGTGACTTGGTCTCTTGAGAGTACCGAGACACATCAGTAACCTTGTGTAAGATACTGAGTGTGGAAGAAACGAAACCATCAGTTTACAGACTATAATAATACACACGTGCTAACAAGGTACTATACATACTGATCACAAGGAGTGCTATGATAACTGAAGACCACAAGTGATTCATCTATGGATCATTAGGTGGACTAATTAGTACCTCATGATTGCCATAGTGAACTTGCTGGTGTGCAGGAAGATGACGATTGGGTGGAGCTGAGATAGCTCAGAGAACGGAGTGGCTAGTGCCCTAAGGTTGCTACGATCCAAAGGAATAATACAGTGTACCCCCTGAAGAGGGGAGACATGACAAACATAACCACATCATGAGCGATGAAAAGCAACCAACATGCATTCAAAACAAAGCAAAAAAGTACCAAACTAGTCCATTTACCTAATTTTAACACTCACTTTGCTGGCTAGTTGCTTTATCTGGTTGACCATACAATAATGGACCTCTTCTTCTCGTCTGAGCACTACAAACTCTCCACAGCTGCTGTCGTGTAACATGACAGTTGACCCAATGGTTTCTATACAGCAGACGCTAGATCAGGACGCCTACAGTAGCTAAACAACTTACCTTCAGGACAGATAGAGAAATCAGGATCTGACGACAAGTTCTGTATAACCTCATTGTCAAGAACACCCACTATCACAACAGGACGTGGGAGTGTAGCTGGAGGACGATATCACCACATCACACACACACACACACACAAGAGTACAAACCATCTTTGCGGTGCATTGGTTGATAGAGCTCATACACACTAGTGACACCATTGTGGGTATTGTCTGGTAGTGTCTCTGTAGTACCAAGCATAGGACTCTTCCTCAAGCGACGAGAGGGCGGCATAGCCGGGAGGGAGTTGACTCTTACATCAGCTTCTGAAGGTCTGTGAAAGCAATGAGATAACCACCTAACCTAATAGCTTGTTACTCACTGTTGATCTATCGGTATTAGTCCGTGCTCTGTCTCATTTCCAAACTGATCTACTTTGCAGGCTCGCCACACTCCCTTAACCCCGCCTCCTGGGAGTGTATCAACCACATGGAACATGTCACCTCGAGCAAACACTAGCTCTCCTTCCCTCGGACGGCGATTAGTAAACAAAGCCCTGGGGTGGGTCATAGCAAAGGATGTATAGCCTGTATATAAACTCACTTCACATAAAAACTATCTCTGACATCAGTATTGGGAAGTTTATGGAATGCTGTATAGAATAACAATTAAACAATTAGGTAGTAGAGAGGAAGACAGACCATTCATGTTGTGTTGGACCAGCAATTTGCAGTCCTCGCCAGACAAGGAACACTCCTCTAGTCTACGAATAGCATCGGCATATGTTAGATTACTAGCCAACTCAGAACCAATCTGTATGAAGAGAAGAGAAGGTGTGTGTTGTGAAGGTGTGAGGTAAGTTATTTGAGTAAAGAGAAGGTGTGTGTTGTGAAGGTGTGAGGTAAGTTATGTGACAGCGCAAGTTGTGAAAAGATAAATGTATGGGTGTGAAATATGTAACAACTAAAGTGCTTCCAGTCTAAACATTCCAATTTATATTTTATCCTACTGTACATGGTGTTAGTTAAAAAAAGACTTGGCAAACAGTTGAGTAACTAGTTCATTACACTGTAAAATGGGTGCTTGATGTTCATGCAAACTAGTACGGTCCTAAACAAGGCCAAAATTAAAAATCTACAGGTGAGAAAGTTTTTAAACTCAAAAACACACAATTTCGAGAGTTAAGAAAAAACACTTGCAAGCAGGTAGCCATATACCTTTACTAACCTAAGCGTTTCAATCGTGACAGTAGCTTACACTGTACTCGAATACGGCGACCTGATAGCGGCAGCACTCGCCGCTTCTGATCGTCTTTGCTTTATCTCATGACATACACAATGACGTATATGTACGGATATATACGGGTACTGTATTATTATTGTATTTATGATTTGACGTACATCATTTTCTACGTCTTTACAGTATATGATAGTTATTCAACTGTTTCCAAAGTCTTTTTTTTAAATAACACCATAGCAGTTTTTACGGCCTAAAAATAAATGGTAATTGGTGTTTCCGACAACTGCCACCGAACTGCCAATATCTTAATAAGACATGTGTTCCTGACTATACACAGATGGATGTATCAACTCTCTCACCAAAATAATCATTATAACTGTGACATCAATAGTTTAGTTTTTATGAGCAAAAACATTTCATGTACATGTAGGTGAAATGTGATAAAATGGAATGTTTAGACTGGAAGCACTGTACACATAGTGTGCATCGTGAGAGAATGTGAAGTGAGTGAGTGACCTTGATGAGCTGGTCTCCTGTTTGAAGGCCTTGAGTTACGGATCCAGGTCTAGTGGATGAGATGAACAACCCTCTGCCCCGCCCACCAATCAAACTGATGCCTTTAGTAAGCTGCCCTCGACCAAGAACCACCATACGATTCCTAAGAGAGTGAGAGAGAGAGAGTGAGAGGGTGAGAGGGAGGGAAGGAAAAAGAGAGAGAGAGAGAGGTGAACCGGGATGGGAGAGCTAGAGCATACTTGGGTTCTGGCAGTGATAGATCAATTTTAGCTGGTTCAGACTCCAAGTTACCAAGGTCAGGACTAGACTGTGAGAGTTGTCTCATTTTCTCTCTGATTCTTCTGTTAGCTGGGCGACGCTGAAGTGGCTTGGGGTTGGACATTATGGTAGGACTAAGTGGAAAGACAAACTCAGGATTGCTGGACTGGGAGAAATAGCCAGGAGAGGAAAGCTGATGTTGGTACTCAGTGGGGCTCTCGGCAAGGTTAGCCAGACGTAGAGCTAACTCTTGTGAAAAGCTGTCCGATGAATTCTGCTTGTGATGGCGCAGAGTAGGTGGACGAGTGACAGAACCTGGCAATATGTTGTCATCCAATGTGAACTGACGAGGCAGTGTAGGGCTCTGTATCAAGCTGTGGTCATCCTTAGGAGCGTCACTGGTGCAGTAGTCATCTTGGTTAGAGCTGGCACTGGTGTGGTTACTAGCAGTGTCTGAATCAATGTCCTGATGTAGCGCCTGGCGAATGAGACGAGGACGCTCCCCAGTGCCGTATCCCTGGATACATATCAAGTACTGATGAAGCTGTGGCAATGGCACACTTACCCTTGAGGAGATGGTGTCTGCATCACCAGAGGAGTTAGTAGCTGGTGTAGAGGGACAAGAAGAGCCTGTACTCTTTATTCCTCTACTCACTCCACAGGGTGTGGTCACATGACAGTTGATATCAGATCTATAGTTTATTCCTCCTTCCCACAATGCACCAGGACGAGGAGCAACAGGCTGGATAAAAGAACAAGTATTATACAAGATGGCGGAGCATCATACCAAGCTAAAAGGAGGCAAAGTGGATGTCTTGGTGACATCAGGTGAGTGTATTTGATGTACACGAGGTAGAGGGAGAGTGTGTGAGTGAGGGTTGTAAGTGTCACTAGTGCCACCTTGACCAGGGAATGAGATGGTGGGACGACGAACAGTGAGAGTGATATAACTAGTGGCTGTGCGTAGAACACGACCAACAAACTCCAGCGGACTGGGGTCAGAACCAACCATCAGATGATTGACCTGTAAGAAGAAGAAGAAAATCAAAAGGAAATCTGGACAGCAGATGAGAGACGTAGCAGAGAGATTAGAACTGAGAAAAAGCTATGATAAGAGGTGACTTAGAGAGAAGAGTTAAGAGATCAAAGAGTGACCTCCAGTATGAGGTCGCCTGCTCTGATTCCACTACGAGCAGCAATACTGCGATCAGATACTTCCTTGACCATCACAGCTAGTGACAACCGCATACCAACATCTGTAAAACAAGCATCACGACACACAGACATTCATGTACGCACACACACACACCATCAGCTGCCTGCATTCGAATAGAGGAGTCCTCCATCTTTACATTCAAATTAGAAAACCACTGAACAAAAAATCAAACATGGTTGAGATACAGAAGGACACAGCCTACATCAGGTGGCTCGGGGCTACTGCTGAACATGTCTGGACGAGATCGCTTCCTCACTTTAGTCAACTGTAGAGGCATTACATAACACTCTCAGATAGTCACCACACCCACCTCACCACACCCACCTTATCCTCGGCCTCTTTCCTCATCTTCTTCTCCATATAGTACTTCTGTAGGAACGACTCTTTCTCTTCTATAGCTTGCGAACGCTCCAAGCGAGCAGCTTTAAGACGGTCAGTCATCTCTTCAAGCTCGCTACGTAGCAATTCAATCTCCTGAAAGAAATGTGATTTATGAAAAGGTGAAACTAAACTAACTTTTTTAGTGTTGTCCTGCTCTGACGATTCCTTGCTGCCGCGAGGCTGCTGCACAAGCCTAACAATCTTGCGCTGCATAAACTGTTTCTCAAGCACCAAGGAGTCCACCTGGAGCACCAAGGAAGGACTGATCCATCACAGACCCATCACTGAGCCCTACCAACTCCGCCTACCTTGCCCTGCAACCCATCTTTGGCTTCTTGCATCACAGCCACCATTTTCTCACTCCTCTCCAAGTGAGTCATTAGTCTAGAAATGCGATCTCGAGCAGCACACAGCTCACTCTGACACAGCACAAAGTCATTCTCCAAAGTAGCATAGTCTTGCTCTATCTGTTCTCGCTCATCGATAACTTGTTGCAGACGCTGTGGTCACATAACAGGTTGGAAATGTTATGTGATGGGAAATCCTAGTCATACCTTGTCACTGTCTTCAGACTGCACTGTCAGTGATTCCTTCCATTGCACCAGCTCCGAGTACAGGTGCTGGTACTTCTGAGTGATACTCACCAGATTATGGAAGCTGACCTCTTTCGACCTGTGCATAAAAATAGAATATCACTCGCCATATAAAATTATATAATGCTACAAGTGTTCGAGTTGACGAAAGTTCATCAATCACATTCAGTCTCCATTAAATTTTAGTGTTTTTACCATCAAGTTGGCTGGTCAATAGCCTCAGGCTGCTTACAAACTTAAAAAGCACCAAAAAATCAGGCCAGACGGTGCAGGGGGCTGTAGTCTAGCTGTACTAGAGTATGTACAAGTACACTGAAAACAAGATTGGTATCCTTTGCCACAAAGCTGCAAATCAGCCTTGTGTCTCTAGAACATATCATGTTACAAACGGATGACAGATCAGAAAATTAGCCTTGTCTCCGTTATACTACTAGTTAGAAAAGTGCTAATTACACACAAAAGCAAAAGCAAAGTGTCTCGCTGCCACAAAGGTCACGCATACCTGAACACCTGTGCACCAAGCAGGTACTGTGTGACGGTGCTGCGCAGTCTCCTGGAGCCGGGCAAGGAGCTCACAGGAGCACAAACGTGTCTCTCACTGCAGGTGTGGGCACCCTAAGTCCCACCGACGCCTTTAGTGATCGATGAGACACAGCCAGTGGACTTTGCTCCTCAGTACAAGACAAGGTACCCGTTTTACAGATGGGTGGGTGGCAGTGGCGTAGCCAGGATGATTGGACAGTTGGCAGGGCACAAGTAGCTAATTAATTATTTGTGAGAGTGTGGTCAATTAATATCGTTTGTCAAACAATGGGGTCGCATATGCTAAGCTGCTTTTCGAGCAGTTTTTTAAAGACACTTCAGTGCGCTAACATTTTACCAGTTGCCGAGGAGAGACAAACTACCCTAAACAGACGTTTTGCTCTGAAAACAAGTGGGAAAGTGGATACAGAGCATGCCACGTGTTCAAGGTCCAGCTCAGTTGCCCGGGCAGGGCCTGGGTGTAGCTACGCCACTGGTGGGTGGGATGGAGTACTTTATGTTTTTTTCATCCTGCTCTGACGAACCAGTGTCCTCTGGGTTATAAACCCCTGTTGAACCACCAGGGCACACCACACACACACACACACAGACCACACACACACACACACACACACACACACACACACACACACACACACACACACACATTGTATAGGCATGTACAGGAAACTGAAACCAAATACAACACAACATTATATCCACAACATATCAACACCTCAGTAGCTCGGATATTTCCTTTTCACGTTCAGACAGAGCATTCTTCAAATTATCTCTCTCTTGTTGAATGTTCTCACACTGTTTACTGAGCACCTCCAGTCTCTTCCTGATAGTGAACCTGACGGAATGTAGTACACTCACTTGACACCTAAGCTACATATCTGACATACCTGTTTGTTCGTCTTTCACGAAAATCAGCCGGCAGTGTGTCTGTATAGTATAATATAATCATACACTGTAACATGTAACAGTTTCTTAGATGGAATCTACAAGTACCTAGGTAGTCAACTATGGGCGCTTTTGCAGTCAACTCCTTTTCTCAGGAATTATGCTACTCATTCGCAAATGAGAGAACAAATTTCACTCATTAAAAATTGATTGGGCTAACTAGTAGGAGGTATTCACCTCCTTGGCTTCCTAGAATTGTTAGCCAGATGTTGGGTATGTACCACTATTGAAGGGTAGTGAGGTATTGGGGCCAGGATGTGGTTCAGGGATGGGTCCCTATTCTGTTTACTTTCATATTCATACAACAACAGAATAGATCATCCATAAACAAATTTACGACATTTTTGAGCAAAGACAATAATGCTTCGTTGCCAAAGTCTGTTCACACACTATTGTGTATTATGTGACGCAGCTAGCGGCTGCTATATAACTCACTCTGTCGGTCGATGCTGCTTGATCTCCCGCTCTCGTCGCTCTCAAGAAATTGTAGCTGGTAGAAGTCATCCTCTGGTTTCACTGCAACACAAACACTGTGTACTATACTATAGTCAACAACTTGGTCACTCACTCTTTCTGCTATCAGGCAGGTCCACACCGTGCTTGGTGAACAGTCTAGTGAGAAAATCGAACACCATTGGGTAGCTCCTCGCCAACGCCTCGTGAAAGGTCCCGATAGCGTTCGGTCCCTTGGTGAACAGTATGTCGATACACTTGTCCATACGGAGTCGAGCAGTAGCGCAGTGCTGGATAATCTCACAGTCGTCCACGGTAAAGACTCTCTTCTCCTTCATGTACGGGAACAGAGCGGCCGCGTCATGGATGTATTCAGTCAACCTCACTCGGTGACTTTCCAGGATATCTTTTTCTTTTTTTTCCATCTCGCTCTCCTCGAACGAAGGGACCCATGTTAGCATCTGTAGCTCTGTGGGCGTGGCAGTGTCCGCCATGATCGGTAGCTACTGGTAGCTGTAAGCGGCAGGAGCTACGACTCGTTAATCCACCACTGAACTTGGTGAGCGCAGCGATTGTCGCTAGCCAGGCAGAACGACCACTTATGTAGAGCGACATGTTTACGATAATACTAATGTAAACAGCACGTGGCGAGTAGGCGGGGCGGAATTGACTCTGAATCAAAATCCCTTTCATTGGGAAAAGACACTATGGACACGTCAACTCAAAACTGAAAGCGTCTTACAACATAAAACACTTGAATTATGGTCTAGTAACTACTGGAGCCTCTAGTCCGGTAACCAGCGCCTCTAGTCCGATATCCACCTCTCATCTGATAACCAGTAGACCCTCCTCTGCCTCGATAGCAGCCTCCTCGGCTGAATTTAGACCCTCTACCATAACTACTGTAATGAGTGGTGTATTGCTGATCGTAGAAATCTTGTGGACGTGGTTTTAGCGCAGGAAGAGAGAGAGGGCAGGAGAGCTTGATACTGTGTGAGTCCCGCCAGTTCTCCTGTGGAGAATAGTGTGGTTATGCAGTCGGTACAAACAACATACGAGTCACCTGCATACTAGTGGCTATGTCCTTGGGCAGATCGAACACAACTGCCTAGAATAGCAACACAGTACCATCCAGTGCTCTAGCAAGTCCATGCATACCTTAGCATCTATGGTCATCCTCAAACCCTTCACCTTTTCTCTCACATTAGCGCCACATCGTTGTTCGAGTATTTTCCAGAAATAGCCAGGACTGTACACGACCTGATCACACTCCAGCAGCATGGTAGTGAACCCCTAGATGCAACACTAGTAACAGCAACTACGCTAGGCTGGTAGTAGCTGACCTGGTGAGACGAGAGGAGTGATCGCGACGTCACCTCTGTTAGACCAGATATGAACGCCAGTGATGCAGCCACAGCATCAACTGCCCCTCTCTCCTTGATGAGCTCTTCAGCGGCAACATGAAACAGGGGAGGAATAGAGGCAGGTATGCCCTCAAGACTCCTGTTATAAAGTCATAATGAACTAGCTAGCTATACTGAGTAGTCTAGCTACCTTACGGCATCTCTTCCGGCTGCCTTCACCAAATCACTAGGCTGAGGTGCTCCTATACGAAGAAACTTGATACCCTGTGGGAAAATATGCCCACAGACAAAACAATGGCAGGAATTCTCACAGCTCTCTTCTCCACTAGCTTAATGAGGTACTCTTGCTGCAACTTGTAGAAGACCACAGAAGTGCCTGTGCGTCCAGCCCGCCCTGTTCTACCACTGCGATGTATGTATGCTCCTACGTCCTGCACAAAGTGCTCAAACCCTTTGCTCCCATCATCACATTCACTCAACACTCACCTTTGGCGGCTCACACTGTACCACCAGATCAACCTCAGGTACATCCAGTCCCCTGGCGGCTACATCAGTAGCTACTAACACAGGAAACCGTCCCTCTCGGAAACCCTTGAGAGTCATCTCGCGTTGCTTCTGAAGTATATCACCATGAAGCACCTAACCCATAGGACCAGCAATGCATGGTAAAGATAGTTGACTGTGGTTACCTGACACTCTTGCTTCAGGACAGAGTTCAGCGCTAACTCATTCGCTTCTTGTTTTGTGTTCGTAAAGATCATGGTTCGACCATGAGCGCCGCTGTACAGCTGTATTACCGCAGCAATGGTGGCTGGGCGCTCTGAATAAGGACAACACAACGCCTTGTGCTGTATCACAAGTGGCGTTACAATGAAGGACATACAGACAGACTTACAAACCTCTACAGTGACGGCAGTTTTGTTGTCTTCTTGACCGACCAGATCAACTCTGACTCGATCCTTATTCATGTAGCGTAGAGCAGTCTTGGTTACCCAGTAAGGGACAGTGGCTGAGAACAGTAGCATCTGGGGCTTGCTGGTCCGATCTGGAAGAAAGCAAATAAGAGCACTAAGTAGCATTGGTAAAGGAGGCACCTGGATTGAAAGATGCGGCAAGAATCTCATCAACAGTCTCAGCAAACCCTCTCTCGAGCATCTGATCAGCTTCATCCAGTACCACGCACCTGTATCACAGCCAGGGTGAGTGATACCATGGGAGAGGAGGGCTTACTGAAGGTGAGCAAGGTCAAGATTGCCTTTCTGCATGTGGTCCAGTATTCTGCCAGGAGTGCCTACCAGTACATCTAATCCAGACCGCATTGCTGATTCTATATCAGCCAACAACACAGCTCGAATATACATATTGCAACGACTCACCTTGTGGTTCATAAGACACGCCTCCATAGATACAGTATACGGACAAGCCCTGGGCTAGTGCAGTGAATACTTCAGTCACCTGATTAGCTAGCTCTCGTGTTGGCGCCATTACCAGGACCTGTGGTGGGCGACCACGCCTCTTGTCTAACTCGCTAGCACACAACTTCTCCAATAGCGGCAACACGAATGACAGCGTCTTGCCTGTTCCCGTACCTAGGAGAGACACAGAGAGGGTGTGCAAGTACATGGTCTTTATTTTAGCTCACGAGCATGTCCAATAACGTCATTTCCCTCGTACACGGGATCAAAGGTGAGATATTGGATCGGGAACAAGCGTGTGACCCCGCGAGACTTGAGCACACTTCGCGTCTGCTTGCTGATTCGGAAATTCTTCAGTTTTCCTTTCTGGTCCTTTTCTGGGTCACCTTCCAGCCCCGTGACCACGTGGTTATCATCCTCTGGCGCTTCTTTCCGTGCTACTTTAGGCGACGCCTCATCTTCCTCCTGGGCAAGGTCGACAGCAAATACAGACTGTTTTGGTCACTCATTTACTTACCAACTTGCCGCTCCTCTTTCTCTTCCCTAGTCTCTTGTCCATTCCAACCAACACGTGCTCAGATTCTTAACCCTTGACCGCCTCACCTCTTCCTGGTGAGGTGTAACCAAGCAACCAGCTGATCACTAACACCACGCCCCTACCGCCAACAGATGATAAGTGACTCGAGGTGCCGACTGATCGCAGAGCGATAGAGCAACTCTTTCATTCCTTGTCCAGCTCCCTACTTTACAGATCGCAATGTGTTGTCGACTTTCTAACAGCCATCACTGCCTCAACTTTCTCAGCGTGCTGGGATTCCTGCAGGCACTGATCGGCGTCCCGGTTACAGTACTGTCCATCCTGGTGCTCGTGCAGGGCGACATGGGCTACCTGCTGTCGCCATTCTGGTGTGGAGCCCTGGTACGTGTGTAACAGCAAGGCTGTCCTTCTCTCTCTCCTGTTCATTTGCTGCATGGTCGGCTACTGCATGTCCACATTTTCTCAATGTATATTGTGTGTTATACTTGTTGTGTGTCGCCATTCTGGTGTGGAGCCCTGGTATATGTGTAACAGCAAGGCTGCCCTTCTCTCTCTCCTGTTCATTTGCTGCATGGTCGGCTACTGCATGTCCACATTTTCTCAATAATTGCAATTTAAGTGTGTATTTCAATTAATACTTGATGTGTGTACGACCCGTAACACATTAGGCTGCTTTGTTACTAGCAGTGAACAAACAACTTGCGGCATATTTGGCTGTGTCACATTAGTTCCTCTCATTACTGAATGCATTCTATACATACCATTATTGCTGCGCTATCTCGCTATAGCTCCTGATTGCTGGTGGAGTTGGATTATGTATTAGACCTTCAAGACTAGCTGTCATTGTGAGTTCACCCTTCTCTCTTCTACTATTCTCTTTCATTTTTTCTGCTCTCGTCCAGTGTTGACAATAGTTGTTGACAGGCGGTCTGCACTGTTTGCATTATAATTGAATGTTTACACAATCTCATTGTGCATACACAACCAGATTATAGCCAGGACAAGCACACACACTCATAGTTAATGTGCTCTAACTAATACTAGCGTGTGGTCTCTGTTTGGACTGGTACATAGGTGTGTATTGTATGTATTATATCAATATCTCCATTTTAGTGAAGTATAGTCATACCAGCGTGCTTTTCTATAGATCGGATTTCACCTAATACTCAACGTGTGTGCAGTCCTCACTTGCGCTGGCGCAGGAGCTATTTCAGGTATTCGTTGTAATTATGTACTTGTTATGTACTTGATTATGGCTATTAACCCTCCTCCAGGTATTTATGGTGTATCAGTGATTCTGCCTGGATACGACTCGGTTGTTGTTACTGGTGGTTCTAGCGGTAACTTTACTCTGTCAAACAGCACAGTAGCGGTGGACTGCATATTCTCAGATGGCTCACCACTCTATAGCAAGGAGATTCAAACCGCTCTACAACCGCTCGACACGTTTGTGCCTACCTGTTCTCAACTAGACATGTTCTGGACCCACCTTGTGGCGAACATGTCACTGTGTTTCATCGGCTGTCTCGTCAGCATCATAGCAGCAATAACCAACTGCGCTACTCCTTGCATCGAAGATCGTTACATCAAAAAATGGAGCCCGCCTCAAGAAGACGTCTAGTTTAACTTCACACCTTCACAACAATCACTCCGTCACAAATAATGATCACACCATCACAATGATCACACCATCACAATGATCACACCCTCCCTCTCCGACCACACCTTTCTTCATGTGTGAAATTGTATCATAAGTATAGATATAATGTCAAACACAAATTGTATGTATATCATATCACACTGTTTTGATAATAATTATAAAAAGCTAAAATACATAAGTTAAAGTATGTTACATGTACAATAGTATTGATACTTGTTTACTCTTAGTTGAAGTTTGCATAATTAGATTAGAGCATTGATTTTATTTATGGTATGGTAATTTTTACATCACGTGTGAGCTGTGTAGTGGATTGCTGCAATCTCAGCACAAACTGCCTTCCCCCTGCCGACACAGGGCTGGACAAGGTGGTGAAGAGGTTAAATACAGCAGCTGCCTGTCCGATTCTCCTTATACGCCAAATCAGGCCAAACGGAATTATCTAAAAGATAGCAAACAGAGATGGTGTAGATAACCAAGCATAGTAGTAATGCAATAATGACAGGACGATGGTAGCTAATGTATGCTCCATATATAGGTCGGGAAATAACACATTGAGTAAACTACTGACAATATATTAGGTAGTACAGTCACACATGAGTAGGCGTGTCTCACTTTAGTGTCGAGTGGTCTTGAGCCTGATAGCAGTGTGACTTGCATGTCACCATGATCACCACGACAGACTAGAGGGACATATTGCTCAAGGCACATCCAACCAGATGAACACAGCTCTTTGTTGACAGCCTGCAGTGAGCGAGTGAGTGAGTGAGTGAGTGATAGGGTGAGTGAGTGATAGAGTGAGTGAGTGATAGAGTGAGTGAGTGATAGAGTGAGTGAGTGATAGAGTGAGTGAGTGATAGAGTGAGTGAGTGATAGAGTGAGTGAGTGATAGAGTGAGTGAGTGATAGAGTGAGTGAGTGATAGAGTGAGTGAGTGATAGAGTGAGTGAGTAAGTGAGTGAGTGAGTGAGTGAGTGAGTGATCGAGTGAGTGATCGAGTGAGTGAATGAGTGTGAGTGAGTGAGTGAGTGAGTGAGTGAGTGAGTGAGTGAGTGAGTGAGTGAGTGAGTGAGTGAGTGAGTGAGTGAGTGAGTGAGTGAGTGAGCATACCTCAATGTGGTCCTGTATAGCATTCACGAACACCACCTTGACTCTCTGTGGTTGGTCTCTGTTCTCACTGGAGGCATTGCTGTAGATCATACAAGTCATCTTCTTAGAGACATTGCGTCCCTTCTTACTGACAGGACGTCCTATTAGCCTGCAATGATGAAAGCAACATTACCGACTGCATCACTAAATCACACACTTGTGCTCAGTATTTTTATTATTATCTGTGCTTACCGAAATGATCCTAACTGTTTAGTTCTGATCACAACACAGTCGCGGTGCAGTTGGTAAGTAGCTCCTCTGAAGTACGCACTCTTCTTGTGAGATTTAGGCACAGAACCAGTGAAAGAACGAGTTAGAGTCACCCATTCATCTGCCTCACTGTTCTGTGCTCTGCCCTGGACCTATAATTATAAAGAGCGAAAGCATGCATGAAATGCGAGTGCGTGTTTATTATATGGTGCAAACCTTTAGAATCCATGATTGGTTGGAAGAGGGCACGCAATGAGGAAGGGTTATCTTTATGGGTTTGTGAAGACTAATATCCCCCGGGCCTACAACCACGAGCGGGCTCAGCTGGATGGTCCCTTCTGCCTTGCCTCTCAGCAAACTCTCCATCTGCATAGCAACGTAGGTACATGAAGAGATCGCTATGTTTCCCTACTGACCTTTCGCTGCTCAGGAGATGCATAATAGCTGTCTTCTTCCTCCTCGTCTTCTTTCTTCTCCTCGTCTTGATAACGGTAGACATTTTGCATCACATCAAACCTAAAGACCAGGTGAGTGATGACTCAGTTACAAGCACCAACAGCTCTCACCATAGTCTATGTCGTTTCCCTCTTGACAAGGCTCCTTTGGGCACGTCAACTATCACTTGTGTGTCGGTGTTCTGCAGCCGTGCACCAGTGTGTGTCACATAGCCCTCTCCATTGGTGATGGAATTGAATCTAGCAATAATATCGTCAGCTGTTGCTGAAGGCCGTCGCTTCGCATTCACGCGCTGCAGACGATGGTTTCTCTGGGGCTCCAGTGACTGAGTGAAGACGGTCTCCTCTTCCTCCTCTTCTGTGTCAAGATCCTCTTCTTCGTCTGTGTCTAGTTCTATTCCAACTGTCTCCCCACCAGGAGCTCTTCTGTTGTGACGTACGGCTGATGAGTGCTCCAGTAGTATAGCATCACTCAGAGATCGTCTCAGTCGAGATTTTCGTGGTCTAATAGGACTTCCCACTTCTTCTTCCTCATCTTCTTCAGCAAAAGCAGCAATGACATCATCCACATCTTGTTCCGTGAGTTCAGGTGGTGGTTCAGAGGGCTGGCTGTCCTGCTGGGGGGCGGGTCCTCTCAGGTTAACCTTGAGCTCTCTCTCGATTGCCGACACCAGATCTTCCTCGGTGTATGCTGAACCGGTTCGCAGCAATCCATCTATCTCCAGTAAGATGCTTCCCAGGCTGCGAATGAGCGTCTCTTTTCCTCGTTTCTCATCATCTTCATGAGACTGGGTCATAGACTCACGACCTTGCGTACTGAGCCGCTGAGCAATCACATCTCTGTGCTTGAGTATCAGAGCCACGGAATCCCGATTGATCTTATTTCTGACGGCTCCACTGCGCTCCCTCATACGTGGTCTATCAAGAGGTTCTTCGTAGATCAGAACTGTGCTACTTCTTGCTCTTTCATCATCACTAGAGAATGTGTTACTGATATCATTACTACTGTACGAGGATTTGTCGCCGGTAGTACTGTTGGCTGTGGTAAGACTCTCACTGGACTCAGTTGCTGTCGGTTCTAACAGGCTCGGATCAGAGAAGGATCGCTCTAATCGACTTACTCCTTGATCGCGAGAATGCAGGCGGGGTGGAGGATACAGAGGCGAGGAGCCACTTGATCGGCCCTTTCGTGGGGTCCTGTTGAAGGCCTCTCTCTTGAGAGCTCGGATGATCTCTTTGGCGCGAGAAGGCTTGGGAGGAGAAGACGATAGTGTAGTTTGGCTGCGGCCCTTTACTAGTGGTGGAAGAGGAGGCAGTGGAGGGAGGGCCCTCTGCTCACGCAGTAGTGAATCACTCTTTGGTGGAGGAGGAGGAGGTAAGGAGTCCTGAGAGGTAGGTACAAAGGTCACCACTGTCTTGTACGATTTGTTTGTAGTGGTTCCTCTGCTAGAGACCGGAAAGACGTCAGGTCGTGGAGGTACTCTTGGAGGACTAAGGGCTGCTCTCTGGCGAGCTATTTCTGCTGGGTCAATGTCAACATACTCGTGCCATTCAATGTACATAGGACCAGCATCATTTTGTGCTGGAGACACTCTTCTACCAGTTCCAGGAACAGAATGCTTCACACGATCTTCTGCATACGACAGCATCTCTCGAGCAAATACAGAGCCCTGTGAACGGTTACGTGGACAGACATCCGGTAGATTGGGCGCAATACTCCTCTTAGCAGATAAAGGAGATTTTGAAGCAGAGTCACTTGATTGCTTTAGAGGGCTTGTCATGGGTATATAGTCCTCAGAGCGAGTGGGCTCTCTACTAGAGGATAACTGTGGTCTGTCTGGAATGCTTGGTGCACTTTGTGTTGGAGGAGGAGATGGTGTGCATTGTGGAGGCGTGTTTGGTGCACCAGGAAGCACCTTGAGGTAGTAGGCACTCTGTGTGCTGGCTGTAGACTCAGATCGAATTCTCAGACTAGAATCTGTTGTTAAGGATAGAGGCGGAGGCAGCTCGGTCTGAGCTCTATTCCTTTTGTTTGTTGTTGAGAGTATTATTTTCTGGCGTTGCGTTGGGTTCATAGTGATGTATTCATCAACTTCAGCTGAAGAAGACGATGATGGGTTCGATAGGTCGCCAACAGTGACCACACCCTTGCGGAGCTCTTTCTGGGCCTTGGGAGTGGTTCTTCTGCATATAACATTATTGCTACCACTGCTGGTTGACCTAGCTAATGGAGTGTGCTCGCTCTCTTCGGGATCAGATTGATCGGAAGTCTCTCCGTGAGAAGACAGAGTGACTACATGGTGGAGGGTGTCGCCAGATGGCGCTGTTGCTCCCGTTGATTTCTTCCTGCTTTCAGATTGAAACTTTCCGGTCGACTCACTAGTTCTGCGAGGAGTTGGGATAGGTTTCTTGGGATTGTTGGGAGAGAGTGGTGCTTTTGGAGAGCCTGGTTTAGTGGTAGCATCATCATCAAACACATTCATGTACATTGACTTGGGACTGGTGCCTGCGCGACCAATCATCTCTACTGTACTGGCGGTAGTGGTATACCCAGAGCAGTTGTTTGGCTGCTGATCATCTGGTGTCCTGTTTACTATATGCTTGTCTTCTCTAGTGACTGATTCACTATCCTCTAGTATGCTGGCTTCACTCACACCCCCACTACTATCGATGCATAATTCCTTGTCCATACATGTGTCATTTCTTTCCGAAAATGGTTTTCTACCAGATGAAGGGGAAACATTTTTGCTGTCCGGTGGTGATCTGTTCTGCCTGCTGAGAGAGCTGAAGGCACGTGCTAATTCCTTCACACCTGCTCCTTCCTTTGTTACTCCAGGCTCAGCTATAGGACACAGTAACTGCTGATTGAAGCTGATTTTAACAATAGGCTGCTTGGATGAGTTAGCCAGTTGAGCGGGTACCTTGAGTGGTACCTTTGTCTGCTGTTCAGTCTTGTAGCTGTTCTTGCTGAATGGTTTGGGCGGTGAGAGTGGTCCCGTGTGCTGTGTGCCATCTGTAGTAAACCTGTTCTTTGCCTTTCTTTCTATACCTCTGTTGCCAATTGGTGTGCTAACGTATTTGTAATGTCCTCTGCTGGGAGATTTTTCCTTAGCCTCCTCAAACCGCTCACTGACTACACTAAGTGACTCGGATGAAGGATCCTCATTCAATAGGCCAGCTTGCTGTTGGTATTCAGGAGCTACAATATCACCATGACAGGATTTTAGCCTAGAGTCTGAAACTGCTCTTCTCTTCAACCTCTTCTCTAGTTCAGCCATTACATAGTTACCAGTACCTATCGTAATAGTGAGCTAATGCAGCAACAAGCAATAGTGACTAACCACTGGTATCCATTTTGAGTTTTTTGTTTGAACTTGGACTAAGTGTTGTTGCCATGATTATGAATATGCTGCTACCTGTAAAACATGTTGATTAAATGCTGTTGATATGATTGGAACAGATGCATAACTCTGTAGCACTGTAGCATGCCATGCTGACTAGAAAAGGACATTCCACTTAATAAATATCAATCACCTACAAAGACTTGAGTCTATACAGAGAGCCATTTACTATATGAATTGGCACATTGCATGTATACATACTGAATTAGGCTTCTCAACACTATGCTGTATATAGTGAGCTTGTTTTACTGTGGGACCACAGACATATCAAGCTTTAGTTTTGGGAAGCCTTCCCATAATAAGACTCTTTGAAGGTGTGGAGTAGAGCAAGCAGCATACAATCAAGTGCCCCAGGTGATCATGCATATACGTAACAACATCACTCTGCATGCATGGCGACCATCATCTTCATGATTCGAGACTATTCCTAGACTATAGAGGGTATGTAACACTGATCAACATGTACATACATACAGTAACAACAGAGAACTGCATTATGTAGGAACAGGTACGGAAGTGAAAATTCACTGCTATAGTGATAGTTATCACGCACTAGGCTACAATGCGGAAATTCATGATGTTGTTGCTACTGTATAAACACAACCGCGTGGTAACAAGACTGACAAACGGCCAGAGGGTACACTATTTCATTCCCACAATAATACAGACACGACTATGTATATTAACAAGCAACGTACCTCATATCAGCAGAACGTGTTGTGTGAAGACACGGCTCTCTCGCGTACACCTTGAGAGAGAACGATTATGGAGCGACAACAGGCGTGGGCTAAAGATATTCGCGCACACCTAGCTATCTCCAACTCCCACGCCTAATCAAGGCGGGGCAAAAAATTAGGCGTGATTTCGCGGGTTCCGCGAAAGCCACTGAAATGCAGCATGACGATACCTGCTTACAGTTCTTACAATATTTAGTCGTGCAAGCACATGAAACGCTTCTCATAAAGGGCGTTGTCACGAGAGTAGGCGATCGCGTTATTCAAGTCTACTGCAACAGTTCTGTTCAGTCACAGTTGATCCAGCCCGTCCACTGAGTACACCCAAGCACCATGAGTGTCTACTCGATTGAAGTTTGCCCTACTTCGAAAGTCATAGTGTTTCAAGGATCTTTAAAGAAGGCGCCCAATTTAAATAGAAGAGGCAGAAAGGTAATACATGAACTGACGAACTGTGTAACGATTTTACATTTTTATTTACTTCAGAAATGGAAAGAAAGATTCTTCATTCTCAGAGCTAATAAAATGCTAGAATGTTACAAGTCTAGGAAGGCAGCTACACCTAGAAAATCACCCAGGAAAGTTATTGATCTAAGAAGTTGCATAGCCCTGGAAGTGGGATTGGAGTATCGAGAGCTGCAACACATACTCAGCTTGGGCACCTTCAAGAAGACTTTCTTCTTTGCAGCTCACAGCGATGCATTAATGCTGCAGTGGGGTGACAATATTGAGAAGGTCAAAAATGCTCTAGATGGTGAGTGTGACACTGTTAGCAACATGGTTTGTGACCACACAAGATGTGCACTAACAACTTGCAACCATTAGCTCTAAAGAGTCCCGCCTGTGTATAGCTAGCTGGCTGCTCTGCTGGTAGAGAATAACTTCATTGTTCATTGTTTAACAGAAGATAGATTTGACTAGTGACCAAGCACACCCCATAACAGATTACTACACCCTATAGTGAAGGCCTATACACACTTAATATTAGGAACACATCAACTATAGACAAAACATCTTGATAAAGGCAGGAGGCATGCGGTGTGTAGTCTTTACAGCTTGAATATGGTGTTATTGTTTGCTTCAGAGCAGCATATACAACTCGTGCGAAGACCAAAGTTATCATAATGATGTATTATTGACTGTGTTTGGGAGAATCACACAACAGCTTTTATTAGTCAGTAATTTCCTTATTGAGGGCATTAGTACAGTGCTTTGTTTACACCACCACCTGCTATTATGTGGTATTATATATATACAGGAGAAATCATTGAAGTTCTGGACATTAGCCTCAGACGCTCTCCCCACAGGACACCCAGGCATACCACGCCACCAGATGACAGCAGGAGCCTCTACCAATATGGGACCTCTCACAGCTCCTCTGCTATAGCACAGCTCTCGACACCAATGCACGAACACGTCAGTGGTCGCTCACCCTCTCTTCCTCCTCAGCCCCCGCCCTTCTCTCCAACAGCCATTGATCCTCCATCGCCAGAGTTTGACCAGGATGATTTAAAACATCAGCGCCAGAGATCTAAAAGTCATGACGGCACAAGGAAGACTCGTGTCTATGTCAACGTGTCTCCACGTCCTCCATCGTCATCACCCAAGTATCTTTCATCTTCACTCACTAGAGATACCAGAGCAACAGAAGACACTCACCAGTTAGCAACACAGAGAACCAAGAGAGGAGGAATGGTTGAAGGAGGAGACTATGACAGCAGCAGTCTGCCCAGACCCCTGGGGAAGATTCCTCCCCCTCGCATAGCGTCTAAGATACGTAAAGACAGTACTAGCAGCGAGGACAATAGCCCTATCAGTAGTCTCATGACACAAGAACGTGTAGAGAGCATTCAGGCTAGTGGCAAGACTGCTCCTAAAGGAGCCAGCCTAAGAAGTGGAATGACACGATCGTTTCGATATCGCAAGATTGCTCTTCGCAAGGAGAAACCAACCGTTAGACCCATCCCAGAGTATGACAGCAGTGATGACGAGGATGAAGAAACAGAATCAGAGTACGACTCTGGTCCTCTTTCATCCAAAAGAAGTCTAGCGAAATCCAGTCCTAACCTCACTAGTGCAGGCAGGAGAGCTGGCAGACATGTCAGGAATGGCAACAGACCTGCACCATTGCCTCCTAACCAACACGAAATGTATCAACCAACCTCCTACTCAAAAGTGACTGTAGTCGGTGTGAAAGTGTCTACTGTGCCTAGTCCTCATGTGAAACACTCTTGTCGAAAAGACAAGGATAGCGACCACGATGAAAATCACTCCCGGAGATCAGACACTTTTCCACTTCCTCCTCCTTCGCCAAACGATGCAGTTTTTGCTGAGTTTGAAAAGCATTGCTCTGGCACTACTCTGCTGCAAGAGACCGGTAGTACTAACTCACTGGACAAAATCCTGGAGCCTCCAACAATGTTTGAAGATCCAGGAGACCAGCTTCACCCACTGCCTGCAGTTGACAGCAGGGATCAGGTAAGCATGCAATCCTATGGTATTGAAACACTTCTCCATTAATGTCTCCACAGAACAAGGTTCAAGCTGCCAATGAAGAAGGTAATCGTAGCAGCACTGAGTCTTTTGACACAGGCTACAACAGCAGTCCTGGCTATACTAATAAACCTACAGCAATCAAGGACAGCAGCAGCATTTTGGAGGGACAGAGAAGCCAAGTGAACGAGAGGCTGTGTGTTCCAATGGTGTTCTTCTGTCCCAAGGTCGGAAGAAATCGAGGAGTCATAGGACTACAAGTTTGTCTGGTGGAACAAAATGCTGATTTGATGCAGGTGAGAAATAGAAGAGAGAGAGAGAAAGAGAATAATCTTACAATGTGATTGATGCTAAATACGAGAATTTTAATTTCAGCAATCAACCTCAAATTGAAAATAGGTGTGTACCGCAAAATTAAATTCTGTGTCCACATTCTGCAGCAAAATCATTCCCCCAAATATTATTGGTCACACTGTACATGTAGTCATGGGTTATATCTGGCACATACCGCATAGCAAATGATTATTTGGAGGGTCAAAATTTTGGCGAATGACCCAGATTTTGCGTTTTGGCGAATTTAATTTTGGCATCAAGTGCCTATCTCACATATTACTGTAATAAAAAAACAGATTTTGGCGAATTTTATTTTGGCGAATGCTTGACGATTCGCCAAATTCGCCAAAGTTTCCTCCCACCAAAACTACCCGCTATACAGTACATGTGCTCCCTTTTCACAATTTTTTTTTCACAATTGTCGCAATGAGATGAACTATGTGTAGCACAATAAATTTTTTTGAAGCACCTGATGAACAGAGAGAGCATTAGTGTAGCTATGACACTCTCTTGTTGTTGTAGAAAGTTGTGCTGGTGAAGGAAGTGGAGGGCTATTCAGTGATTGAGTGTGAGCAGGAGAGCGGCCGTACTCCAGCTGTCAGTAGACCTGATGGAGATTCACTCACTGTGGAAACGTCACTTGAAGATATTGAGTTTGGATTTTCTGTAGTCAACACAGTTCAGAAGGTGAGCTCAAGCTAGTTAGCATCACAAAATTGTCACTACTGATTATGCTTTAGGATACATTCGAAAGGAAAGTGAGAGAGTTCCAGTTTGAGCTGCGTGATTTGTTCAACAGTTCCAGCAAACCGTTCTCATGTGAGGTGCATATCAGGCATGCAGATGAAGTCACTGTGCTACCAGTAGAGGTAGAAAGAGCTTGATAAAGACAGCAAAAACAGGATACAAAATAATTATTATATCATTCTGTACAGTATATCAGTCACAGTATAAAATTAAATTCAGTCTTATTCATCAGGTCTTATTTGCTATTATTGAGATGATTCTTTTATTATTTCAACTTAGTATTACTCGTGCATAAGCAGTAGATAAAGAGGTAGATGTTGTTGTTACGTCACAGCCAGTATTGGCTTGGAGGAATAATACGATCGGCTACAACCTGATCAAAGATACTAATTCCACTCCCTCAGCTAGACTAGTTGCACTGGTCTGCTATGTTGCCGCTCACATGCAATTTGGAGCTCGATTTTGTGAATTGAGCACTGTTGCGTCCTCACTGCATGCAGAGATACAATGTAGGTGGGGCTGACGTGCATGATGCGGGTGAGCTCCGCCCTATCATCTGCACGCGGGCGCGGGAAAAAATACAGCTGTAGCCTAAGCCTTTGTTTGCTGTGGTCTAGAAACAAGAGACGAAGTAGCTGCGGTGAGCAACCACAGCATGGTTTCTGAGTATCGCGTGAGTCACTAGTCTACAGAGTGCTGTATAGCTACACTGTACTCTGTGTAGGTACTCTACACACATCAAAAGAAGAAGAAAAGTAAAGTATGGCAGGTTAGTTGACACGCCCAATATATCCCATACGTAGGGGCTACCCTGGGACTTTCCTCTAGAATCACTCTCTGTTTACTACTAGTAGTTGAAAGTTCCAAAGAGTGTTTACTATCAAAAATGTCAACGAAGTTGTCCAGTGCTAGCTAAGCCCAGGGCATGAATATACCCTTCAGCATAGGATGCAGAATTAATTGAGGAAGGGGATGAAGAATCAGCTATTATTGGTAGTAAATAAATCAATTATCGTGTTTGCAACTCCACTAATTGCTAGCAGAGCTACCAGTATAGTGAAAACGAGTCTTGTGTATTGCTCCACGGCCTCTTAATCTGTTTAAATTTCACAAGCGCTTTATGCATTATGCTTACAGGGGAAGCGAAACAGCTTTTGAAAGCATTACTCCTCCTACTCAGTCTCAGACTACAGAAGTTTGCTCAAACTCAGCACCAGCATCAGTAATTATCAGCTTACTGGCTAATTTAACAATATGCGGTGAGCAGCCATTAATAATTTTTTCATCAGCAGGGAAAACTCCGGCCGGAAATGCATGTCTCACAAATAAAATTTGCTCTCTTAATAATATAAAAGTTCTTCCACACCACTATAGCTTTCCCTCTCTTTTCTTCCGTCACAAACTCATGTTTCAGCATCCGTGGGTAATCCACCTCCCCACATCCCCTGCTGTGCTTGGGGAAACCATAACTAATATCAAAACACTATAACAAATTAAGAATAATAAAAAATGACATCTTTTATAATAGGATGGTACTATGATATTTAACAAGCAAGGAGTAAAAGTAAGTAAACTCAGGGATGTAAGAATTGTGTTGGTCAAGTCTTCTCAGGGAACATTATTATCAGAAGATGGTCAGACACTGGATGTGATATTCACACGTCACCATTGCATCGGAGATGAACTAGAGAGTGACCGCTATCTAGTGACCATTGAAGAGAAGATCGGATCTACTGGTCATCAGAAACAAACTGAGCATGCTCAACAGCAGTGGTCAGTTGAGCAGAGACATTCGAACTACCACTACACAAGACAGCAGTTGTGTAATAAACGTCCACGCTCGCCTGACTATAGCTATTCTGATCGTGGTGTTCATGGCGGCAAGCGTTCTGTGTCTCAAATTCTTGGGCTACTTTATCCTGGTGCAGCAACCTCAAGCAGGGATCAGTCCCTGCCATCTCCCTCTCCTCCTCAATCCAATGTATTCACTCCGCTCTATCCTGATGTGTCATCCTCTTCTTCCTGTGTTCTCTTCCCCCCAGCTCCAACGGCTTCACCACAGCTCAGTGATGAGCAGACCACTGTTCCTTTACAACAGTACCTGTTGCCAGGACACCAGGTATGTGGTAGCTTAAATTGCTCTCATTTTTCTATTAGTTCCCATAGCAGTGTCTCAATTGTGATGTAACAGATCTTACTAATAGTAAATGAATTAAATATTTGAACCACTGACATTCTTTGTGCATTTTTAAAATTAAGTAGACTGTTCGTGCCAGACTAATGACAATGGAGACACATGCGGCACTTAAGTGACTAACGAGACCATTAAGTGACTAATTAGTTAACAAATGAGTCGTGTTGTCATTGTATTAACTCAGGTTAGACCTGTTGTTGGTCCAACTGCAGCGGCTAGCGGGCTGGTCAGTAGTCACACTGTGGAGAGACATCGGCCACCTGAGGGAGGTCGCTGGAAGCATTACATTGACAGTCCAGTTGAAGCAGTCACAGCAGCAGGTTATTGGTGTCCTCCTCCTCCTCCACCCATCATCCATCATGCAGTGATGTGGAATGATAGTGAAGCATACACTGAACAACCTCTTCCTACTGACTCCAGCTTTAGGAGACCCCAAAACCTGTTTCCAAAGAGTTCTACATTTGTAGCAGTATCCGGCAAGCCTTCTCAGAGCACTATTTCCTCGTATTCAAAGGAAGCCATGTTTGGAGCTACTAGTTCCTTCCCAAATAGACTCATCAACCCCAGTACCTCCACCAACTCTCTGACGCATGAAATCATGTTTATCAAGAGACCAATCAGTTCTGTTTACAATCAACCGTCTGATACTCGAGTGACAGAATCTTCGTTAGGTAGAACTCCTTCAACTGATGCATCCGTTTCCTTCCAGCCTGCAACATCCCCATCAACCGCAGCCACAACATCTTCATTGAACATAACAACTTCCTTCCTAAGTAAAGAAGTCATTTGCACAACAGCAGATCAACAGCTGTTTTACAGGAAACTTTGTCCCATAACTGCCAATCCATCTGAGTTTACAAACAGTCATTACTGCTCTCCTATTCAATCCTCGAATACCCCACCAGACACTATACATCCACTGACAGAATCTAATGCAATCAAAAGTCAGATTCCAACAAGCAAGATGAATGAGTTGATAACTAACTCAGTGATACATGTATCTAGCTCTAACGATGAGGCTTGCTCGCCGCAGAGGTTGGGTGAAGTTAGTCAAATAGTCCTCAACGATAGTCTCGAACTCAGTGATGATGACAGCCCAGCACTGCTGACTACTGCACCATGCGTAGACAATCTGATTGTTTGTGCGGTATCAAGTGAAGAGGAAGAGCTAGACAGAAACAGAAGCGACTTCAAGCTAGGGCTGTGGGAATTCTCGAGTGACTCTGAACCATGACATGCTTGTGTGCATTGTGGTCGGTGTTTGTGTTACTCTGTTGGTTGATATTATTGCAGCTGTGCACAAGCATGCATAATTAGTTCAAGCCGAGCTGGGCACGTTTACAAGGTTGCTGCCTGCACCACATGTATGCACATGCATGGGTTTATAGACAGATGGCTGCAAGAGCATGATGCATGGGAAATGCTGACAGGATGACCCCCATCACCGATATCACATGCATGACTCTGCAAAACTATAGATTCTACTAGGGGTAACTTTTTCTGTTGAATGTACATGTACTAGTAAGCATTTATTTCGAAGAAATGCATATGAAAAATTCTCGAGTTTGTTAGTATGCAAGGCAACTTACAATTGTGGTTTATTCGGTGGTCATGTGCACAACTTGCTGATATTGTTGTAACATGCATTCCTGAGAAACCATTTATTTCAATACCGACTTCCATTATTGTGTTCACAATTCAATAAGTCATATATGTGATAGTAATAGCCTTATCAATGTGCGTGGTAGATACTAAAACACTTCCGTGTTGGAAATAACAGCATTCTATCCCGTAGAAGGGGTATTATTGGTTTAGCAACGTAGACCAGGAATGCAGACGATTGTTCCAAAGATGGTCGAACATTTTTTCTTGGGACAGGCGTGCATGATTGAGCAGAGCTATGGTGATGTTGTGAGTCATGACACGTGGATAGTTTCTGTTTATAGAATAGCTGCCAACCTTTGTAGGTATTGGCCGCAACATTATGCTAACACATTATAGGCATGGGAAATATAAATATTAGTACAGCTCAATCAATAGAAATGGTCATTAATGTGTGTTATGAGTACACAAGAGCACCTAATGGAGTGATTGAGTTAGTGAAAGATAATTATTTGTAATTGTTGTTTACATCTCACAATGGTTGCAGGGATAGCAAAAAGGATATATGCTGATATTGCACAGCTGCATCAGTGTGTTTATTTGCAAAAGGGGCTGTCCTACGAAAATTTAGGAAATCCAGGCTAGGCACTTTCTGTGTTGTTTCAGACAGACGAGCTGTTAGGGTCAATTGTCCAAGGGTCAAACAAAGCTAGAAAAGGTATTGTTTCTACTATAGTGCTATGCTACAATATCTTCCTGTCACATGATGATAAAGTTCTCATTAGGAAATAAATCCATAGTTGCGCTTCCATCCGCCTATAGCCTGTGACACTTCCTTTTTACAAATTAAGTTTATCTAGATCTTCTGATGTTCCCCTCCTCTGGTAAGACATTACTGTTTGATTGATTATATAAACTCGCGGTTGTTTGTATTCACATGATTCTCTTCCTTGTTACTATAAACAAACTGATTAAGTGGGTGAGCAGCCTACGCACTCTTGTCCTCAGCACTGCTGTGCTGGACATATTGCGTCTAGAAAGTGATCGTAATTAATCCCGCAATGAGCTAGCTTGCATTGTACTGCTCAGCAAACAGTAAATGCTGGTCAGCAGACTGCGTGTTGTCGCGGTGGACCTTCCTCACTAAAACTAGACATTGAGTCAAAATAAAAAACAAAGTGGTTGTGTTTGTGTTGGGTAATGAGATGCTGGTGGTCAGTGAAAGAATGCAATTGGAATGTTATACAACAATTAAAAGCGTGGGCGGAAGTACTCGAACTCGTGTATAAAAACTCAGCAGCCTGGGGCGAATTCAACCAAACGCGCCACAATATCGTAAAATTTTGATACAGCAGATAAAGCTAGCAGACCGCCCAGCTGAACAGCTATCATCATGTCTCGGTTGCTGATCATCGCATTGGCAGTTGCAGTAGTCACCAATGCCGTTCCACTACCCGCATCTGAACGAAAAGTGCAAGAGATTTCATCAGTGCTGCGAGGTGATATGGTGGAACTAGCAAATATCTCAGCGCCAGCTTACGTCGTCGACCTGTTCACTAACATTACCAAAGGCAACGAGCTACCCGAGCAGAATAAAATACCCTCCAACGATGCTCCGGTCAATGCTGTTCGGTCGTTTCCAAACCTAGTATCGGGTGAGTATTGTGCTACTAGAGCAGCTGCATGCCAATAGAGGTCGCATTATCAAACTGTTTGCATTGTGAACTCCAAATTTACTCTCTTACTCCTCCCACCCTCAGGTGACTGTGGTCGACTAGGATTCAATATCTCGATTATCAGCTCATCTGAATTTGTATTGAAAGCTAGTCTGAGAGTACGTGTGAACAGAGGTGATTACAATGGACGCATGTGGGCCGGGCTCCAGCATGCTAACGGAACGAATGTCATGGTTAAAGAGGTTACCAATGACTGGGTTGAATTCTCCATAGACAATATCGTAAAAAATTGGGCAAGACAGGCCAGCCACATCCAGATTGAATTTATAATTAAGCTCCGTGATGAAACCACTGACGATATCCCCTGCAAAGGACACCTCATGACAGAGAGTGAAGATCGTGATCAGCAGCCACTACTAGTTGTCTACTCTGTACAGCCAAACCAGGAAGATATTCCAATAATCAAGGGCATTAGGCGACTGATGAACCAACAGAGTCGTAAAAGAAGAACCTCCAACACCGAATCTTCAGGCAACTTGGTAGAACTGGGTGGCCCTTGCAGCAAACACTCGGTAGAAGAAATTAACATGAATTGGTTCAACAATAACATCGTAACCAACGGAAGAATCATAGGACCGACTAGATTCCAAGTTAGCGTGTGTGGTGGTGACTGCAGTCGTACAGTACCTCAGGCCCCGACACATGCGATCTTGTTCCATCTCATGGCTACATCTGCTCGTGGCAGTCAACCCCACCTATCATCACCTCAACAATACAAGAGATGCTGTGTGCCGCTAAAGTACGACAATGTATCATTCGTCATGCTAGAAGGAGAAGGAAAGACCGTATACACCTTGTGGACGCTAGAGGAAGCATCAGTTAGGGAATGTGGCTGTATCTACTACAAACAGTCCACTACCATCACCAATTGACTACCCAATATAATACCGTCACCACCAGCTTAACCCGACAATATGTAACCCTCCTATACTGTAATTTATTTATTAGTAATAATATTATTATATCTGAGTTATTCAAGTATCACTTTCAAAGAAACTAATTTATTTGCAAAATAAAGTTCTCAACTTGAATCACTAATTGATCTGTAATGCACAAAGGGCAGTTATAATTAGGAAGACATTAGAGAGAGATGTGGCACTGTTGACATTACTGATACACTAAGTGTCATAATTTAATAGTTACCATAGCAACCGTTGATAGAAGTGGTGTGCTAGAAGCAACTAAGGAGTGGCCAGACTGCATGCAGCTGGCCTGCCAGTGATCATACAGATTAGCTTCTGAGAACAACAAAGTCACCCAAACCTGTACATCATATCAACTACTGATAACCATTGTATTTCTGCTAGCCCTTCTTCTGCACAATGAATTACCACCCAGCTGTCTAGCCAGTCAGACAATCAGGTGTCAGTAATAATTAGCAAGATTCAAGATAAATTCAGTAGGTTATTAGCAAGGTTCATGTAAAATGGCTCATTTACATTTCCTCCATACTTGGAAATGTTGACACATGTCTTGAGATGCTGTGAGAAAATGTCACCTAACTTGTGGTGATGATGTGTGTGTTGATGTGGCTGTTTACGACACAAGCTAGCTAGCTAGCTATGAGACTAGCTAGCTAGCACACATTACCAGCTCATTGCTGCAACTGATAAGCATCTGTTACTTTTATGTCAGTATATGCAGCAAATTAATTGCCATCGTTGCTCGTAACAGTTTAGTTTTTAAAACACAATCATATTGTACAAAGGTAAGAGTCATTTGTTCTACTGATGGGGCTCTTTGATGATGTTATAAGGCGGAGGTTGGGAGGTCATACAGGTGCACTATGCTTTCCGACGAGTAACATGGTCATAGAGCACCACCTGAGTATATCGAGTAGTGGATAGCTGAGTCCTTGTGGTGTTGTCTCCAGGACTGGGTGCCTGAGGGAGGAGAACAGATGTGTAACACCATACAAAAGCCACCACAGGAATGAACAACTGTGTGGCAAAGTACAGCCAAGTGAGCTCAATGCACACACACCATGTGACCTCTATTCACACCATTACATCACTACATAATTAGTATTGGAACAGATAACCATCGAGTACAACAGACATCACTGATGTTTTAAGATTGTTTAACACAGCGACAAACTATTAAACAACAATAGCACCTTGCAGTTTCACACTGTAAACAGGACAATCCGTCTGGCTTCAGACACTGCTATTGTCAATAAGTATACTCTAATGAGATCGCTATGCAGCATATCATAGTAACTGTATACTCCAATGTCCAACCAGTGTCTTATCAGTGGCACACTGCACTCACTCAACTATGCAGCATATCATAGTAACTGCATAGCCCAATGTCTAACCAGTGTCTTATCAGTGGCACACTGCACTCACTCAACTATGCAGCATATCATAGTAACTGCATAGCCCAATGTCCAACCAGTGTCTTATCAGTGGCACACTGCACTAACTCAACCATGCTGCATAGCATAGTAACTGCATAGCCCAATGTCCAACCAGTGTCTTATCAGTGGCACACTGCACTAACTCAACCATGCTGCATAGCATAGTAACTGCATAGCCCAATGTCTAACCAGTGTCTTATCAGTGGCATGCTGCACTAACTCAACCATGCTGCATAGCATAGTAACTGCATAGCCCAATGTCCAACCAGTGTCTTATCAGTGGCACACTGCACTAACTCAACCATGCTGCATAGCATAGTAACTGCATAGCCCAATGTCCAACCAGTGTCTTATCAGTGGCATGCTGCACTAACTCAACCATGCTGCATAGCATAGTAACTGCATAGCCCAATGTCCAACCAGTGTCTTATCAGTGGCACACTGCACTAACTCAACCATGCTGCATATTATAGTGTCTGAAAAGCCTAATGTATACTATTACACATTGAGTGTCTTATCAGTGGCACACACTGTGCTCTGCATAGCATAGTAACCATTATAGCCCAATGTATAGTAGAGTGGGAACAAACTCTTTGAAGGACTAAGACAATTTAACCGTTTCAATTAAAAGTATTGATAGCAACACAGGCTAACTGGTGTGTCCTGACATCACACAGAGTGCAGCATAAGAGTAGATTTGTGTGTGTAAAGTGCAGTGTAAAAGTATATCATTATAGTGAGTGTGTGGGATGTTCTGGCTCTCAATAACTTACCTGTGGATCAACATTGATGATTTTACGATCTCTCTTGTTCTTGAACAACAAACCACTAACAGGATCAGCAATAACCTGCAGCAATGCAATAATGAAGACAATCACATCAAAGGGTTTGTTGCGTCTTGCTCTAGTCATCGCAATAATCACGTTAAGTTGTAACGAATTAGCTGTTGCGACAAGCTGAGATCAAACCAAAGAGAAATAAGGTTATCTAGCGGGAAAATCACTAGGCAGGATTCAAGGACTAAACAATAATGACTAACAAGGCAAGGCAGGCTAGAGGGTCGATGTGACAAGACCGTGGGAGAGGTTGCACACCCACTTGTTTTTGGCTCTTTCGCTACGATTCTCACGCCACCATTCTATCTTGATTGATTTAAGTGCATTAGGGGTCGGAGGCCGTATTAACATAGAGTGAGCAACAAAGAGAGCAGAGTAGTGGCGTGAGCAATCAATGCGGTGGGGGTAGGAGGGCAGTGAAAACACAGAGCGGCGTTGTGTCGATGGTCAGGTAGGGGGAGTAGAGTAGAACTGTAATACGATAACAGGGGGAGTGCAGCAGGAGCACAACACCTCGTGATTTGCGACAGACAAACAACAGTGCCTTGGACAATGTCATCATTACAGACTGTCTTCATAACTAAATATAAACATGGAAAGGGCAATTCCCAAACCACAGGACTCTGGCTATTTACACATAGGAAACTGTGGGTAGTCATTAGGAAGGGAAAACCCCATTACTTGAAGAGAGTAGCTCATTCTATTCTTAGCAACACTTTACTCTAACTAGCCCACCCACCCACTCATTCACCCACTCACTCACTTCATAATTAGCTGAGCCGATCGATGTAGACACATTGGTCTCCCAGTTGTAAAAACTAAGATCTGTTTTACGAGGCAGCAACTTCTTGCGTCCTGAGAAGTAGCCATCAAACTCTTCAGTCTGTGAAGAAAAAGAGACCTGTGTTATTGTGGTGATTTAGAGTGTTAGAATTGACATGGCAACATGACCACACCATGAACACATCACGCACACATGTGAAGACCACGATGTGTTGTGATCCATTAGTCTGTGGTTAATCTGTCTCTACTGATCTCTTAGTGGTGTTGGTAACATGTGGTACACTACCACCTTTGTATTACACTAAAGCAATGATGTGGTAGCACCTTGAGGACATTGATGCAATCGTCATGATGGTAAAGCGTCAACAGAACCTTAGCAATGAAGAACTAGTCAAGCATGTTTGTTGATGCTCGTAGTAATGTTTGTGTACACACACGATAAGTAGAGGTGGTTCCGAGGGAACCATCCCTCCAGATTAATGATTACTGCCTAACAATGAATTACCAATGCAAAACACTATTACCAACAACAGCATGTTTTGGCTCAACTTGACAAGGGTTTGGCTGAAAACAAATTATTAACAAATAACCGCCTCCCACTATCAGATTTCAGAATATCTAACATTCTTGACCAAACACATTATAAACACAATAGGATGCCTCACAGCTGCATCGCGTGTGTACGATTGGTGATACGGCTTCGTAATGGCTAGAGGTACAATACATTGTGATCGCCCATTACACTATCTTATCAATGCTGTTCGGGGAAGCAAGAAGCCTGAGCAGGCTCAATATTTGGTCTTTCAAAACAAGCAATGCAACAAACCTGTATTAACAGTGGCTATAAATTACAGTGGAATCTTTGTAAATAGGGACAACGTTTAACCCTCCAAGTGCGGACAGCAATTCTAGCCTCTGTTTCTTGTGTGCATTTCACAAAACTTTGTAACCATTGCACGTACAATCCAGTGCTGTGACCACTGTAAGGTATGTCAGGAGTTTAATTCAAATTTTATATCATGTATTGAGGCTCATAAGTACAGCATTAGAGTGGAGAATTCTGTTTGATTTCAGAGATACACTGCACAACTATTCGTTGCTACGATATTCACACAATAATTAGCGTTAATTGCATTCTTGCAGGGCTAGCAATCCTGGAAATACTAGCAACTCCTTACATCACAGGACACTTTGTTCTACATGTGATGTTTGAACATCAGTAAACATACTATCGCTCACTGTCTGCTGAGATGCAAATTTCTAAATCAGTGTTTGTATGCTGCATTGGGTAAATTAAATCTTTTTTTATGTCAAGGGAGTATTCCCATGGTGCTTAGTGAAAACCACTAAGTCTTGTTCCTGGGGTTGTGCAACTTCTTTTGCAATTAGCAACAAAGCAGACTAACAATGATGGTTTGTGCACTGGTTGTGTGAGTGAGTGACACCTTTAGTCTGTGAGCATAGTCAATGTAGCCTGATATCTCCTGTCCACGGGAATTCTTGTCTCGGATGAAAATTATAGTCTGCAGTAGGATAATGGAGAATGCATTAATAGTATTTAGACTTGAAACACACTATGTGTGTTACAATAATAATTACTAATCAAAACATGGTAATTTGGAAATGGACTCTAAACTTTGAAATATAATCAGGTTAATGGTGGACATTAGTATGGTAAGACACTTACTGTCATCTTGCCACTCCTGTTGGACTCCTCACGTTGAGCCAGTGCTTCAAGGAACACAGATGACTGCAGGTCCTTACCAATATGGGCCAGCTCCCTACATGGGCAGGGTACCTGCTCACGGTCAGCATGATCACACAATCACTCACTTCTTCTGTTCTCTTCTGGTCAGCTTGCTGGCTGCTGCTGCTGCCATCTTGCGAGCCTCAAACTCCTCTCGTTTAATAACCTATGAACCATAATACAATACCCTAATACATTATAATGTTCCTTACCTCTCCACTGCCTCTATAGCCCAGCTCAACCAGCTGCCTGGCCAGTTCCTCATCCTGCAAACATACAGTGGCTAGAATATGCTGCATATAGCTTAATAGCACTAACCTCCAGGTAATACAAGTCAGTAGAGTTGATTTGAGAGTCTAGGTAGTGTTCATAGGTAGTGTATTCCGTTACTATGCAGTCCACAGCACTGGTACCCTCTTCCCCGGCAGCCATCTTGCCGGTCGTGGTTGCCATAGCAATGTATCTACACATGCGCATATCACATGATTTAAACGCGGGAATATTCAAATAATTATTGCGCTAACAGCTGAAAACAAAACGTGTCTCTAGAAATCAATAGTCGTTTCACTAATGCTGTGTGGAGCTGTCACTTCTTTCTTCTGTGAGTAGATTTTGATTTTCCACTGCTACCAGGCTGTGACTTGCCCCCACCACTGGTAGAATTGCTGCTGGTAGTGGTAACACTGCCCACTGGAGTGGGGCTATTATTAGGCTTAGAATCTCGGCACACTTTGACACATCGTCTGGGAAACCATCCTCGTAATCGGTGTCCTTTAGCTTGTTCAGCTGATATGGAAACAAGGTGAGCAGGAAACAGAATACATAATAACGTAACAGGCAGAGACAACACATGTCATGATACCTTCTGATAGTTCAATGTTTCCATAGACCCATTTCCTGTCAACAAGAATCCGACAGCATTATAAGGAATGCTGATTTCACTAACCTCCTCCACCTAGTCACGATTGCAGTGTCTCCTTTACTCACGGCAATAATAGGCTCCATACAAGGAGCAGAGAGACACAGAAACACACCCATTGATAGAGCTGAGCAGCGTGTTCCACCAAACTGCTCTCTTATCTCACACTTTACCTGAGGTCAAAACAACCCAGTAATTAACCTTTCCATCATAGCAACCCACATACCGCATGCTTACGCTTCTCCTTCTTTTGCTCAATTTGCTCAATCTAGATACAAAAGTCAACAACGGAGAGAGAGAGAGAGAGAGACTAAGATACAGAATTTTCAGAATGAGGTAAATACGCATACCAAAGGTCATAGGGTGCAGACCCCTTGACGCTGAAGGGGTATACTTTAGACGTTTTAAAAGGCAAATGCGTGATGCTTGTCTTTCTGTATTATGACAGTAAAGCAAAAAGTTGGTCAGATTCAAGAGCCGAGGGAAAGTCCCGGGGAACCTCCCTTCAGCATCAAACAAACACTGGAGGGATTTCTACACTAAATCTCTTATCAAATTAAAGAATTGCTTACTGTGAATGTGTACTGGTCACTGCCTTTCCTGACATTCCATGTGAACCCATCTCCCTTGGAGCAACCGGATAGATTGATCACCTGTAGTACAGTATATCACACACACTTGAGCGCCAGGAATACTAACCTCAGTGAAGTTATTCCACCAACCCATGTGATAAGGATAGACAAAGGAAGCTAGGTTTGTGTGGCGTCTACGCTGGTGAGCTTTATCAGTGATCCAGTCCTCGATCTGAGTGCTGTTCTTGAACACACTGCGCAGCTGCAAGAGAAACACACAAACAGCAATACTTAACTAACCACCATTGAGGTTAGTCAGTGGACATTCCCAGTGCAACAGTAATTATGGGCGGTTGTGCCTTGCTGACATAACCAGTGTCATTGAAACTTGATCTGATGATTATTTGTACTTTGGTATGGCAGTCTTGGAATGAATCAAAACTAGGGCACTTTACTACCTAATATGACCAAAAACTAATGGATTTTGCAATGCCCAGTCAGTTCCAGAATCAAAACCATATGCGTACTGCTACTAGGAAAAAAACAATCAATTTGTGATGACTAGCCAAACAAACAAGGCATTCACACATTCCTAATTTTGCAATACCCTGTGACAAATATCACCATGGTACCAAATATGACCAAGATCGATCATTTTAGTCTTGGCTCATAGCTTGAAATACATTCTACTGGAAAAAGCAATGACTTTAATAAATTCCTTCCCAACCATTCTCAGTAAACAAGAGCAAAGCATGATAGATGCTTTGACTATATTATGGCGCTGGGTGTTTTGGCTAGTCCTATCACAGCACCTGTCAAAGCTGTATAGGTGTTGAAAGCAGACAATATTGAAACTGGGCGTGGATCACTAGCTGTGGGGCCATGGACCCCTGCCAGTGTACTTTAGCTTCCACAAACTAGGTGAACTGTGTTTAACCCTGTAACACATACTTCACTACATTGTATGGTTACCTGAACAACCAGTAATATGAAGACTCCTAGTCCAGCTCCGAATGAGAATGCAATACCCGATATAGCGATAAGTAGCCAAGCTGTGTTGATGGGCAGGAAACGGTGATGATAGAAACGCTGAAAGAGGAGACAGGAAATGAAGACTGGTTATAAAAATAATTATTAGTAAAGGGAGTTTGATAAAATAATTTATGATTGATGTCATGTTATGTGTAAGCCTTGAACATGCCATCACTAATAAAATTTTAAGGAGCATGTTACTGAGCCCAATAAATGATACAGGACTTGTGCAAGGTTAAGCAACAATACACGTAATAGTGAATATTAATTTTGGAGAATCATACAGCCTTCGCCACAGTCAAGTTAATGTTTTGGCTAATTATGACAGCCAAAACCTAGTTCATGTGTTATAATTATTTAAAATAACACCAAACTTAAATTTTGGGTCATTCGTCAAAATTATGACACGCCAACATTTATGGTAGACTTTATGATAGTGATGCTGCTCACATAGGTAAAGAGGTAGTATAAGAAGCAGGCGTTGATGATAATGGCATGCACACAACCGATCGTGAGAAAGAAGAGGAACTTGACAAACGAAGGATGGTTATGGTGACCAACGCATGCATTGATCCAGGGGCAGTGATGATCCATCTTGAGCACACACCTGTAAGGACCAGAGAGTGACATACAGCTAGCTACTGTGTGTACCGGCCACATTGGCTGCAGTGGTGTGACCGAGGTGCCTTGTAACCCTGACATTGGTCACAATACTGGAGATGCTCTTCTGCTGACTTCTTCTCCTGTGAGTGCACCATAGAATGAGCCCGCCCATGTCCGCCCACTCACCGGTCGCCATCCCTTTGGTACGAACCCAGGGCCGGTCATGGCACGGTAGTACTGATACAATATCCATGATGATTCTGCCCAAACCAACACGTAGTTGGGCAGCCTGAAGTACACCACGTTAGGCAAGCCCCAGAGCTGCAGAGAGCAGTAGTTTGCTGACACGATGACGATGCTGATGAGAGTGAGGGCGACTATAGGACCCCAGTGACACAACTGCCTCGCCAACCCCATCTTGACGACCACACCTCTAGCCACACCCACTTATCGTCATGGTAACAAACCTTGACTAACGCTGGACGAGAAAGAGATGGTGAGATAGTACTGCACTAAGATACTGTAGCGACATGGCGTGTACGTTACTACAGGCAGCAACAGCTACCATCCACCACTGGCCTCACTCTGTGTCCTCACCGCCTGCATTATCAGCAGAGCGGGTAGAGTCCAGGCTGAAGGGACTGGCTTTGCTGAAGGGAGTCAGGGTGTCCGAGTTCTTCAAAGATTTCGATCCGTTGCGGTCTGGAAAGATTACCAGTAAGTCCATCATCAGTACAGACTGTTGTTCATCTATTGGGTCCTGCAGAGGCTCAGTTCCGTCGCTGTCTCGACCAGCACCTGGGACTGCCTATCAGTGACAATGACTACCTGTCGCTAGCAGGCAAGTATGAGAGCACAGGATCAGGAGATGCTGGGATTATGGTCGACTATAGACAATTCTGTGAGACAATGGAGTCAAGTGAGTTCAACCCCTCCTCTCCGCACACTTCACTGCTGCTGTAGGCTTCAATCCTGACATCACTGACGGCAACCCAGAACAGCAGATTGATGCATTTCACAAGTGAGCTGCCCCAAGTGTAGTTGAAATAATGATGAGACAAAACTTTTTGATTACAGAAGTGCCTACAAGGACAGGTCTAACATTGCTCCAGAGCTGTTACAGAGAACGAACGAGTTGTTACAGCAGTGTTCCGTGTACTACACAGTAAGGGTGCTGCTAGCTTGCAGGCTAAGTAATGGCTCCTCCCCACACTCCTTCAGTCTAGAGGAATCAACGTTAAGAGTTGCTATCAAGATTTTGATCGTCACAACAGAGGCTTCGTCACTCAGAGCCAAGTGAGTGACACCACTATACATGTATCTCCTCCTCACTCACTCACCTCACTCACTCACCTCACTCACCTCACTCACCTCACTCACTCACTCACTCACTCATTCACTTGCTCACTCACCTCACTCATTCACTCACTCACTCACTCATTCACTCTCTTCTTCTTTCAGTTTCATCGCAGCTTCCCTGGTCCTCCAGAGGTCAGAGAGGCGGACATTGCCCTGCTGGCTGACCGCTATCGTGACCCCTCCAATGGTCTATACAACTACCTCACCTTTCATCATGATGTACGTCGGATGAGTCAGGACCAGAGTAGCACTGGCTCTAAACAACAATCTGGTCTTACATTACCTGTAAGTATGATCGAGAGAAGGGAGTCTACAATGTAGTAAATTATTGTGAAGTACAACCAAATTACTGTTTGAATGCACTGAGACCAGTGAAATAATATTTAAAATTATTATAATTATTATTAATGCCTTATTATTATGGAGATTGTGTATTAATTTTAGGAGAATAACGCAATGAAAAACAGATAAAAATAATACTTTTCATGAATTGAAACTGTAGAACATTAGTTTTCACTAATGTGTTCAGTCTCTGATCATTCTCCATCATGTGAATAAGGGCTGAAAACATTAGAGCAAACACCGTGCACATTTTACTGTTTTGCTGTAGAAATCTCCAGCTGACACCTTGGATGATGTGTTCAAGAGAATCAGGTACATAGCTAGAGAGCTAGGCATAGTGTGGTCATCACTGTGTTGTATAGAGATGTAGTGTACCGATACGGTATCAGAACTACTGAGTTCTTCAGAGACCATGACAAACTACGCAGTGGAATGATTACAGTGAATCAGGTAGCAGCAACCTGCCTAGCACACATCTGACCCGTTTTATTTCTCTTCTATCTCTCTCCTAGTTTGTGTGTGGTTTGTCTTTGTGCGTTGGGCAGCGAGCTCAACTCTCCAGGGACGAAGTCGCCATGGTTACCAGACACTATCAGACCAACGACGGCAGAGTCCGCTACAAGGAGTTCTGTGACATGATGGAGAACGGTGAGTGTGTGATAGTGGGAGAGTGACACTAGTGCATCACAACCACACAGCATACAATGAGCCTGGTCTGGAGAAGCGTCCCACTGCTAATGTGATGAGACCTCTTCGCGGGCACTTGCACAAGGTGATCGAGTCTATTGTGCAATCCTCTATTACTATCTCTATCTCTGTCTCCTACAACAGTCTCTCAACAGTCTGTGTGATGAGGAGGAGGATCAGTTGGATCTGGTGCTGCAGCAGATCAGACGAGAAGTGAAGAAGAGGCAGCTACTGCTCTATCCATACTTCAGAGACTTTGACCGAGTATGCATCAAACAGCACTCACATTCTCTGTAATCCTCTCCCACTAGGGGAAGGGATTCACTCGCGGCGTCACCAAACCACAGTTCGAACGAATCCTTCATTTTCTATCCATCAAAGTTACACCACAAGACCTAAAGGTGTGTAAAAGTGCATTGTCTATACTGATTTTGATGCATGCTCTTCTCTTTTCAGCTGATAGTGAACAAATTTTCTAACCCAGAGTCGGGTGACGTCAACTATTCATCGTTCATACAAGCAGTAGATGAACATTATACTGGACAAGTGATGGAGCAGCCTCACTTACACACCACTAGGTAATACAGTGATACTCACTGACAGCACGATTGTCTCTCTCACTACAGCACACCATCACAAGCTCCGCCTACTCCAACGTCTGCATTGAGAGTAGATGTGGATGAATTGATGGAACGGATTCGTCAGTACGTGCTCACTAACAGAGTGAGAGTGTGTGAAAATTTTCAAGACTTTGACAATCTACACTGTGGATCTATTTCTGAGACGCGATTCAGACAAGTACGCCATAGCCTATAGACAACAGCAGTAGTATCTCATTGCTGTTATACTGCAGGGCCTCAATGGATTGCATCAAACTACCATTACTGGTGACCAGTTCAAGGCTCTATGTCACCGCTATGCAGACCCTGATCATGCTAACCAGATACTGTGGAAAGAGTTCACGCACGATATTGATAGAGGTGCCATCTATGCTACACAGCTCACACTGTGATTCTTCAAAATTAATAGTGTTTGAGTGCTCAGCCGAATCCCCAGCTACACCCACCAAGTCTGTCTTACTACCAGTTGGTGCAGTTGATTTCACAGCCACCACCAGTGATGACCAACAGGCCGTGCTGAGGAAAGCTCTGGACAGGCTGGGTCAGCGAGTTACTCAGCGTAGACTACTGCTGTCTCCATGCTTCCAGGACTTTGACAAGTACAGCATCACTCTCTGCAGCTAGCTCATGATTCACTGTCTCTACTCCTCAGGCTAAACTCAGGTCATGTCACTAGCTCCCAGTTCATGCAGTGTCTAGCCTACCTAGACCTCTCTGTTACACCAGATGAGCAAGCTGTTATCTTGATAAGGTTCAGCAATGCTAAAGGAGTGAACTACCTGCAAGTGAGTGATACTGTAAATTATTGTGACTAACAGCTTTAATTGTGGGTTTTTAGTTTTTGAGAGAGCTACAGGCTGACCCAGCAGTGGAGGACAAGTACCAACAAAGGCTGGGGAGGTTGCTAACACTCAATGCCGATGTGGTAACACACTGTGTATAACTGTATGATGGTGTATGTTTCAATACTGACAGGCACCTTGTCCTCCACCTCCGCTAACTGCACGATCGGTAATAGCTGACAATGTTATGAACGCCATTAAGACCAGGGTATGCATGATCATAGTGTGCAATGATAATATAGGCCCTAAAACTCTTCACTGCAGGTCAGCAAGGAGAGAATGCGTATCCTAGAGTTCATGGTGGACTATGACAAGCTGAGATCAGGAAAAATTACAGTGACGTCATTCCATAGAGCATTGGACCTGTGCGGGTTTAGCCTTACCAATGATGAGCTGTATTGCTTGGTGGAGAGGTGAGATAAAAAAATTAATAATAAATTATCAAAGTGGCCGTCCGTCTGGCCTCTTGTCAAAGTGGCCGTGTTTGCTCCCGAGGCAGGGGCCTGGCTTCAAGCACTACCCATTTCAGCTCTTGGGCTGAGGATGGATGACGACACCGTGAGGATAGCAGTGGCCCTTCGCTTGGGCTTACCAATTTGCACTCCACATACATGCCAGCATTGTGGAGTCAGAGTGGACGCTTTTGCACACCACGGTCTTTCTTGTCTTAAGAACAGTGGGAGATACCATCGTCATGCAGCAGTCAACAACGTCATCTACAGAGCAATGGCTTCGGCAGGCATACCATCCACCCTCGAACCATCAGGACTTTCAAGATCAGATGGCAAGAGGCCAGACGGACTTACATCAGTCCCTTGGACC
This sequence comes from Haliclona indistincta, assembly GCA_964017065.1. Classification (NCBI taxonomy): domain Eukaryota; kingdom Metazoa; phylum Porifera; class Demospongiae; order Haplosclerida; family Chalinidae; genus Haliclona; species Haliclona indistincta. The sequence goes on from OZ024784.1 coordinate 925,864, forward strand.
CACGGCAGATCATTGGTTTGGGATGTTACTGTTCCTGATACCCTAGCACCTTCCTATCGACCTATTGCAGTGACAAAAACAGGAGGTGTTGCTGCAAGAGCAGAGTCTCAGAAGGAGATAAAGTACCACCAACTAGCCCTGTCGTACTTGTTTTCACCCATAGCCATTGAGTCGCTTGGTGCAGTTGGACCAAAGTCCTGGGACTTTTTGGTGGACCTTGGTCGCCGTATCAAAATGTACAGCGGTGAAAACAAAGCATTTTCGTACCTTATTCAAAGACTATCGGTGGCAGTCCAACGTGGCAATGCAACTTTAGTGCGGGGCACTTTGCCTTCACTAACTGTAGATTTGTTTTCTTAATTATAAATTATTATTAATTATTATAATAATTTTTTTTATTGTGTGCATTTGAACAACAGGTATGGTTCCACTAATGATCCCTCGTTTGTTAACTATGTGAAGTTCTCGGATGATGTTGAAGAGATATTCACAGTGAAAGAACTAGAGAAGACACCGACTGCAGTGGTAAAGCAGTTTGTTCCAGCACAGCAGGTTGACTGCATCTCACCAGAGGAGGATCAGCTGCTACAGAAGTGCCTGCACAGACTGGCTGAGAGGGTGAGTGAGTGAGTGAGTGAGTGAGTGAGTGAGCGAGTGAGTGTTTATTTGCACTATAGGTGCGCGTGCGGCGCATCCAACTTTTTCCGTTATTTGAGGATTATGATAAAGTTCACATTGGCAGTGTGAGCAAGGGACAGGTGAGTGATTTATTCTGTCCATGTTGATACTCTTTGTCTTGCAGTTTCACAGAGTGCTCAGTGAGCTAGAACTAGGCGGTCTGATTAGTGAAATGGAGTTTGCCATCATCTATCGTCAGTTTGGAGTGCGTGTTGGTGGCAGAACAGATGTTAACTACAATCTGTTCTGTGCTATGGTAGATGAGTATGCCATGACACGCTGGACCGATCCTGCTCTCAAGTAGACAGCAACACATGATAGAATAGCTGTTCTCATTCCAAAACATGTAGTACAAGAGTTCTGGTGCTATCAATTTTTATGATAATGTCAGCAACACATGATAGAATAGCTGTTCTCATTCCAAACATGTAGTACAAAGAGTTCTGGTGCTATTAATTTTTATGATAATGTACAGCAACACATGATAGAATAGCTGTTCTCATTCCAAACATGTAGTACAAAGAGTTCTGGTGCTATTAATTTTTATGATAATGTACAGCAACACATGATAGAATAGCTGTTCTCATTCCAAACATGTAGTACAAAGAGTTCTGGTGCTATTAATTTTTATGATAATGTACAGCAACACATGATAGAATAGCTGTTCTCATTCCAAACATGTAGTACAAGAGTTCTGGTGCTATGATAATGTACAGTACAAGAGAGGAGTCGGTTATCTAACTAGGGGTCTTGTTAGCTATGATGATAATGACATTGTTGGTGTACTGCACTGGTTCTAACATTGCCTCTTGTGCTCCGTGCACATAGTGCACTGCACTGGTTCTAACATTGCCTCTTGTGCTCCGTGCACATAGTGTACTGCACTGGTTCTAACATTACCTCTTGTGCTCCGTGCACATAGTGCACTGCACTGGTTCTAACATTGCCTCTTGTGCTCCGTGCACATAGTGCACTGCACTGGTTCTAACATTGCCTCTTGTGCTCCGTGCACATAGTGTACTGCACTGGTTCTATTAATAATTATTGGCTCTTGCGCTCCGTGAATTGCCTCGTATATGGATCGGGTCACCAGAGAGTGTGTTAGAGAGAGTGTGGAGATCCACGAGAGTGTTACCGAAAATTGCTTATTGAACGCCATAATAATGCAATATTGCGACACCGTTTCTTAGCAACACAGCGCCGTAGTAACAACCGGGGCCCCGGGTCGATCAACCCAGCCAGGACAAGATGCAGGATCCTTGTGGGCAACCGATGGCACCATCAGGAAACCAACTACCTGATTATGCCACTATATTGATGTGAGTGTCTCTGTAACAGTAAGTGCGTGTGAGCATTGCATGCTAATCATTGCAGGGACATCAAGAGGCGGTCGATGGGTGGAGACACCGAGCGACCAGCAATATTAGGCCCACTACAGACCACACCAACTGCTCAACTGACTGGTAAGAGGCGATCTGGAGTGAAGGATGATAGGAGTCCACGACCAAGCTCTCCTAGTGAGATCAAGAAACGAACAGAGAGGAGTCTGGAGGAGAGCAATCAAAGACTGAAGAGCATCGAGGTGATCAGCCTCGGATCAGAGCAGATCAGTCTCATACAATGATTGCCCACATACAGGACCATATGTGGCAGCATAGACAAGAGGAGAGAGATCTGAGAAGAGCAGAGAATGACATCAGCAGACAACAGAAGCACATGCAACATGTGATGAGAAGTTATGAAACCAGTAAGTGGAGCAGAATAGTGTGTCCATGAGGATATGAGATAATACTAAAAATAACTGGTGTAAATTCCTCTAAATAAGGAAAATTATACACCAAAGCAACATTGAGTTGACTTCATAACCACATAAACCACCTTCCTATTGATTAGCATAATATCCTAATTTAGTCTTGAAAAAATATTGCACTTCCAACCAGGAAACACTATAGTCACTTTGACTTGATTAGCTGTCTAAGTAATTCTCTTAAGCTACACTTAGACGAAACCTGGATAAAACTCGTGACTTGAATGACCATGTATGATTTCACAGAAATCATGAAACAGAAGGAGGGAGAGACCCAGACGCTCTTGACAAGAGAGGGGCAACACAGAGACTACCTTCAAAAAGACCTGCATCACAAGGAAGAGGTGAGAAAGACCAATTAATGAGGTGGAGTAAGTGTCAATTCTCCTCTCTCTCTCAGGCTACCAAGAGCGGCATACAGGTTGGCCGAACTCAGCGACAAAAAGTCAATGAGCACACAAAAAAATTCATGAAGAACGTGTGAGTGTATAATGAGCATGTATAATCTTCAGATTAATTTTTGGTGCAATGCCGGTGCAATGTATAATTTTTTGTGATTATCATACCCAATTTTTTATGCATGTTCTGCAGCAATGAGATGACATGGCGCTATCGCAATCTCCTTCAGCTGTTACAGAAGAAGCAGTCCGAGGTGGAGCGGCTGAGCAGTGAGTTTGAGACCAGGGTTAGATCGAAGGAGGTCAGTGTGACCACACCCTCTAACCACACCCACATTTCACTAGTGACCTCAGGAAGAGCAACACTTGCTGAAGCAGCAGCTGTCGGCGCTTGCTATCTCTCTCAACATGGAGGCCCAGAAGAGGAGGCATATTGACTTGGACCATAGAAACCAGCAGACTCATAGTGCAATGAAACAGATACAGGTACACCCTCCCACTATCACTATTGTCACCCTCCCACTATCACTATTGTCACCCTCCCACCATCACTATTGTCACCCTCCCACTATCACTAGTATGTACCCTCCCACCATCACTATAGGATACTCACACTCGCACAGACCTACTAACCAGTGAGGAGAGAGCTCGTCAGCAAGTGGGAAAAAGACATGAAGACACACAGAGACAGCTTGATCAGGACCTAGTAACCAAACAGGTGAAAACACGAGCAAGACAACGTCAGGGTTAGTAGATCGATAACTCGAGTTTTTTTCTTGTATGCTCACTCACCTTTTTCCTGTATATAGAAGGTCACAACCTAGCCGATACTCAAACTAAACTGTCTCGTAACCATCTCATGCAGCAGTTCATGCATGATGAGGTGGATCATCTTAGACTAGAGATGGCTCGTGAAGAGAGCCAGGAGAGGGTTGAGGTAACTAGCTGCTCTGCTGCTCTCGCTGATCCTCCATTCCTGCACAGGTTGCTGCGGCTAAGAGGAGGGGCAAGCTGGACTCACTGCAGAGCCAGATCAGAGAGAAGAATGCTAGGGAGCTGCAGCAATGGGCGGACAGAGCTGTGAAACAAGAGAGCGAGTCAAGAAGAAGGCAAAATGGCGACAGACTGAAGAAACTATCAGTGAGCCCATATCAATCTTGTACTAACCTCATTCTCGTCCATCTATTATCAGAAGCAAGTTGGGCAGCAAGACCACTTGGAACACTCGCTGTACTCACAAGCTCGCAGCCATGAGGCATCGTGCAGCAAGCAGACCCAAGTGGTGTCTAAAATGCAGCAAGAACTAGACAACCTCAAGAGAGAGAATGCTCACAAACTAAAGGTGAACTAGCCTCCTTTCACAATCTAGACCTTTATTTTACTCACAATAGGCTGCAGCAGTGCAGGCACAAACTGCTGAACAGGAACTGCAGCAAAAGATACTGAAAGAGACAGCCAAGCTAGCTCAAGTCGGCAACCAGCGTGAGGAATGCTTACGCAACCTCACTGTGCAGAGAAACAGGACGAGAGAGGATCGAAACATGCTGGTGGACGAGAGAAGAGTGAGTTACCTCCCACCCTCACATTTGACACACTATCCCTCCTCCCAGGAACACCAGCGTAGAACAAGAATAGCCCAGCGCTCTAAGCTACACAACTCACTTATTGCCTCCTAGCACTAAAATAATTTTTTTTATTGCAATAAGATGACTGCAAAAATTAGATCTTTTCATTATTTCAAGTGCTCATTCGTGAATTACGATAACGTAGTGATGTAAATTTTTCTTCTGTACAGCTTAAAATGATGCATAATAACTGACATAGAGTTGATATCATTTTGTCTCATTAAGCTTGTCCTCGAGGGTCTTTATAGCTTGTTCATTGATAGGATCTACATCAGCTTGGACCTACACACACACATGGATGGTCAGACAGACTAGCTACTGCCTATCTCACTTCTTCAACTCCTTTCACTTCTGGTATGTAAAACTGCAGCATGCTTGTTACGCCCATCTTGAGTGTTACCACGGAACTAGGACAGTTGGTGCAAGATCCCTAATACAAATTGATTATAGTGGCAGTTCTGTGATGTCACACAACCATGGTTGACATACTTCATTAGAATACCATCTTATGTCCTATGTAAACTATTCAATTAACAATTTCCTCAAGCTACTTTGCATGCTGAGGTAATTGTGTCTGTGTCAATACGTGCGTCCATATGTGAGTGTGTGTGTGAGTGTGTATGTGTGTGTGTGTGTGTGAGTGTGTGTATGTATGTGTGTGTGTGTGAGGGTATGGATAAGGTCCTACCTGCATCTGTAGCTGCACGATCCCATCTTTGAAGCCCTAAGCGATGCAACACACGTCATGATGTCAGAAGATGTCAAAGCATGCTATGATCACATGTGATGTAACTTATTGCCTTACCTTAAACACAATATCCCCTCCATCTTCCTGTACTGTAGGCCTATGAATAAACAAAATATCCCGATAATAGTATACATATCGCCATGACTATTGTTATCGAGAGTCCCTGATTAGATTGCTGTCGTAATACTACATCCTGTTATTAATAGCCATGTGCCTCTAGTATGACCAGTGTGACTATAGTTCTGATCCCCATGTTTGACTGAGTGGAACCATGTACATGAAGTCATGCACCAGTGAGTGCCCTGACCTTATTCTTGTGTCGAGCAACTCCTTTATCATCAGTACCGTCTCGTCCTCATCTTCAGCATTGGTATCCGCCGCTGCAGAAGGGACATTAGGCATCTTGATAGAACTAGATGAAACTGACCTGATGATGGGATATCTTCAGACACAGTAGGTATTCCACTGGAAAAATGATCCATTATTGTAGCAAAGATGTGCGGCTTTAGAGTCGTCCAATCCACCTCCTCTTCCATCTGAGAAAGATACAACCATCACACATAAGCACACACACACACACACACACACACACACACACACACACACACACACAAAAGCAAAGCAAAGCCTCTCGCTGCCTATTACAGGTCACGCGTTCCTGGACAAGCCAGGGCACCTGTGCACTAAGCAGGTACAATGTGCCGGTGCTATGAGCACTCCTGGAGCCCGGGCAGGGAGGTACCAACCATGCCTCCCACTGCCAGTGTGGGCACCCTACCATTAGTGATACAATGAGACACAGTCAGTGTGCTTTGCTCCCCCAGTACAAGACCAGGTACCCGTTTTACAGATGGGTGGGCTGGTGGGCTAGAGTACTTGTGATGTTTTTGTTGTTCTTTTTTCCTCCTGCCCTAGGATTCGAACCAGTGTCCTCTAGGTCATAAATCCAGGACTCTACCAGTTGAACCACCAGGGCACCCACCACACACACACACACACACACACACACACACACACACACACACACACACTTGCACACAAGCACACATACACACACACACACACACATACACAAGTGCATCTATTGCCTTTTGATACCAATCGGCAAAGTGGCACAGTGTCAGTGCTAATCTAAAACAAGTAACAATGTTTTGGTACAAGTCAATTTCACGGTACTTATTCAATTACACTAAAAGCTGAGGAAACAATGAGAAGGGACTGGCTCTAATGCAGTGTATTCCTTATAAGAACTACCATGAAAGCAAATGTGTTGTTAAGAATTATGACAAGAAATACGTCACCAGAACAACCACTTCCTCACATAGAACAAAAATGAACATGACTAGACAACTGTCAAAGGTTGTGTGCAATCTCTAGCACCAATGGAATTCATCGCAACTCTAGACAAGTATCATTCTCGGGGGATTTTCTGAATTACAGACATGCAAGATTAGCCGCAGCACTTTAATACTCTGACCTGGGTCAGTTGACGTGGGAATGACAGTAGACGTTCAGCCATGTCAAGAATGCGCAGGGAAGAATGATACAGATGATAGGGAACTTCCAGAATTATGGAGTATGTATTGGTAGGAATGCATGGGTGATTAATATCATTGTGTGTACATATTACACCCACACACACTTGAGAATGGCAGCCCACACACTTTAGTATACACTCACGCACTAGCCTATACACACACACCATGGATTGTGGTTGTAGCCTAGGAAACGGATGTCATTGCGCAACGTATATATAACCAATACTGAACTGAATTGATTTTTTAAAAAACAACAACACAACAAACAGCACTGAAACTAGCTCACAACACCTCATAAGGTAAAACTCAGCGTCTAGAGAAATCCAGTGTTTGTGAATAAGTGCATTGGGACAGACAAAGTTACACAAACCACTATTGTAAGCATGCATGGTGCTTTAACCAGAGTGCTTGGATACAGGCATTTCAATTAAAGGTCTTGGTAATGGTGCGTATTATTAGAAAAATCCCAGAACATGCAATCAATACAGCAATGTATGCGGAAATGTCATTGTTCACTCCTTCAATATTATAGACCTGGTATATACAACCAAGAAGCACGCACATGCCTTGCTTGCTCTGATTTTTCTGCTATTTCTAGCTTAAAAGTTGTGTAACAGGACACAGGTCAGCTAAACTTACTAGTATCAACTGCAACTAGTGTGCAAAATGGAGAAAAAAATTTGCACCTGTTCACACTTTCAGCGATCAAGTAATGACGCTTGAACAACCCATGTCTATGTCGAACTGGCGGCACCTTTGATGCGCTCATGCAGTGAGATTGTAATACAAACACACATGAGCTTACTTTATGCGTTCTGAGAAATAGACTAAAGTAACTATTATAGACCAACCGTCTTGTTTATGATCCCATCTGCGTGATTATTCATGACCTTAAGTCATTGCTGATCTTATACATCAAGATTCAATGCAAGCTAGCTCATAATAGTCCCTGTAACTAACCTTGGTAATAGTGATGAAATCAGGACCAAGAAACACTCCTTTGACTCCGTCCACTCTGAATAGTTGTCTCGCTAGAGGAGATCGGCTGGTAGATAGTGGATTAGGGAAGTCCATGGTGTTTCCTGACGATAGTACTGGAATGCCGGGAATGAACTTGAGCGAGAGAGGATTGGGTGTGTCCTGGGTCTGTATGAACATGGTACGGACTGAGAGAAGAGAGTACGGACATCGGTAGACCCTTAGATATTACCTTGTGTCTTCATAGCCAGGGGTGGTTTGAAGCCAGGGTTCACAATCCGGGCTCCCCTCCGATACTGGAGCATGGAGGAGGAACAGCAGCGTTGCTGAACATAACTGCATTGTGGTGTGGTTGTTGGTTTTCTATAACTACTCCGCAAACTCCTTCCGTGAGCTTGTAAACATCTTCTAAGAGCCTTCTCCATTTTTCCAGCACGTGACACCGGTAGAGCTACCGGTAGTGTCTACCGGTATAATGGAAGTAGTCAAAACGACGCCGCGGCTCGGGATTCCCCAACTCAACAACTCAACAAAACTGAGCAACACACGTTGCTAAACATCTTTCATGACAGTTCTGTTAGTGATGGCTTCTAGAACTCTCGACAGCATTGATGTACACACTGCTCTAGATCGCGCTGCAAACGAGAGCGCACAAACTGCCAGCGCTGAGTTGATACGGATGGCTACCTCTTCGCGAGCAATGGCAAGCGTCCAGGGACTAGTTAGCTCGTGTTTCTATCGACTACACCTACGGCAGCTCCCTCAAGTGATCAGTATGCTGTTGCTGCAGCTGTTTCTGGTACGTCAAGAAAATGTAGAGGGCCGCGATCACTTGGCGAGGATGAGACGACGCCTTGGTGATTTGGAAAGTGGAAAAGCTTCAGAGACCAGCCGTTTGAAGCAACGTATACAAGAGCTCATGAAACAAAACACGAAATACAAAGACAAATACGACGAGGTGATGATTTAGACAAATCAGCTATAATAAGTGTCAATAATTATAATTATGTTGTTTGAATTATTGCTGCAGCTCTACAAGATCAATCAACATTGGTCACTCGACTATGAAGTGCTCAAAAAGCAGCTCCAAGAATTAGAGAAACCAGCTGAACATCAAAACAGTGCTCCAACTGCTGCTCCCGTGCAGTGCAGAAAATGTGTCCTACTCGAGGGAGAGATTAACACCAAAAGTGAACTGCTACTCGACGTGCAGCACACCCTGGAGAAGCTCAAGATACGCAACCAGGACGCTGAAGCCGATCTGATGGAGAAAGAGCGTGACGTTCAGCAGTTAAAGAATGAATGTGATTCACTGAGTATGCAGGTCAGTAGACAATATCGTAGTGCCCGTATCCTGGTTTATTCAACATGCAACAAGGTGTTATGCATAAACACACTTGGAATGCCCCTTGTAACTTCAAAGATTGTTTGTTAAGCCTTCCTTGATCATTTGATCCTCTGCAGTTGAGAGAATATGGACGCTATTACAAGCAGAGGGATGAAAAATACCATTTGCAGCTCGAGGTACAAGCTTTGAGAGAAAAATGCAGACTTGCAGAGAGCGAACAAGCCAGATTACACTCACAGGTAAACTATAGTGATACTATCCAATAATAGGTGCTCATGTAGCAATTGATAGAACCTTTAGAAAAAAAACTGAAGAGTGTTTTCATTACTCATAGTAACATTGTTTAGTACACTCGAGTGTTTTCAGTTTCCAGTGTCAATTGCTATCATTGTTTCATCCATGTTCAGATAAGTCACCTCAAGGAAACTATGTGGACCATGTTCTACCGATCGGATCACCCCAGAGCTAGAACTACGGGCTATGTTGCTGATACCAGTTATACGGACGGCACTAGACATCGCATCAAGACATTCCAGCCGACTTCTTCCTATAACAAAGATCCCTATCCCACTCCAGCCACACCTCCGGTGAGTGTTGGACCATACAATAACAAACAACCTGCCAACTAGATAACTATATATAGCAGTTGTTGCTCTGATAGTTTGAATACAACAATCAAAAACATGAGGAAATTCCCATAAGAACTTTTTGGCAGAGCCTATGTTTAGAGACAAGTGGGGAAAATTAGCTCATTGAAAGTAAAACAGAACAGTAGCAAAAAAGCTATTCATGGTAGTTTATTTTCCTGCTGCAGGGGCTGATATCACGTGGAGAACTCATTGATAGTGAAGACACTATGCCACCTATTACCAAGTGTTCATCACAGTATTTCGACCCTTTTAGACTATCTCCTCCCACATACGTCCCCAGACCACTGTCAGCTCCTGGATTTCTTCAGACCAATGAGGCTGAGTCCAGTCAGACCAGTCAACTGTGCAATGCAACTGACTCTAAAATTTGTAAAAATGAAGTAGATCATAAAAACGGACTTACACACAATACAACTTCGGACAGTTCGTTACACTTGAAAATACACAGCAGAGCAGAATGTCATCCACTGACAACCTCAGTACAAGTTCAAAATCCCTACAGTGTTACATCATCATCGTCACTATCACGCAATTCAGACTCAAATCAAAACTACACAGTACCAGAGACCATCATCACAGAGAATCTATCATAGTAGTAGTGTATCAATGTCACATGATGATAACAGAATTTCTTGTTATTGCAACACTTACAAAGAAAAACAAAACACTCAAAAATGACGTCATAGTACAAAATACAAGTTATTTTTCCCATAACAAGCAACACCAGTGCTTGATATAATAATATTATACATAGTTTATAAAACACACTATCATCATGTACAATATAGTCATTTGGTGTTTCCAGCAGCTGCTGCTACCATTCGACCGGATGCTGGTACCGCCATGGATTGTGGTTGGTCCCAGACATGTTCGAACAGTTGTGAGTTTTATTAGGGATACAACTAGGGGTTGGGGTAGGATGAACCGTGGGACGGATCGTAGGAGGAGGTGATGTTGGGGAAACAGAAGTCTCATACCTGTACAAAAAATATAAAATACACCACTCAAATCTGCCCAGCGTAGAACGGGAAAAAACACCAAAAATGCTTTCTCAGTATATGGTACTTTCTCATGTTACTTTGTACACAGCATTTCTATACAAGGAACAATGCTAAAAGGCACTCCAAACCTCCTCCTAAGTTCCAAGTATTATCTAAATAGATCTACTTCCTCCCTTCCTCCTAACAACTTACCATGCAAACACATCAGTTGTGACTAACTGGAAGAAGAGAAATGTGCACTGAACAAACACATACCAGACCAGGCTAGTTGCCATGACGCCCCGATACAGCCAAAACAACTGCATGATGAAAATCACTACATCATCATTAGAAAATGTCAATTGTAAATTATGAGTAGGTAGTTATGATGTAATAAATATAATAATAAATAAGCAGGTAGTTATGAAGTAATAAATATAATAATAAAATAATAATGAGGCAGTTATTGGTTAAATAATGGAATTTCCCATTCCTTAGATATTTGCATGCTTAGCAGGTGATAAATGTCCCTAGCATGTTTAATTTATGTAATCACAGACTCACCAATAATCCAGTAACTAATGTGCTCACTGGGAGGTGAGGGAGGGAGGATGAGAGAGATAGGGAAGAAGGGAGGGAGGAGGGAGGGAGAGATAGAGGGAAGAGAGAGGAGAGAAGGAGGGAGAGGAAAAGAGAGAGGATGGAAGGAGAGAGAGGAAAAGAGAGAGGATGGAAGGAGAGAGGGGCGAAGAAAGGAAAGATGATAATACAGTGTGTAAAGTGACTCTATGATAAATTATGTGCAAGTCAGCAATGAATTAAAACTGTTGTACAGTAAACTAAAGCTCACATTATGGTATAGTAAGAGTATAAAGAGGAGAGAGTATAAAACAATCTAGGAGAGAGAGCTCTAAGCTTCCATGCAGCCACACCCACTCACGGATAATGTTGATTAACAGGGCGTAATATCTCGGTTGGTTCAGCTCCACGGCACGATCAATGCAGAAGCCTACAGCCAGCTAGGGAACAGGCACGATCACACCATCACATCTCAGCTAACTCACCAGGAACATGACTCCAATGATCAACACTATTAGCAACAACAACAAGCGCTGTGTAGAAATAACAACAATAAGCCACGCCCCTGGGTTATTCTTCACACGGCTTCATAAAACTTACTCCTTTTCTGGTTGTGAAAAAGCCCTCACTATCCTGATAGATTGGTGCACTCTCGCCCGCAGGCTGAGGCGCAGCAGACGAATAGCTGGGGGGACGTTCCGCTTTGACTGCCATTATTATTGTTGCAGAGTGCACGAGACATAAAATACACGGACGTATCCGGAGTAAGCTAAACTGGAGGAGGCGTGGTGTGTGCAAGTAGAGAAACAATGTCTTCGGATCAAACACCTTTCTTTGGCTCCTCTAAAACAGAGGAGGCCCCAATCTACTATGATAAAACGAACTCCCCTACAATGGTAACACTTGGACTACCTGGTTTAAACTAGTCATCACGTGACACGTTTCATTTGTGTAGAAATTGGTCATAGGACTGTTCCTAGGTTTGGTTTCTTTTGTCTTGGCGGTGAGTGTGTTAGTGGGTGTGGTTACCACACCTCCAATACCTCCTGTAGGTGTCACTGATCATGATATCAGTCATGTCGGCAACAAAGAACAAGTTGTTTGTAATGCTACTGATCAGTCTAATTGGTACGCCATGCATTGGTCAATACAGATCACCTCGTCTAACACTCTTCTTTCTTTAGCTTTTGCACAAGTGGAGTATTTTCTGGTGAGTCCATGCACTGCTAGCTAGCTGACTCATACTGTGACCAGGTAGTATACTAGTCAGCACATACTGCTGCAAATCCAGAAATAGCATTTTCTAAATTTTGCATTGCGTAGCATGATAGCATGAGTTGTATTGACTTCAGGTTGCAATTCAATAATGTGAATCAGCTCTTGTCTAGTCGCTGACCCATCCCATTCTTACTGATAATTAGACTGACACTGACTCACATAATTTTTATGTCATCGATGTGGGAGGGGTCAGCACCTGAGCTATCCTTAATACATCTTGTAGCCCCAATGCACTCGTGTGATACACTTAGCTGTCTGTCTGTCTGTCCATCTGTAGGTGTACTTTATTCACAAAGAGAAGATCTCCAAGGGATGGTTCTGGACGATATTTGTGGTTGGAGCTTTCGTCATTATCCAGTGCATCAATACAGACATCATTATCTTCACTACATGATCTGATGTATTGAGACATGAACTATATTATTACTATCCATTGAGTGTGTGTGCTTTTTGTATGCTTTTGTATAAATGGACGTGTTAATCTATTATTGTATTTTACTAAGAACCACTCTTGTGCTTTGACGGCTGTTAGATGTGCGTCGACATCGCCGCGTGAATAGATGCTTACAACGAACATATTGGTCGCTTTTCACTCATTGTAGATTCTATTAACAAAACTATTAAATGCATACTAGCTGAATAGCGCGAATTGGTTTGCTTGTAGCCTATTTATGACATGACCCAATTCGCAGGAGAACGACTATAAAAGCAGCTAGCGAATGCTGCTTACGTACCGAGAACCCAGCTGACCGCAAAACCGCCTGCAGCAAGACGACTGATGTTTGCTGAGCCAGCAGCTCGTTGATTGTCATGTATTGTGGAGGGGAGAGGGTTAAAGAGGCATATTCGACCTCTCTCTCACCTCTCTGTGATGCACGACAAACAGCAGCAAGCTACCAGATGAAATATATCCACAACAAAACATGATACAAAAACTATAAATAGGTGGAAAATCGCCTCCTGATTTTGCGCTAGTTATTTAGAGCAGTAACTATTGCTTCCAAGTCTAAAACTCTTTGTTCTGCTCTCTTTGCTCTTGCATCAGCTTCAAGAAATCTAGAATGCTCCTTGCCCCTATCATGTCTCTCTCTCAGAAAGTCCTCCTGATAAGTGATTGCCTGTGGACAAAGATTCACCAGATGGAGCTGCAATAAAGAATGCTAAATGCTAACTTCAGCTTTCAAGGCAGCACTTTCATCTTTCAGTTCAGTTAACTGTCGTCGTAGAGACTATTAGAAAATAAATTCAGAAGCTGCATACACACACATACTCACTGGACTAGATGGTTCGGACATTCTTCGTGTACGTTGCTGTTCTAGTTGCACAATGTGGTCCTCGAGATGCTTTATTCGTGCTTGTGTAGTGCTGTCGAAACCACCGTTTCTCTGCCTGCTCTCGAGGTGAGCAATAATATCCCTGTTCTTTAGATTCTCCTGGGTCTTCTCTTGGAGTCGATGTTGACATTCGCCTAGCTCTGCCCTGGCATACTTAAGGTCGATATGAACCTGTAACAAAAGAGTAAAGTCAAGTAAGACTGCTGCTGTCCTGGTAACCTTCTGTTGATCATCTTGTGACCTTCTCCAACTTTGGTCTAGAGTGGTATTAGCTTGCTGTAGCTTGTACACTTCTTGTTCTAGTTGCTGAACCTGTATAGCATGCTATACCAGCGATCGCTAGTTCTTGAGGTATAACTTACTCTTCTCGAGTCATGTTGTGATAGAGGAGGAGGCGTGAATAAAGCCTGTTGTTGGAGACGTCTTTTTTCTGACTCGAGTCCTCTGATTTCAGACTCGAGTTGTCTGTTTTTAGCTTCAAGAGTTTGCAGCTGCATAAATTTAAATGCACGAATATGAGGCTGAATTAGACCTCTCACTTTAATCTCCAAGTCTCTGCTGTTTCGGCGACCTGAGTCGCCTGAACTGCCTCCCTTCTGATTAACCAGGAACTTCCACTTACCAACCTCAGCTTGGGCTTCAGCCAGTTTATCTTCCAGTTCCAAGTACTTTTTCTTTTTGTCTTCATACAATTCAAGAGTCGTCTGTTCTTGTCTTCTCGACGTCTCCAGTTGTAACTCGAGCTACAATACGTACAAGTGATGCGTGCTTGCACTGTCAATATGAACCTGTGATATGCTCTCTTTCTTTTCTCTAAGTTGGAACTGTAAATCGGCAACATTTGCCTGCATCGAATCGAAGATCGTTATACGGCACACAGTTTATTAACTGCTAAGCACCATGCAGACTAATCCAAACACGCTTGTAACACTAACCTGAGCGCCATAGCGTCCAACATCTTTCGCCATTTTGACGGCTACCTCGATTTAGGGGATCTCCCTCACAATGTACACGCCCCTTTCGACAACAAAAAAATAACAAACCAAAAAATAATTTATAGTTTTTACAATTATTATTATGTAGTCAATTTTTACAATTAAGCCTTGGATACCCTTGCATGTCATTTGCATCTCTGGAGCAACCTAAAAATAATATTCCAACTGCTTTGTAATGATTGTAGTAATGATAGTGTGCTAAGACGTAGAAACTACCAACGTATGATGTGTTCAATGTGAACAGGTCCAATAGTAATTCACAGTTGCATATTAATGATAGGCCTGAGAAAAATTAACCGGCTCATCTGGATTGAGGGTGAAGGAGAAAGTGGGATGTCCCTGATAAAATATTATAAATGTGGTCATTGTAGCCTCATGCAGTGATTTGTTGGATTGAAACATTATGCTGTTGTTGCCATAATGACTCCAAGAGAGGCAAAAGTGAAAGATGCTCTCAAGAGGTAGGAATAAGAAAACTGGATGACTAAGCAAATCCCACTATTGAGTAACAAAAGTTTATCCGCGAAAGCAACAGTTCCGACGAACGGTATCAAATTTAACACAAAATTGATAGCACACATTCACACAACACACTGTAAACAGGTGAACAATTTACACACAGTTGCTACAAAGGTCATCCTTGTGACAATTAGGGCATGAATATTTGTGAGAAGAGTTAGATGTGTGGTGAGAGGGTGTGACGGTGGGAGGGTGATGAGGCGTGACAGTGGGAGGGTGACGAGAGGCAGATCCAGGTAGTTCATGAGGTGCTGTATAGTCGTTGTCACCAGCAACCATTAAATCAGAGTCTCTGCTCTGCAACAGAATTGGTCCGACCCGTCTGAATTGAGGACTGCCATCACTGTGAAATCCACCATATCGGCTGCGCTGCTGTTGAGGAGTGTGGTAGCCGCTAGGGATGTCATTCTCCACGTAAGGATCGAGTGGGGGCAACGGTTGGTTAGGATAACGAGGTGCATACCCCTACAAGAGTGGAGTTGATTAGCTGCCATCATACCAAGCATTCCAATAGCTAGCTCACCTTGTTCTCCAGATGCTTTCTAAACTGTTCTTGCTCTGCTTGCCTTCTCAGCCTGAGCTGTTGGCTGAGCCGGTTAGCCTCCATCTGGAATCTGGTGAGCTCACTCTTGCACCGATCCAGCTGAAACAAGAAAGGATATACCCTCCATTAAGTAGTGCAGTGACCCATTATTTACACATAGACAAAACATATTACGTGTGAACTCTGACAGTACAGGTCATTAAGAACTCTGACTAGTAATGACCTCACTCACTACTCATTAGCTAGCATAGTACTAAAGATAACAGGAGCAAAAGGTCAAACTGACCTGCAGTTTGAGTGAGGTCATCTCTGCTTCATAGTGGATTTGATTCATCTCCTTCTCTCTTCCCATCCTTTGCCTGTCTCTTCTCTCGGCCTCAAAGTCTTCCTGGTAGGCCTTCAGCTGTTGGTGAAGGAAAGTCACTTCTTCCTTGAGTTGGGCTAGTCTGGCAGAGCCTTGTGGTGACCCTTGCTGTTGCTGCTGCTGTCTTAGCTCGTGTAGCTGCTTAGTTAGTGAGGCCTTCACCTGAACTGCCTCGTCATAGCTACGCTTGATGGCGTCATATTTTACTCGTACATCTGTAAACAGACAAACAGTAACTAAACAAGCTCTATTATTATGCACTCACCACTCAGGTTCTTCTCCAACCGCTCTTTGGTCTCCCTTACACTATCCAGCTCTTCTCTCATGGCTGCTAATTCAGCCATAAGCTCCTCTTCTCTCTGCTGTTTTAGCTCAAGCTGTTTAATACCCTCTGTCAGCTCCTCTCCCTCGACCTGACTACTTCCACTCTTCATGTCTTGTTGACAAAGTTCAAATTTCTGCTGCAGTTCACGATATTCTACATCCCACTGGTGGTTGATATGAAGCACCTGCATGTATAGTGACAGGGTCACAAGGTGTGTAATCAAAACACCAGGTCAAGTAAACACGAAAAATGACAAAAACAGGCTTCAGATAAACATTGAATGTTGAAAAAAAAACTCTGAATTTACGTAACAGTTTGTGAAAAAACGTAAGTACAACATAGCATGGAGTATTGGTACACAACAGCAGCATAGCTCTGTCATGGGGGTATATCCCCATCACTACATCAAAGCTATGCACAGTATTGAGGTGGAATGTGATCCACACTCAGACTTCAGGCACCTACAATAGCATGTGATCATCCCGAGCACACACACACACGCACCCACTCACAGCACATGCCTCGACTATGTGTACACTGACTGCAACCACAAATTCATGAAATTCGCTTGTTACCACCCCAAAAAAAAACTCATTTTACTGTTCTTGTGGCGTTTTATACCAGTCCCGTGTTATATACAATTATCAAACGTACTTCTTTGAGCTGAGCTCTGAGTTTCTCCACGTCTCTCTCGCGCTGTTGTAGCGCTTCCAGCACTCGTTGAAGCTCTTGATCCGCCATAGTAGCTAGCCCGTGGGGCGAACAAGATCGGCTTTGCTCCTCCATAACGACTATAGTCAGAAACAAATCGTACTTTACGGAGACTAGCACACTACTGCGAGCACTTCTGCTACATTATAGAGCTGGCACTGTTTTTATGTTGTTGAGCAATAAAAATTTTTATCACGTGATATATATAATTGGATTGAGGCTACTGCACTGCGCAATAACAGTGCGCATAATTTTAAACATTATTTTTTTTGTTATGTGTGCGTGCAGTAGTATATACTGCGCTGCATGCAAACATGCATCATTGCATGAGAGCTTGTACACGGTAGTTTCCGTGACGTTTCGGCAGCAGTAACGACACAACAGTAAACAAGTGCAACTTGAATGGCAGAAGAATCAAATGAACCGAAGCTGTTTTTCACAGACCTATTCATTGTCCAGCTGTTTCATAATTTGCCAGCTGGTTGCTAAAACTTAATTTCAATGCAAATTAAAAATGAATTTCATGCTAATAAAATAATTGTGTGATTCGTCAACAAAAAGATCATTTCCTTTTGCTGGGAATTTACAGTTACTCTAGAATTGTGACAGTTGACATTCTGAACAACAACACACCGGTAATATTGTCACATTTATGAATGAAGGAAGACTGTAATTCCTAGACAGGAGGTGGGGTAGGAAAGAAGGAAGGATGATCTTGGTAATCAATAACCGGTCACATAATGATCTATGCATGTGATCTAACAGTTGCAAGAGCCAGGTATCTAGACCCTATCTTTATGATCGGTATGTTCTCACACTATAGGTGAAGATGTACTCACTCTCGTTTACGTATTTCAAAGGATCTACGTCTACACTACACTACAGCACAATTACACTAAAGCACAATAGTTTCAGTGGCGGTGTAGGAATGTCTCATCATTATGCTAATGCATTATGATAACCACACTACATTAGTAGTGCCATGACAGTGGTTTGGAAGCAGCACTGCACATACATAGCATTTGGATGTTATTGTAATGTCTTGTTCTTGTAGCAGTACGGATGCGTCTATTGGAATGCATACTAATTATGCTAATAATAAATTTAAATATTAACAGGAAGTGTGCATAGTCAGTTACATGCAAAGTCAGTCATGCAAAGTCAGATACATGAATGTAGATAATTATCCCTTCTTAGCAATAAGAACAATGCATCGACTTATTTTAATTGTCCATGTAATTACTGAGCTAGCTAGCTCAGTAATAATTTGGGACACATAATAGCTATAGTGTTACTCAAGTGTAAGGGACTCAAGACAAGAGCAAACATTTTATTAGTTTACTTCCTGTGGCTTTGAAGTTGCATGGCTTGCATTAGCACAATATTTTGCTCTCTACAGCGCACATAATCCTTTCATCAATTTTCTATTATAACGTTGATCCTTTGGTTAAATTCCGTATGATTACACTGTGACCATGCAAGCTATAATATAATAATAAATAAGAAGCATGCACAATAGCGTGCAGTATTATGCCATATACAGTGGTATGTTTGGAGACTCATAATAACAGATCGAAGTACATTGCTTATAAAGATTTTATGCAACTACAATGAAACCAAATGTTAAGCAGCATGCATAGTAAGTCATCATCTATCATCATGGCTGGCTAACAACACATTCAACATGCCAGTTTATGTGTTTCCCTCACACTAATTAACACTTTCCCTTATACATGGGACTGCTTATGATAATGCCCTGAGTTATTGTAGGTATGCATGATAGCAACATAGCATGCAGATCGGTAACCATAGACGCAGTGTACAGTAGCTGCATTCCACTAGCTGTGCAGCATGCATGCATGTGGCATAGTATGCATTGACAGTGAGGAGTGTTGTACAACAATGCTATTATACTATAATGATTATGTACAGGAATATACACAATGCTTACATGTGTATAATGGTCATAAACACACTAGCATGGACTATTGAATGGGGAGATTCAGTTGTACCAGCATAATAGCGAGTCATGCATGACACTCACGTCATATAACACGCAATAAGAAGCGACTGAAATTCATTCATGCGAGAATAGTTGAACACACACACACACACTATAGTTTGTGAGTATTATAACAAAAACAACAACAACACACATGCCTATCTTGAATTTTGGGAAATGTTGTGTTCTAAGAATTAGAACCTTTGAAGCCAATTAGATATTCATACACTTCCTGTATATGACCCGTGTACTATCACCGTAGTGTGAAGGGGTATGTCCATTACATTAATAATGCATGATGATGCATAGAAAATCCCTATTATTAAGAAAGAATTGTCACATATCGTTTTACATGAAGATTATAACTATGAACTTTAAACTGTCATTATTAGTTGTAATCTCCCTGCATCTTTTGTAGTCTGTAACATGCAGGACATAATACTATCTTCATGCTCATGTTGAGAGAATTGTTGCATCAGAAATGCGTGACGATACATCAGTTAGAATAATTATAATTATGAGGATAAATCATGGTTGCCGCATGAACAGGGCTTCTTCTTTTTGTGCGCCTTGTAGCAACATGCATGCTATAGTAACAAGGTAAAATTTTATATAGTCGGGCTGCTACTCAGTCGAACCACTTAGTTACATGATGGCTATCTAGCACTATAAAAAATGATGACAATATTATAATTATGCATGGAACGTGCATGTAGCATGCATGCATGTATCATTATTAGGCAAAATCTCATCATAGATAACATGCAGTATAGCCATAACATCACTGGAGCTGGATCCTATGTGCTTCAAACTTTCCCAAATAATCTATTTTTAGTTGGAGACATACAGTATGCAAACATGCACGTATATGTGGCTGTTACAGCTACGTTACATGATTATGCATTCAGTGCGTAAACCATGTATGCGTTGTAACTATAATCATACTCAATAGTGTGAAATGCACATCACACTGGCTATAAGAATTATTGTGACGTCTTATTTCTCATTATAAACTTTTGGGAGAATTGTTAGTGTTATATATTCATGCCTTCAATGTTTTCTCTTGCTCTATACTACACTATGGGAGTTGATGTGGAATACAAATTCCCAGAAGTTTGCAAGGTCAAGTAAAAGGTTCAATGTATATAACCATAAATTAAGTACATATGTATCTGTTTCCGAGAAACGGTTGTTTGCTATTTGCATAAGGTAATGTATGTTATAGTGTTGTAAGACATATCATTATCACACATGGGTGTCCATCATACATTATGGTTAGACTATTGTCCAACAAAAGAGTGAAATAAGTAGCCACAACCATGCAGATCTTTACTGAGCCCAATCAGTAGGGCGTGGCACGTGGCCCATACTTTACAAGCCTTGCTGCATGCAGCTAAAATTAAGCATCACGTGACCTAGATACTATAATCCCTATATCAGTTAAAAAAAGAATGTCGACTGTGTTGAGCTAGCATAGTGACAGTGCAGCATCGTTGCGAGCTCATTATCACCTGATATTCTCCTCGTCCTCTGTTAGTTAGCTACGTGAACTGCAAGTTTCAATAACATTTTCGATTGTAGTCAATCGATCAGTGATGGCAACCGTTGATCCTGGCCACCGTACCCATGGCCAGTACAGTACTCTACTGAGAGACATGTACCAGAGAGATCTAGTTACTGTGGATATACCAGGCCTAGCGTTCTTCTTAGCAAGAGAAGATGTCATATCACAAGACCATGCTACTACTGTAGCCAAGTGCGGTGACAAAGACAGGCAACTTAGACAGCTTTGTGACTATCTTGTTGCTACTGGGAACTCTAAGTTCAGCAGCAACCGCCACTTAATTCGAACATTCAATGATAGTCATAAACAGGACAAGACTAGCTGTGGACAAGGTCACGAGGTGGAAGGGAGACCACCACTCCAGGTAAGGGTGGGGCTGTAGGTTAACTTAGTCCCTTAAATGGCTTTCACACCTCCATGTTTATCTCTCTGTAGATGGCGGTGTTCGCAGGTATTCAATACACCTTCCTCAAACGGCTGTATCACAGCCATTGCTCTTCCTCTACGGTGCAACATAGACTAAAATGGCTGAATGTTGATGTAGACAACGAGTCATCCATTGATTCACACTTCCCTTCATCACTGGTGCAAGACCTGTACTGTGATGAGACCTCCATCTCTCTAACTAGTCTACTGAGAGCTACACAACAACTACTGTATTACTGCATGAAACACGGAGACTCACAAGACCAGCCCACTGGTGACGCTGAACAACTGAGAAAAGAGCTAGCTAGGTCGCAGAAAGAGTATGCAATGATCACACAGTTATGGGAACAACAATGTGAGCAACTTCAGAATGACAACGCAGCCTTGAAGTGCCAACTGGATGAAGCTGTAGTGAGGTCATCCGACCATCAGCTAGTACCAAGTGCAGTGCTGAATGCTGAGATATTAGCACTGAAGAAAGAGCTAGAAGAGGACAAGAATTACATCGAGGAGCTAAAAGATCAAGTTGCTAATTACAGGCTACATTCTAAACTAAAAGAGGTATTTAAATTTTTATTCTTTGTGATAAGACTATGTCATTAATAATACCCCTAGCCCACAGCTAGAGAGTTCGCTCATGTTCTGGAGTCCAAACGTCACTTGGAAGCACAGTTAGAAGAGTTAACCTCCTCAAACCAGTGCTTGGAGGCTAGGAACCAGTCTCTAGAGAAGGAGATGGCTAGCCTGCAAGAAGAGGTGGCTGTACTGTGCGAAGGAAGAAAAACAATGATGACCGAACTGAGAGAGTCAAACGATCGAATATTAGCACTCAAGCTACACGTGAGTAGTCACAGCATCATTAGACATACACTATAACAGTCTCCTATCCACCCACTCACAGCTGAATGGCAGTAATGGAAGCAAAAAGGAGCACTACACATTAAGGAGAGAAACTCCAAGCAACACATCAGAGCATGGTATGATGGAAAAACAGTGCCCGGTGTGTCAACAACTCTTTCATACACTTAGTGACGGAGAGTTTACTTGTCATGTAGCAGGTTGCTTTAAGTAAACAAAGTTAATCATAAACATGATCATTGGTAGTAGTATGCACATGTATGTTTACTATAGTACTATCGCTATGGTAATGATGACTTGTTTACAAATTCAAAGAAATTGGTTCCAAGTCAACAATCTATACATTACGTTCCTCTGGTTTCTTGTATGGATAGTCAACAATTCTAAACACTTCTTCCTCACTAGTGACCGGTATAGGCTCACCTGGTTGCCCTGAGGGGTCTACCGGCCTAACACTGTACTCATTCAGCGTGAAACCTTTGAGAGCAGAGAAAGGATGAGAGAAAAAGGTTTGAGGAAAGGAGAGAGAAGGGCGGAGGACAAGATAGGAAGGATCGAAGTCTAGGGAAAGAGAGAGGGGAAGAGAGGGAGATACCTTTCTCTAGAGCGTGTCCTCTCATTTGTTTGTTGAACATGTCACTGCCAGTGAAGTATAGGGTTCCACAGTAGTACTGGTCAAAGGGTATAAGCCGCACATCAATCCTGCGATACAATGGTTTAGGTGTCTCTTCAGACGATGGAAGGATACACACACCCTGGAGGCAAAGGGTTAATTAATGAACTGACATACACGATAGTTTAATTTTACCATGAATTTGGATTCACCCATTGAGAGTGTGTCAGTGACAAATCCGCTCTTTTCCAAGTTAGCTACAATCTGTTTTACATAAGGTGGCTGGTAGAGAAGATTACATTAACACTAGTGAACATTTGTTACCGTGGTTACCAATACCTTCTTTTTGTCAGCAGAGATGTAGTCCGGATGACAGACTAGTATATCAATATCACCACTGGTAGCAGCTCCTGTGAACACAGATCATCACACACACACACACACACACACACACACACACACACACACACACACACACACACACACACACACACACACACACACACACACACCTCTCCTGAAGCTACCACAGACAGTAGCTACAAACTTGCTGTCGCACTGCTGTATGGCTGACATAGCCATGTCTCTCAGCTTCATCATCTCTGCACGTGGTATTCGCTGGTTGAAATCATGAAAGTGCCTGATCACAACGTCACATGACCCAAACACACACTTCATTAATTCCTCACTTGACTCCAATTTTCTGATGATGGTTGAGCTTTTCAGGATGGGCCTTCAAATCTGTACAGAGCAGTATTAATGGCGGCTAGCTAGTCAGATAAACTAACATACCCTCCAATGTGGTTACTCCTTCATCAACCAGTTTCTTTGCAGCAGCTGGTCTATAGCGAATGAGTGGTCACACACGTAAACACACCATATTATGATTACCCAATGCCTGTGACTTGTGTCAGAAAGTTTATTGCTTGACTAGAGTCATCAGCTTTGATCTACACCAACACGAGCTAGCTACTAGTGGTCACTCACACATTAGCTCACTTTCTCTAGTTTTTGAAGCTGTCCTGTTGACAATATTTCGTCAATCTTCTTAGCGATCTTTTCCCCAACTCCGCTCTGTGGTTACAGTAGCTCTAACCAGCACACATTAATGCACCTACTAGTTTCTTAGCATCAGCTCCATTCTTGATCCGTGTAGGGTGCTTAGCTATAGCACTTGCTGCCTTTCTAGAACGATTGAGTTGCTACACTTACGCCCACGTGTACGAACGACCACGCCCACCTGTATGCGTTGTATTTGTGGATATTTCGCGCAACATTACGCTCGTAATTGGCTAGTTCTGCAAACAAGATAGACACGAAGTTGAAGAGAAGGTTCGGTAAGCTTACCTATCAAGATGTCGCTGATATCAGAGTTAGGACTGTCGCCCTGTGGTGCTTTTCGTTTGCTCATTTCAATTTTGTTATGGTTTCGTCTTGTTTTTGGATTTTACTTTTCTTATAAGTCAATAATAAGACATACGGTAACCCGTGGGTGGAGACAACACCCACACGTTACGACTTGCAAACACAAGAAGGACAGCATCTTTGCTCTTTGCCGTGACGCTCGCTGCGTTATCATGGCGCAGATAGCAACAAGACAGGGGCGCGGTGTTCCTCGAGGCTCACAGAGCGGGGGAGGGAGAGACGATCGTTCCAGCCCTTGGGAGAACACGTTCCGTAACAGGCTGAAAGAATTCCAGCGCAAGGAAGAAGAAGAGACCGAACTGGAAGATATCAGTAGACCACGAACTGTGAGGGAAAGAGTGGGTTTGAGTGTTAATTCTCTCTAGCTTAGTACAGCTGTATAGCGAGGCATCCATGATTATAAACACATTATACTGTGTTACATGATACAGCAGCTAGCTAGCCTAGTGTATCATGTGACTGTTTGTGCTGTCTTGTAGCGGTGCCCTGAGGGGTGTCCTCTATAGATTGCTTGCGTGTAGCATGCTGTGTGTTTTCACCGAACAGTACAGGGTCGGGGGTTGTTACTGTCCATGGGGTAGTCCTCCTAGCTAGCTAGCTGGGGGGCATATGGTGGTTGGTTTGTTCACACCGTTGTGTTGTGGGTGTGACTATTGATCAGGTTACAGCACCAGTGATCTATATCATCAATCCATGTGATTAGTTTACACAGTTCCGTTAACATGTGTAGTGATCATTATCACTCCCACTTGCAGCTGTCCACTTCAAGTCAGGCAGCGCCATCATCTGCTGCTAAACGGACCATGAGCACTGCGTCGTTTCAGGGCGGTGTATGCAAAGGTAATGTCCTCTGTGTGCAGAGGCTTACAATCTTTATCTCGGGCTTGTTTTCTTTCAGATGTATCTCAGCAGTCTTACGCTCGTCGGAGATCCTCTGGTTCGTCTCCCACCCCAACTCCCTCTGCTTCGACCACACCTACTCCTCCACCCCCTCAACGACCTGGTAGTAGAACCAGTCAGACTAGCCAGACCAGTGCTCGATTCCTGGTTGACGAGACGGGGCAGAAGGAGCGTATGCTACCTGACTCTCAATCTTCCCAAAATCAATTGGATGACTCGGAACGCGAGGACACACTCAGTCAACAGCTAAGCTCACTAGCAGTGCAGAACAGAAGCCTACAGCTACAGATTAGGGAATCTGAGAGAGAAAGAGAGAGATTGTCATCGCTACTGGAGACAAACCGATCTTTCTCTCCTGATATCGGGTCATCGGGAAAGCCGCTTCCATCACAGCTGCTTGACGGCAGGTTACTGGTGCAGGAAGGCGTTGATAGTGGTGATAGAGAGCTGCAACAGCATCGCTTTGTGGAGGAAGAAGAAGAAGAGGAGGAGGAGAGGGTGGATCTGGACAGCAGCCAGAGTGAGCTCACTAGACTACAGGAAGAGAACTCACATCTTGAGAAAAAGCTTGCCGAGTTGACCGAGAAAGTAAACTCATTACAGAAACAAGTTGATGAGCAGCAAGCCTCTATAACTAACAGTGCTGAACTAAACAGCGATCTACAGAAAGACATTGAGGTTTTGCGGAATGAAAACTGTCATGTCTCTGCTGAGTTAGGTCGAGTAGAGAGCGAGCGAGATGGAGTGGTGACCGCCAAAGAAAACCTAAGAGAGAAGCTACTCGTTTGTGAGAAGAAGCTATCTCAGGTAAGAGCGATGAGTGTACATTGTGTGTGTATGTGTGACTGTGTGTAGGTAGAGAATGTGTACCGTGAAGTTGGTCAGCAGAATCGTCAACTCGAAGAAGAGCTGTCAACTGTGACTACAGCTCACAAGAATCTTGTGAAAGAAAAGGACAAGCTTGGTGAGTGTGTGTGTGAGTGAGTGAGTGAGTGAGTGAGTGAGTGTGTGTGTGTGTGTTTGTGTGTGTGTGTGTGTGTGTGTGTGTGTGTGTGGGTGTGTGTGTGTGTGTGTGTGTGTGTGTGTGTGTGTGTGTGTGTGTGTGTGTGTGTGTGAGAATAAGCAGACAATTGGGAGAAGTGATTTTGGAGCAAGTATGTGAGCAAGTGTCTTTGTCCGTACAGATCAAGAGGTGAAGGATGTGAGAAAGACTAAAGAGAACTTTCGAACCACTATCACTAAGTTACGCGAACAGAATACCTCGCTTGAGAGTAAGATGGCTGCTGTAGTGCAAGAGAAAGAGTCCCTCGCAGCTGACCAGCTCCGTGTTAAGAGTGAGCAAGATCA
>OZ024784.1:952597-955097 GCA_964017065.1 Haliclona indistincta
AGAAATGATGGTCCCTCAGCAGCACAAGTTCCAAACAGTACGTGTGTGTGTGTGTGTGTGTGTGTGTGAACGACATCATGTTCTGATTCCTCTAGGTTTCTAGTGGGCGTGGATTTCTCCGCCCACACAGTGCCAGTTCGGCAGATGCAGCTCGCACTCCACACTACAATATCCTGACTGGCTACAACCATCCTACGATGGTGAGACGCACTCTTCCTCATACTATCGAAGACGATTTCACTATCACTCTGGGAGAAGGGCCAGGTGAAAGCCTCAACTTGAATGACCAATCAGACTTTAGTGTTACAGCAAAACGCTATGTAGGGCTTCCTGTTGTCACTGATGATGACGAGAAAGGTAACCATCACACATAGCACACTCACACACTCACACATAGCACACTCACACACTCACATTATAGTGCACTCTCATTATTGTTGATTACTCTATATCTAGATGGTAGCAATCTTCTTGAGCACAAACACCATAGGAGCAAGTTCCGTCGTCATCGACGCACTGCTTCAACTGGTTCCAGTAACTTTGCTAACTTTTTCTCTGAAACACCTCTTGAGACTAAACCACCTGTAGCTCCGCCCACTTCTTCTGCTACTCTTCCTCTAGCTGTTGCTAAGCAACATCAGGTTCACATGTCAAGACCTGTGAGTGCAGACTCCACTCGTTACGAGGCTCACACCCCGCCCACTGGTGCCACACCCACTACTTCGACTACTGATCGGGTTAGTATGTATGCCAGAAATGTAGCCGAGAACATTGATATGCTTACAACACAAAGTGATGAAGAAGCAACCAGACAACGACATGGACCAGCAAAGCCAGAGCCGTCTACCTCCAAGTTCAGGTTTCCGCGCTACTTCAGAAGCCAGAGCAAGCAGAACAGCTCAGCTAGGCAGTCAGCAGCCCCCAAGCCACCTGCCGGTAAAGCTACCAGCAAAAGTCTATCACAACAAGACAGTGATAATTCCAGTAGAGACACTCTGGAAGGTCCCTCCGCTCGAAGGAACGATGACACATCATTAGGTGAACCCAATGTGTCATCAGCAGCTCAAGTATCTCGCATGCCCAGTATGGCTAGCTCAGTTGGTCGTTCTGACAGCTTCGTCAGTACCAGCACCTCATTCTCAGGCAGGGAGAGCTCTCCTTACTCAACTGTCTCCAATGACTCACTGCTAATAGCTGACTCCATTGACAACCTTCAGCATCTCTCATTCACTCAACAATCACCGTTCAATGTCTTCAATACTAACCGATTCACTCCAATCCCTCATCCTCACTATCTCACTAGTTCCTCAGACGAAGACAATCGATCTTACCCTCGCGTCACCCTCCGGCCCAGCACCAGTAGTGTATCTACCACCTCCTCTCAGCTGTTTCAACCTCTAGCTAGTGCCCACCATCGCCATCATCGTGCCAACTCGTCATGTGACTCGGACCAGCTGCAGAGTCACTCGGAGCTTCAGCTAGCAGCTGCTCAGTACGGTATTGGGCTGCCGGGAGATGGACCTTGTATATCGGACATTGAGCAATGCTCTACAGATGATGATCTACACGATAAAATACGGCACCTTGCCAAGAAACTGGGAAGAGTGCGACGCAGCTCAACAGGCAGTATTACAATATTCAATAACTCTGGTGGGTCAATGGAGGATATCAAGGCTGGGTAAGTATAGTAGAGTGATAATGAGAGAGCGGTTTGAGCAATTTGACACTAGAAATTGCATCTTGCATAATTTTATTACCTGTTTTCTGTCATTCTGCAGAGACTAACCAACCTACAACTACTAACAACCAATCTCATTATTATTCATTATTATTCACTGTTGTTCCGTCTATTTTGTGTCTTACCAGCTAATTGACAATGGCTATAACAATAATCATTATAAAAAAATATTTTAAACTCATAATAATAAAATATCTCACACCGCACAAGTTTGTGTTATATTTTCACAAAGAATTTGATCCAGTACCAATAGAATGCTAGTAGCAACCAAACAGACACACCCACTAGATTAGAGGAGAGCATCTCTAGGTGGGAGGTGTTTCGACTTGACCAGCTGAAGGGGAAATATTCCTCTAGTAGCTCACTGCCAACATAGACTAATATAGAGTTCATTCCTAGAGAAGAGAAGATCGTACTGTGGAAAAGTGTTTTATAATTCCATTTCACTGCATTAGGAAGCTACACAATGAAGTTTCACTTAAAAGTTAAAAGTGCAACACAAGAACTGCTAGCATAGCAGCAACACAGCAAAATGGAAGCATTGCATCACTCAACTGTCTTGCAGATCTAATATGTTAGCTAATTGCTAACCAGGGTATACGAAGGGGGCTCCCTGCCATACTTTGAGCACATCGACTATAAAGTAGAGAAAAGCTAACAGCAGGAACCCTGTGCCAGCCATTAGCAGTATGAAAGACAGTGACCTAAGAAACCAGAGGACCTAGATTAATGTGGAGAGACAGAGAGAGAGAGAGAGAGAGA
>OZ024784.1:960097-1242597 GCA_964017065.1 Haliclona indistincta
ACCGTTTTATTGCTGATAATGTACGTTCAAGCTTCACAGTTACGAATCAAATTTTGCAAGAAGCGTGAAAACCACTGTAGCCATTACAGACTTGATGCGCATATTTCATTCTGTATAGGAACAACTGAATTTTAAGCTGTCATTATTACCCGTGTGCAGTATGCGCAAGTGTTATGTGTTTGTGTGTGTGTGTGTGTCGTCAAAAAACACGCCTGTTTGCATCTTACTCCTCGAGAATCTCCATGAGAACTCTCTCTGCAGCTTCTTCACTGAATTTATAGTTCTATGAAGACGTTTTCTGTGCTAGCAAGCCTTGCTCGAACAGCTAATTCATGGGTTTCTAAAGCTACGTGTGCTTATAAGAGCACTTTACGGCATTGTGGGTGTGTCACCCAACCTCCTATCCATATCGACGTGACGACGTCACTGTACGTCAAAGCCATGGTTACAAACTTCTTGAGGCCTTTGTTCATAGGCTATCAGTCTTTCTTGAGGCCTTCTGTGATGTGCTAATCAACTGTTCTGTTAGTGCTTGTATTGTAGCTATGCTATCATCTATTTATCTGGAACTGTCTATGGACTAGCAGTTGCAGTAATGCTGGAGTAGTCGTGTACTAACTATGTAGATCTTAGCTCAGCGCATGTGTTCATTAGAACTCTAGTTATTATTCAAGTAGTAGTTAGTGTAATACAATTTTTACATTGGTTCAAGTACGATAGTTCAGTTCTGTACTTCTTGCAAGAGCGTTTATTTATTATTGTGAAAAGAACAAGACATGTGTCACTTCAATCGGTTCAGGAGAATTCGAGATGCAGCTTGTCGAGATGACCAGCCCCACCCACTAAACGTGGGTTCAGTCTACCATTATTCTTATTAGAGAGTGTCAGAAAAAATATTTCCAATAAGGAAACTTATCGCGCTTGTAACTCTGCTTCTCAAGAACAGATTTTACTGAAAGTGTCGTTAGGATCGCAAAAGCCAGATGTAACTGATAAGAACATGTAGAAACGTATGTGTTTTATATTGTATTTTATTGTGGAATTGCTACTAGTACTGCATTTTCGTTGTTCATAAAAGAGCGTTTTCACGATCCTGACCTAAAGGGGAAAGGTGAGGAACCTCCGCTATTGGTACACGGTGTGTCACTAGTAGTGCAGGTATTGAAAGGACCAAGGAGCTAGCTCAGCAATGGAGCACCTTGACAGATGCTAGCAAGCAAGTAAGTACTCCAGTTGGTATTCAGTGATACAGTCTGTTCCCTCTAGCTCTATGTTGATCGGTACCACCAAAGCATGGCTGATTTCAAAGCCGCTCACGAAGACTTCTGGTCAAGTCTATCAAATGAGGAGGCTGAAGAATATCGCGAGGCGATTAAAACATATTTTCAAAGGAAGCTAGAATACAAGAGTGCATCTGAAATAGCTGCCGATGTAACCAGTTTTTATTGGATATATCTGTTCATGATTGGTTCGTTCTGCAGTGTTTACCTCCTAGTCGTATGTCTGGATATGCACTGTTTATTAAGGAGACTTATAACTCAGTAAAATATGCAGAACCGAAGGTGTTAAGAGTGTTGTAATTAGTTTTTATCACATTCATCTTCCTCACAGGAAAGATTTTCACTGTTATCAAAGAGATGGAAGGCCTTAAGCAAGGAAGAAAAAAAGGTGCGAATTCTTAATGGTGTAAAGTGTGACATCTTCTTGTTAGGTTTACAGCGAGAGAGCTGTGAAGGAAAGTTCATTAAGACTACATAGTTACGCTAATATCAAAAAGTCAGGTTCAGCTGAGGAAGAATAAAAGACATCCTTTACTTTATATAGTACTCGGCATTATTTTGTCACTTATGTTTATTGGGCTCCTCCTTCTATTTATTAACCACGTGTTACGGAGCATGGCTATTGCTGTGACTTTGTTGTACGTTGAAGCAGCCTAGCTGTCATAAAATTAAGCACCTGTGTTAGCAAAGAAACCAGTGCACCCGCTCAAGGGGAAGGTACCTATCAAGAGATCTGTGTGAGTACTAGTAAACGTTACATGCTCCTCCTTCTAACACGTGTTCAAGGAGGGAGCATGGCGGTTCGGTTCATGTGTTTAAGGAGCGTTACAAGGTCTAGGAGCATGGCGGTTCGGTTCACGGTCAGAAAATTTGCAAGAAAACCAGTACACCCGCTCAAGGGGATGATGCCTATCAAGAGATCTAGGTGAGTTGTGAGGCAGCACTCTGTTGCCTCTCGCGCGCGTCTTGTCTCAGCACCGTATCATTTGTATGCTTTAGTAACGAGTTTGGAGTATTTGTAAAAGAACGGTTTAATGATCCTGAGCTGGAGGGAAAAGGTGAGGATCAAAGATCCAGTATTAGTGTTCATTGTATTACTAGTAGTGCAGCACCTGTCAAGATAAAGAAGTTGGCGCAGCAGTGGAGAACCATGAGTGATGCTAGCAAGCAAGTGAGTACTACAGCTAATCTTCAGTGATATGTGCAGTCTGATCCCTCTAGGTCTACATTGATCGCCACAGAAAAAACATGACTGAGCATAAGGCCGCTCTAGAGAAATTCTGGTCAAGTATATCAAAGGAGCAGGCTGAAATATATCGCGAAGAGATTAAGGACTATGTGCAAAAGAAAAGAGAATATATCCGAAAGAGAGCACTCAGAGCAGATGCTGAGGTAAGGTCGTGTGAGTGTTGCTAGTTGTTATAACTTTTGTGTTCCAGCCCCTTCCTCCACGCCGTCTGTCTGGATACGCCCTCTTCGTAAAGGAGAGTTATCCAATGATCAATAAAGATTTACACAGAATGGTATAAATAATACAATATTATATACGCACTCTTTATTGTGCTTATAGGAAAGAATCTCTGTTCTGGCAAGGCGTTGGAATAACCTAAGTGACCAAGAGAAAGAGGTTAGTTACCACAGTGGTTTTATTACTTCTTGCAAGGATAAAGCGTACACCGTAAAGCGTGGAGCACTATTGCATTAAATGTCTTTGATCATGCTCCATTGTGTGAATACAAACTGTACCAGTGATTTGACACATTAGTGACTGCAAGGTGACGCTTTACACTCCAAATCTTCCTTGCAAGAAGTAATAAAACCTCTCTACATACATCATGTGGGTTTTGACATTATAACATGCTAACCTGGGTCTGATGCTAGTCTAGCTGCAACACCCTCTCTCACAAGGGGGTGGAGTTTTAGCATAAAAGTTTTACCTGGAGTTTCGCCTGTTTCGGTAAGAGCTATTATGCGGTAAGAGCTATTATGCGCTTGCCTGTCATGGAAAAGGTATATTGGCTAGACTAGTCTGAAGCATGGGGGTATATTGGCTAGACTAGTCTGAAGCATGGGGGTATATTGGCTAGACTAGTCTGAAGCATGGGGGTATATTGGCTAGACTAGTCTGAAGCATGGGGGTATATTGGCTAGACTAGTCTGAAGCATGGGGGTATATTGGCTAGACTAGTCTGAAGCATGGGGGTATATTGGCTAGACTAGTCTGAAGCATGGGACTACAAATTCATATCTCTTCTCGGGACAAGTCTTAACCTAGTTCTTTCTCTGCAAATCAGTTGTTCAATTTAAGAGCAATACGTGGTTGGACTAACAGTGGAGATGAAAATCATGAAAACGAGGATGCAGAGGACGAGAATGAAAATGAGGACCGAGACGTAGATGAGGACGAGGATGAAAATGAGGACGTATACAATAAATAATACATAAACAGCTTTATTTCATTAAAACAATTTTGAAAAGAAAACCAAATTGCATTATAACCTCTTGCAAAATAATGAATAATGATAGATCACGAAACTAGCATAATAGCAGTTGAAAATAAGTGTTTTATTGGCGTTCAATTTTCACTTCAAATGTGCGTATTTCCATCGAAGATAGTTGCACATCAAATGATGGAGGGAGAACTGGAGCACTGTGCTTTGGTTCAACTGGACCTGTGTAATCATCACAAGAGACTACTAACAATATGGAATGAGTGGTCTACCATCCATTGTAATCGTCTTCCACTTGAGTCTCTCAACATCACTCAGTTTAGCATTTGCTCCCAACACTAGCTCTGTCACTTGAGCTACTCTCAATGATGTGAACATGTTCTACACGAGAAGGTGATCATGGTATAGTATATCACTACTAGCTTACTTGCAAGGACACAGTGACATCATCATCCATGCCTTCACCAGTCTCAAACTGGTGTTCTAGTCTGATCAGTACAGTATCATCATCAAGGTATTGCAGCGTCAACAAGTGAACAGCTGAAGGTAGCTCCTTCACCAGACCTGCATACTGTTAGCCATTAGTATTATACTGACTTCATCCCTGACTAACCAAGGTGTTGTACTTTATGGAGACTAGAGACACATTAGTGCTTGATACATCAAAGCTAAGATGAGGAGAGAGCAGTAACTGTTCAGCCATCATCCTGTGAGCCGGTGAAGATTCCTTGATGGATTCTACCAGCACGTAATGCTTGCCACGAATTATCAGACCATCTCCATACTGTCCTGTCTCATTCAGCGGCTCACCCACTCCTCTGCCGTCATCCTTTAGACAGCGACGATGGATCTGAACAGCACAATACAGATATATGGAACAGTACTGGTGTACAGCTGGCTGACCATTAGCTCCACCTGGCCATCATTAAGACTACTACCACCTTGTGAGCGATCATTGAGTATAGTCAACTGAAGATTACTGTCCTCATCCTATACATCACAATCATTATCTCATTAACTAGACACACAGACACATACCCTGATGTAGATACGACTATTCACAGGATAATAGTTACCAGTCACTGGAGCTGTGTTGTTCCATTTCCAAGTGGGTCGATGGTTACGCACTCTCCGCTGCATTTCTCTACCATTAGCATCAGTATACCACACACTGTTGGACTTGAGACTAGTGGTATATCGTGTGATGATCTCTTTACCTAGTCCATCCCTACACACACATATCACACCATCACACATGTCACACACACACCATCACACACACATGTCACACCATCACACACACATGTCACACCATCACACACACATGTCACACACACACCATCACACACACATGTCACACCATCACACACACATGTCACACCATCACACACACATGTCACACCATCACACGTCACACATGCACTAACTTGAATGGTATTGGCCCCACAGTGTATTCCATTTCAACAAACTTGGAGTTAGGAACAACACGAACAACCTAACAACACAGTAATGATGAACAGACAGACAGACAGACAGACAGACAGACAGACCTGGGATAGCCATGGAGCAAAGGTCTGATAAACCTCATTCACAAGTGGACCCTAAAATCAGTGATGACATCATTACCCGTGCACAATATGCGCGAGGGTTATGCGTTTGTGTCCGTCTGTGTATGTATGTATATATATGTGTGTCGTCAAAAAACACGCTTGTTTACGTCTTACCGCTCGAAACTCTCCACGAAAAAACTCTGCAGCTTCTTCACTGAATTTATAGTCCTATGAAGACGTTTTCTGTGCTGGCCAGCCTTGCTCGAGCGGCTAATCCATGGCTTTCTAAAGCTACGTGTCCTTGTAAGAGCACTTTACGGTATTGTGGGTGTGTCACCCAACCTCCTATCCATGTCAATGTCCTCACTCAGTCTCACATGTACCGTACATCAGAGCTTCTTGAGGCCTATAGCTACAGTATCAGTCTTTCTTGAGGCCTTTTGTGATGTGCCAATCAACTGTTAGTGCATGTATGCTACCATCTATTTTTCTGGAGCTGTCTATGGGCTAGCTTAACGTGCATGTTGCAGTAATGCTGGAGTAGTGTGTTTAGCTCCTAGCTCAGCGCACGGGTATGTGTTCATTAGAAATCTAGTTGTACATGTTGCTATCAACCAATACCTGAACAACACTGATATCTGGCTTAGGGTTCACATCAAAAGGTGTGGTCTCGTTAGGTCGAAATATGTAAGCACCTGATGCCTGTATAACAAGGTAATTATCACAGGGGCTAACCCATCATTATTACCTGAGATGAGTTCTTGTTCTTGCCATCACTAGAGTTATACCAGAGAAAAGCATGGTCAACATCCAGAGTGAGATTGGACAGCAAGTTGGTGATGGAAGATAGACGCTTGGTCACACTATCAAATGTCACTCTCACAGACTAGGCAGACAGACAGACAGAGTGACAGACAGACAGACAGACAGAGTGACAGCTCAATATTATAAGAAGCTTACTTTAGTTGAGATGGATGCTGCGACTCCATCACTTGGACAAAATGGAGTGGATAGAAAAGATTGCTTGCCTACAATTCAAGATATAGAGCTAAGCTACATTGAGTGAGAAGTACCTATCGTGTTTCTGACAAAGAACGTAG
The DNA here is from genome assembly GCA_964017065.1 of Haliclona indistincta. Classification (NCBI taxonomy): domain Eukaryota; kingdom Metazoa; phylum Porifera; class Demospongiae; order Haplosclerida; family Chalinidae; genus Haliclona; species Haliclona indistincta. The sequence continues at coordinate 966,478 of OZ024784.1, forward strand.
CAAAGCCCAGTGCTGGCACAGAATGCTAGAGATGAAAGATAGAGTGTTTTACTCCATGTCTATAGTACTATTGATCACCTCAGAATCCACACTAAAGACCAGTTCATATGGAGCCGTTCCTTTCTTACCTCTCACTTGCTCTGTGAACGGTGATACAGGTATTACCTGCAGTATTAAGAGATAGTGTACTACTGGATAGTAGATAGTGTACCTGTGATACTAGTTCATTGCCATCACTAGCAGCAGTAACCTGTACAGTGCTATGTGATAATGGCACTCGCAGTATACCAGTCCAGTTCCTTCCCAGTGGATTATACACCATCATATTGAACTGTAACACATTAACATGGTATGCAATATAGAGCACATACACTAACTCACTGAATTAGTCTCAGTTGCAGGGCACACTGATATATTGAGGTACTCGCATGATTGTAGCTGTAGACTAGGTGAGCCAGGTTTGGTGGCTAGTTTATTGAGTGCCTCGTGCATGAGCTGTGTGCACTCCACCTGTCCAGCATGAAGCCTCTTAGCATAGTCATCAGCAACATGCTGCTTCTCAGTACCACTGCAGAGAGAGGAACAAGAAACCAGTGGAAGATATTATGAGAAAGAACACTCTTACCTGACAGCATCATGATGTTGGGCTACGCCCATTGCTTGTTCTGTAGTGTACAACAGTTCTTTATATCAATCGCATCACATCGCTATTAAACTTACGCATAGCCATTGAGGAAACTTTGTCCTCAAAGCTGCTATGGATTGCCTCTAACTGCTTGCAAGCTTGTAGGACATTGTTACTGGTTCTAACATAGCCTTTGAGAGCTGGTCGACTGGTGAAATATCCGGTCCAGTACGACCAAGGAGCGTCTGCATACGGGAAGAAATCATCAGTTTTGACAGACCATGTCTCTCCGGCCTCATGGAGGGCATCGAGATATATTGATGGAGTGGAGTACATTATATTGACTGAGCCATTCTGTGAGGAGACAAACAGATCATCAGTCTCAGTCCAAGGTGGTCTGGGTATGAGGCTAGTAATACTATACATGACAAGTACCTGTCTGACATATTTGATGAGCTTGTCCATGTTCTTGAACCACATTGGTGCATTCATGTATTGAAAATCCTCACCCATTGTCAACATTATATTATTGGTCTTATAGTGTTTAGCCTGAATCAAGACAAGATGGACTAATGTACTGTCATGACATGACAGTCACCTGATCATGACAAGCCTCAATGAATGCATTCACTCTGTTCTTGACGTTATCGTCATACAGCTCAGGATCGTCCTACACAAGAACCACACATCACACACACTGACATAATTATATGGAAGGAACTCAACCTGAATTGGTGGACTGTGACATTTTGGGTCAAAACAAAAGCCACTAGGAGCCCCATATCCATTATAAGTGACTCCAGTGAATATATCTGATGCTGTCTGAAGACTGGCACTACCTCTCCACACCATCTCCATTGCTGTGTGATTCAATCGCAATCGTTTGTCATCATAGTCAATACGACCAAAGAAAAATCCATCAAAACCCATCTAATAGTACCGATTGTGCCAAATGTAGTCTTAGAAATACTAATATGTACTCACCATTGCAAACAGTGATGCCTGGACTGCAGAATGACCAAATGGATCAATGTGCCATCCGATGCGTGGTCGAGCTTCTTCTCCAAAGTTGTCCAGTACAAACCTCAGTCCCAGACTCATCTGGTCTATGATGGCGTTGTAGTGAGTGGAGGCTTCATCGTTCATACACCATCCAGCATTGATGAATTCAAGCTGTTTATTGTGCACCATCTCTCGTACCTAGCTAGGTGGGTGTGGTCACGTGATCTCACCCCTCCTGTCAGTCGACCCACCTGTTGTTGTCGCTCACCAGACTGCTCTCTCCACCAGCGCATGAAGAATGCTATCTCTACATAAATGAACTTTCTGTCCTTGTCTTTAGCCAGTTCATCAATGACAGAGTCCAGTATATACTGTACTCCAGCTAGCTGAATGCTGTTATTAGCTGAAGGAGGATACAAGCATGCTACTAGCTAGGAGCTAGCCTAGGGCTCACCACCATAGTAGTACTCGTCAACAGTCTTGAGCCAGCCTACGTCATCATGAGTGTGTGGCACAAGATGAACATTCAGCTTGTCACTGTTGTCAGCTGCAACACCAGGACACCAGCAATGGACCAGCAGTAACAAACCTGCTGTCAACATGATTGCCATCATGGCCATAGAAAAATCCGCTCGGAAAAATCACGTTGGCCACACCCTTTTAGTAAACGTACACCTCAGTGTATAATCATCTTGTAAGAGCACATCTATGATTGTATAAAAACCGAAAGACACATCTACTACAGTAGCAGTTGAAAATAAATAATTGTGTTTTATTGGCGTTCAATTTTCACTTCAAATGTGCGTATTTCCATCGGAGATAGCTGCACATCAAATGATGGAGGGAGAACTGGAGCACTGTGCTTTGGTTCAACTGGACCTGTGTAATCATCACAAGAGACTACTAACAATATGGAATGAGTGGTCTACCATCCATTGTAGTCGTCTTCCACTTGAGTCTCTCAACATCACTCAGTTTAGCATTTGCTCCCAACACTAGCTCTGTCACTTGAGCTACTCTCAATGATGTGAACATGTTCTACACGAGAAGGTGATCATGGTATAGTATCACTACTAGCTTACTTGCAAGGACACAGTGACATCATCATCCATGCCTTCACCAGTCTCAAACTGGTGTTCTAGTCTGATCAGTACAGTATCATCATCAAGGTATTGCAGCGTCAACAAGTGAACAGCTGAAGGTAGCTCCTTCACCAGACCTGCATACTGTTAGCCATTAGTATTATACTGACTTCATCCCTGACTAACCAAGGTGTTGTACTTTATGGAGACTAGAGACACATTAGTGCTTGATACATCAAAGCTAAGATGAGGAGAGAGCAGTAACTGTTCAGCCATCATCCTGTGAGCCGGTGAAGATTCCTTGATGGATTCTACCAGCACGTAATGCTTGCCACGAATTATCAGACCATCTCCATACTGTCCTGTTTCATTCAGCGGTTCAGCCACGCCTCTGCCGTCATCCTTTAGACAGCGACGATGGATCTGAACAGCACAATACAGATATATGGAACAGTACTGGTGTACAGCTGGCTGACCATTAGCTCCACCTGGCCATCATTAAGACTACTACCACCTTGTGAGCGATCATTGAGTATAGTCAACTGAAGATTACTGTCCTCATCCTATACATCACAATCATTATCTCATTAACTAGACACACAGACACATACCCTGATGTAGATACGACTATTCACAGGATAATAGTTACCAGTCACTGGAGCTGTGTTGTTCCATTTCCAAGTGGGTCGATGGTTACGCACTCTCCGCTGCATTTCTCTACCATTAGCATCAGTATACCACACACTGTTGGACTTGAGACTAGTGGTATATCGTGTGATGATCTCTTTACCTAGTCCATCCCTACACACACATATCACACCATCACACATGTCACACACACACCATCACACACACATGTCACACCATCACACACACATGTCACACCATCACACACACATGTCACACACACACCATCACACACACATGTCACACCATCACACACACATGTCACACCATCACACGTCACACATGCACTAACTTGAATGGTATTGGCCCCACAGTGTATTCCATTTCAACAAACTTGGAGTTAGGAACAACACGAACAACCTAACAACACAGTACAAGAATGATGAACAGACAGACAGACAGACAGACAGAGAGACAGACAGACCTGGGATAGCCATGGAGCAAAGGTCTGATAAACCTCATTCACAAGAGGACCCTAAAATCAGTGATGACATCATTGTACATGTTGCTATCAACCAATACCTGAACAACACTGATATCTGGCTTAGGGTTCACATCAAAAGGTGTGGTCTCGTTAGGTCGAAATATGTAAGCACCTGATGCCTGTATAACAAGGTAATTATCACAGGGGCTAACCCACCATTATTACCTGAGATGAGTTCTTGTTCTTGCCATTACTAGAGTTATACCAGAGAAAAGCATGGTCAACATCCAGAGTGAGATTGGACAGCAAGTTGGTGATGGAAGATAGACGCTTGGTCACACTATCAAATGTCACTCTCACAGACTAGGCAGACAGACAGAGTGACAGACAGACAGACAGACAGAGTGACAGCTCAATATTATAAGAAGCTTACTTTAGTTGAGATGGATGCTGCGACTCCATCACTTGGAGAAAATGGAGTGGATAGAAAAGATTGCTTGCCTACAATTCAAGATATAGAGCTAAGCTACATTGAGTGAGAAGTACCTATCGTGTTTCTGACAAAGAACGTAGCAAAGCCCAGTGCTGGCACAGAATGCTAGAGATGAAAGATAGAGTGTTTTACTCCTTGTCTATAGTACTATTGATCACCTCAGAATCCACACTAAAGACCAGTTCATATGGAGCCGTTCCTTTCTTACCTCTCACTTGCTCTGTGAACGGTGATACAGGTATTACCTGCAGTATTAAGAGATAGTGTACTACTGGATAGTAGATAGTGTACCTGTGATACTAGTTCCTTGCCATCACTAGCAGCAGTAACCTGTACAGTGCTATGTGATAATGGCACTCGCAGTATACCAGTCCAGTTCCTTCCCAGTGGATTATACACCATCATATTGAACTGTAACACATTAACATGGTATGCAATAGAGCACATACACTAACTCACTGAATTAGTCTCAGTTGCAGGGCACACTGATATATTGAGGTACTCGCATGATTGTAGCTGTAGACTAGGTGAGCCAGGTTTGGTGGCTAGTTTATTGAGTGCCTCGTGCATGAGTTGTGTACACTCCACCTGTCCAGCATGAAGCCGCTTAGCATAGTCATCAGCAACATGCTGCTTCTCAGTACCACTGCAGAGAGAGAGAGAGAGGAACAATAAACCAGTGGAAGATGAGAAAGAACACTCTTACGAGATAGCATCATGATGTTGGGCTACGCCCATTGCTTGTTCTGCAGTGTACAACAGTTCTTTATATCAATCGAATCACATCGCTACTAAACTTACGCATAGCCATTGAGGAAACTTTGTCCTCGAAACTGCTATGAATTGTCTCTAACTGCTTGCAAGCTTGTAGGACATTGTTACTGGTTCTAACATAGCCTTTGAGAGCTGGTCGACTGGTGAAATATCCGGTCCAGTACGACCATGGAGCGTCTGCATACGGGAAGAAATCATCAGTTTTGACAGACCACGTCTCTCCGGCCTCATGGAGGGCATCGAGATATATTGATGGAGTGGAGTACATTATATTGACTGAGCCATTCTGTGAGGAGACAATTGATAACCAAGTACTACAGGTCTCGGCCCAAGCTGGTCTGGGTATGAGGCTGTACCTGTCTAACATACTTCATGAGCTTGTCCATGTTCTTGAACCACATTGGTGCATTCATGTAGTGAAAATCTGAACCCATTGTTAGCATAATATTATTGGTCTTATAGTGTTTAGCCTGAATCAAGACAAGATAAATCAACCATGTTATTCCTGTCACATGACAGTCACCTGATCATGACAAGCCTCAATGAATGCATTCACTCTGTTTTTGACGTTATCGTCATACAGCTCAGGATCGTCCTACACAAGAAGCACACATCACACACTCACTCCCTCACACTCTTCCACACACACACACACACACACACACACACACACACACTGGCACAATAAGAGCACCTGGATTGGTGGACTTTGACATTTTGGGTCAAAACAAAAGCCACTAGGAGGACCATATCCATTATAAGTGACTCCAGTGAATATATCTGATGCTGTCTGAAGGCTGGTACTGCCTCTCCACACCATCTCCATTGTTGTGTGATTCAATCGCAATCGTTTGTCATCATAGTCAATACGACCAAAGAAAAATCCATCAAAACCCATCTAATAGTACCGATTGTGCCAAATGTGTGTGTGTGGAGAGGAAGGGAGGGAAGGAGGGAGGGAAGGAGGGAGGGAGGGAAGGAGGGAGGGAGGGAGGGAGGGAGGGAGGGAGGGAGGGAGGGAGAGGGAGAAAGAGAAATAGTAACAGCACCTGAATAGGAGGGTCAAGTGTATGACATTTAGAATCATAGCAGAACCCAGGTGGTGGTTGATACAGGTTATAGTTAATAGCAGTGAATATGTCAGTATCATTAGAGCTGCCCCTCCACACCATCTCCATAGTGGTCTGATTGAGTCTTAGAATCTTGTCGTCGTACGATATGCGACCAAGGAAGAACGCATCGAACCCCATCTTATAAACAAGTACAACTCAGTCACACAAAACAACCAAGGTCAATGATTATGCACGACAGGAATACTTTAATAGTCTTAGAAATACTAATATGTACTCACCATTGCGAACAGTGATGCCTGGACTGCAGAATGACCAAATGGATCAATGTGCCATCCGATGCGTGGTCGAGCTTCTTCTCCAAAGTTGTCCAGTACAAACCTCAGTCCCAGACTCATCTGGTCTATGATGGCGTTGTAGTGAGTGGAGGCTTCATCGTTCATACACCATCCAGCATTGATGAATTCAAGCTGTTTATTGTGCACCATCTCTCGTACCTAGCTAGGTGAGTGTGGTCACGTGATCTCACCCCTCCTGTCAGTCGACCCACCTGTTGTTGTCGCTCACTAGACTGCTCTCTCCACCAGCGCATGAAGAATGCTATCTCTACATAAATGAACTTTCTGTCCTTGTCTTTAGCCAGTTCATCAATGACAGAGTCCAGTATATACTGTACTCCAGCTAGCTGAATGCTGTTATTAGCTGAAGGAGGATACAAGCATGCTACTAGCTAGGATCGAGCCTAGGGCTCACCGCCATAGTAGTACTCGTCAACAGTCTTGAGCCAGCCTACGTCATCATGAGTGTGTGGCACAAGATGAACATTCAGCTTGTCACTGTTGTCAGCTGCAACACCAGGACACCAGCAATGGACCAGCAGTAACAAACCTGCTGTCAACAGCACCGCCATAATAACAGACCCTTGCAGCGATCTTGCAACACAGTACAGTATTACAGTACAGTTAGTACTATACTGTCTATCGCGAGTCTATCGTTACTCGTGATTATATGGATCACGTGGCTAGAGCGCCAAAACCGCATGTTTTGCATTCTGAAGTCAGAGCTTAGCAGTGCTTATCAGGGTGCTGAGTGCTTATAGCTAGCTATCGATAGCTAGTTATCAGGGTGCTGAGTGCTTATAGCTAGCTATCGATAGCTAGTTATCAGGGTGCTGAGTGCTTATAGCTAGCTATCGATAGCTAGTTATCACTGTTGCAAGCACATGAATAGACATAGATCTATTTCAAGTTTTTTTGTGTCGAGCCATGATATCCTGACCTGACCCCATGTGACCTCTGTGACCTCATTCGTGACATCGATCATGGCGGATCTGAATACAATAAAAATAGCACGTGACTTCCGCCAGGGACTTTCTCCTGGTGTGTGTGTATTTTACTACTCCACGTAAAACTTCTCAACTATATATTACCTCGCTGCCTCGCTGTGCCGCCAAAGACAACTCGCGCTGAGCTTCTCGCCGCCTCAGGGAGGGAACCCGCGCCAACTGTCACTAGCTACCGTGAGTGCTGCAGCAGCGACTGTTCTGTGTTGAGGTGTGGTATGCGCCCGCCGTGTGCTTGTTAAAATCAAGATTTTGATCAGTTGCTATCAGTTACACACTCTTCTCTCTACTCTACCATCCTACTCGAGTCAAAACCATGTCTAAATCGCCGGTACCAGCAGCAGAGGTTGACAGTAATATTGTTGCTCAGCAATCTCCTGAATTAGAGGGTCTGAGGAAAGAGAACCAGTCATTACGAACCCGTTTGTTGGGAGTGAATGAGCTAGCCAGATTACTGCAAGAGAAAACTGAGGCATATGATAATCTTCGTGACAGGACAAAGCGCCAAGAGATTGCTATCATTCGTCTTGAGAACCGATGCTCAAATTATGACAAGAAACTGCGTCAAGCGTTAGCTGCTGGCGACAATGGAACTACTGGGGGCAGTGGTCCAGCACTTAAAAGCAACCAATCGCCTTTCATCCCGGGTCCTTCCCGGCAAATAATGGAGGGCTTAATGAAGGAAAACTCTGGGCTAAAGAAGGCAATAAACAATGTGATCAAGAAGAGTGAATCTGGTTATCTTGAAGCAGTGGTGAGCATGCATGTGTGTGCGTGTTCATAGTGTTAAGTTTCTCTGAGGCAGCTGCTTGTTGAGTCTTCCATATGGAAATGACTTCATTAGTTCAAGTCCCTTTGAGTCCAGACACTAGATAAATAACTTCCTTGCCTATCTTGTGGGGGGCATTGATATTTGCTGCATGTATAGGCTGGGGGGTCCCCTTATTGAGATCATGTGTGTGTGCATGGGTCGAAGGGGTTATGGTGGAAACTGACATCATCCATCAATCAAGTCTCATCATCCATCATTAGAGAGACAGGAGTTCAGATAGGGGCATGGAGATGCTGAAGCATCCATTGTTGATTGTTTTTGTGTTTGTTCCAGAAAATAACTCAACTGGAGGAAGAGATCGATCTGAAAGCCCAGGAGGTCGAATTCATGAAGGGTCAGATAGAAACACTGACAGCTCACTCAGGGGAAGAGTCGTGGGTGACTAACCCTGGAGCTCTGCAGAGACAACTGATCAAGCAGCAGCAATCCATGAAGGTGAAGAGGGATGGTCCCAGGGTCATGGTTTAGGATATAAGGGCATTACTAATAGATGAAGACTGCCTGGTAGCAGCAGGTGCTCCCTGTGGTAGTAGTACTATTAATGATGCTACTCCTTTCCCACACACTGCATGCCATCATCTAGTTATGTAGTGACCACTGTGATGGCTGCCCTTTGATGTGTCTGAAGGCGGTTCCTGTGTCTAGTTTCAGTTTCAGACTAGTAATGAGTTACTACTCTTTCTCTTTCTCTCTCTCTCTCTCTCTCTCTCTCTCTCTCTCTCTCCTCAGGCTAAGGATAGGTTCTGTACCTTGCTTAGTGACCAGGTACAACAGTTACAGAAACAACTGGAATCCAAAGGAACTGACGGCACTGATTCTGGGTTTGCCTCCCAGGTAACCACTGAACTTTCCCTGACATCCATTCAACTATTCATATTGACCACCTACACATTCTGCCTTCCCTGAGATTGTTTTTCCTAAAATAATCTCAAGTCAGCTATCAGCAGCTCAGGTATCATTGCCCATAAAGAGCTCGTGAATGTGATTAAAGATTCCCACATTCCTTGTTCTACAGCAGCAGCTGTACTTGCCCTTGTGAGGGGAAAGTCCTTCTCTCTTGTAGCATATTAACAGTTGTGTCAACATTGTCTCCTATGAAACAGATTAGCTATTCCTTATATGGAATACTCACCCTAGTGCGTTCTTCACAACAGTATTATGCTAGTAGCTGTCACCATACATGGTTGACCAGGTGATTTTATAGGTCCATAGAAATCCTTAATTGTTAGACAATTCATCTGAAACACACATTTCACATTCCTGTACTTTCTGCATGAAATTACTAAAAATGAGCATTTTTACAGAGTTGTGAAAGTGTGTAGTTGGTGGTGGTGAGTGAGTGGTATGTGACTTGTGTGATTCCCCATGGGCCATTGTTGGTGGCTGGATGCCAATCAGGATGAATGTAGTTAGTATGTTGTTGGTAGGAACTGGGACTACACCTTGTGTGCACAGTGAATGTGTGTATCATATTGGACCTGTGTCAACAGTTGTACTTGAATAAACACACCTCTCAGATACCTTCAACACACTTTCATAACACACTCACTGATAGTCAACACAAACTCTCATTACATTCTGATAAACACATGCACTTTACCCTCTCTTTCCTCTTTCCTTCTCTTCCTCCCTCTCATTAGGAGGGTGTTTCTCAGAAACTGGACAGTCTACAGCGCCAATTGGAACAAGAGCAGAAAGAGAAAAACGAACAAACTGACAATTTGAACAGCAAAATATCAAGTCTAGAAAGAGAAATAGGTGTGTGTGTGTGTGTGTGTGTGTGTGTGTGTGTGTGTGTGTGTGTGTGTGTGTGTGTGTGTGTGTGTGTGTGTGTGTGTGTGTGTGTGTGTGGTATATCATCTTATTTGTGTGTTACAGATCAACTAAAGTCTCGAGTTGATGATCTTAACTCATACAATGACACACTATTGGAAGAGAAAGGTCAACTCAATGCCAAAATCTCTGAGTTAAAGAAGCATGAGAGCAGTCTAGCCTCCATGGAGCAATCCATCCAGGCTGCACAGATGCGCCATAGCGCTGATCTCGATGCTAAACAGAAGGAGATCAGAGGGCTGCAAGCAGATGTTGACAAGGCTAATCTGCAGATTGCAACATTCAACAGCATGCACCCTAGACAGACTCCTAGCAATGACAAGTATATCAGAGATCTAATGCAACAGGTGTGTGTGTGTGTGTGTGTGTGTGTGTGTGTGTGTGTGTGTGTGTGTGTGTGTGTGTGTGGGTGCCCTGGTGGTTCAACTGGTAGAGTCCTGGGTTTATGACCCAGAGGACACTGGTTCGAATCCCAGGGCAGGAGGAAAAAAGAACAACAAAAAAAACATCACAAGTACTCCAGCCCACCCATCTGTGAAACGGGTACCTGGTCTTGTACTGGGGGAGCAAAGCACACCGACTGTGTCTCATTGTACCACTAATGGTAGTGGTGGGACTACAGGGTGCCCACACCGGCAGTGGGAGGCATGGTTGGTACCTCCTGCAAGTTCCTTGCCCGGGCTCCAGGAGTGCTCATAGCACCGGCACATCGTACCTGCTTAGTGCACAGGTGCCCTGGCTTGCCCAGGAACGCGTGACCTGTAATAGGCAGCGAGAGGCTTTGCTTTTGCTTTTTTGTGTGTGTGTGTCTATTATTTTTGTCTTTTTGTCTTATTAGCTGAAGAACGTAAGTGATGAGAGAGATGGCTGGCAGACTCGAGCCGATAGGTTCAGTCGTCAAGTAATGGAACTGAAGCAGCGTCAACAGCAAGTATACTACAGCCACCAGGTAGGTAGGGAAGGCTCTTGATTGAGTACGTGCATGAGTGTGTGTGTGTGTGAGTGAATATGTGTCCGTGCGTGCATGTGTGTAATTACTCACTCACTTCATCTCTTCATTCTCTCTCAGCATCCCATCCAGACAATCCCATTATCTACTGGTGGTGTCCACTCTCAGATACTGACCAACCAGCACATGCATGGCGGCATTGCTGTACGAGACAGTCCCAGGGAAATTAGGGTAAGCTAGCAATAGTAGTGTCACAGCAACCATTAGTGACTATCTTCTCTCACAGCCTCATCCACTAACAGAGCCCCATCCATCTCGATCTGTCAACTGTGGTCCCAATATAACTGAGACCACCATTCGTACTCCACTGCTTGTACGGGACACAGGCCCTGACCCCGATGTCATACCTGTCACCACATCAGCTCATCATGTCCCTCCTGGGTCACTCAGTCTCAACACTCAGGCGTCTAGTTCTCGCTCATACTCCACTAATGCTGGACCATCCACCATTTCCTCACCGAACCGTATAGCTTCCACTCCACACAGCAGCTCAGCCCAGACCCCAGGCTACGCTCCAACTCCTGGCTATGCTCAAACTCCTGGCTATGCTCGTCCTCCAATGCATCCGAGTCGCATGAACAGTTCTGAATCAGGCTACTATGGCAGCGGGTTATCTCACTCATCCATGGGTAGTTCCCTCGGCTCTTCGTACCCCAGCTCTTCTGGTCCACCATCGGGCTACCCCAGTTCTTCCTTGCCTCATAACTACCCTCACAGCAACTTACAGCAGCACTATGACAGTGGTCTACAGGGCCAGCCCTTACCACGGGGCCAGCAACCTCCTCAGGGACCAGGACGATATTACGATTCACATTACCCAAACAGACGTCCCGGGAACCAGTGATAAACCATAGTAAAAACTTTTCTGTAGTTGATAAAAATAATGAATGTATGCACTCGAATCACACGCACCATGACTGTATGTATTGGGTCTTGATAGTCTCATGTAATTTTTTGTTGTTATTTTAAAAAATATTATGCCTAAAATTTTCTTCATTGTAATAATTTTGATGTGAAGCAATCAAAATCCTGTAATCACACCCAGCGTCCACGTGCAGCCAGCCATGAGTAAGCGACGCAGTAACCAGCTGCCGACGAACTTGCCTCAGCTCCAGAATCTTATCAAGCGAGATCCTGACTCGTATAAAGAGGAGGTAACCATCTAGTCACCATACAGCTGCTGATTCATCGTCCTCTCTGTCAGTTCTTACTACAGCACCATCACTTCAAGGCACTGCTACAACTCGTCCTCTTCAATCCGTCACAAGTGACCAAGAACTTCCAGGAACTCGTTATGTTTCTTAGTCAGGTAGATTCAGCTGACAGCTAGCTAGCTCGCTTTCCTCCCCTCAAAGGTCTGCAGCTGTTATCCTGATGAAATGAACCAGTTCCCTGAGGAGCTACGATCCTTGTTGCAGCAACACAGCTCAGTACTGCATCCTGACCTACGATTGGTGAGCAGGTGACCAGGTTTATCTACAGTCTTTATCCTCCATAAGACACTGTGTAGAGCACTAATACTGATCAGGAACAAAGGAGTCATTCCGCCTGATAGGTACAGGGCATATGTAGACTAATTCACTATTCTACCATTAATTCTCTAGTTTGTTAGAACTGTTCTTCAAGCTACTTCAGTGCCCAGACAAGCTATTAAGAATGGTGCTGCGTAGACTCTTGAATTGACTCATATCATCTCTCTCTCCTCTCTCCTCTCTCTCTCTCTCTCTCTCTCTCTCTCTCTCTCTCTCTCTCTCTCTCTCTCTCTCTCTCCCTCTCCCTCTCCCTCTCCCTCTCCCTCTGTCTCTGTCTCTCTCTGTCTCTCTCTCTGTCTCTCTCTCTCTCTCTCTCTCTCTCTCTCGTCTCGATAGACATTATACAATCACATTGTTTCTGATATTAAACGCATCAATGCCAAGCGGAAAAACAATCAGGTCAATTTGGTAAGCCTCTCCTTCCTTCTATCCCTCTCATCTCTTATGTTCTGTTTAGAGGCTACAGAATTTCATGTATCAAATGTTGAAAGATACCAGTCGTAAAGCAGTCAAAATGTCACTTGTAAGTGAGCTAAATATTGCCTTTCCCATCTCTCTCTCTCCTAGGATGTACTGATAGAGCTCTACCATAGGAACATTTGGTGAGCACAGTAGCTCACGACATCCCATCATGCTTACTGTCTTCCTCAGGAATGATGCCAAGACAGCCAATGTGATATCAACTGCATGTTTCTCCAGCTTTGCTAAGGTTGGTTGGTTAGCTATGCCTATCTGTTAGCTGTTTCCTGGTTAAACTGACTGTCAACTAAGTTATGCCTGTCTACTTCCTGTGTACTGAGCTATTTGTCTATCTGTCTTGTTCTTGCTTAGCTACTGTCTGTAGATTGTGTTGAGCTGGTTGTCTGTCTATTTGCTGATCCTTGCTAGTCTGTTTGCGTCTGTTTGCTGAGACCTGTCTTATTGTTGGTCACTGTTGTCTATCTTGTTCCCCAGGTGTTAGTTACTGCTGTTCGTTTCTTCCTGACAGACACAGAGGACGGCCATGATGGGGATAGCAGTAGTGACAGTGAGGTGGGTGTGGCTTGCTATTATGCTAACTTGCAGTGCTAGTTAGGAAGAGGAGGAGTCTATCAGGAGGCTAGTGATCGCCAAGCAAGCTAACAAGAGGGGACGAAAGAGAGAGAAGAGAATGGAAAAGGCTGTAGCTGCTCTTAAGGTATTTGTGCATGTCAAAATGGTTTCAAATGTGTGAGTTCTGTTTCAGAAACATCGTAATAAACAACGTGTCAAGTCTTCTGGCAACTTCTCTGCACTCTACCTGATCAATGATCCACAAGGTATAACCATCTTGCTTCCATTGCTAGCTCCTGCCTTATCTTAGACTTTGCTGAGCGGTTGTTCCATCGTCTGGAGCAGTCTAGAGAGCGTTATGAAGTGAAGATGTTACTACTCGCACTGGTGTCTCGCCTGATCGGTGTTCATCAACTCATTCTGTTCAACTACTATCCTTACTTACAGCGATACTTACAACCACATCAAAAGGGTATTAATAAAACCATTATTATAACTTAGCTCTTACTACTCGCTCACAGATGTGACAAAGATTCTGACATTCTTAGCTCAAGCCTCCCATGAGATGGTCCCTCCTGAGGTAGCCATGATAATGTTCGGAATTGTCAGATACCTTTTTTTGTCTACCCAGATATTGGAGCCTGCCTTGCGCTGTGTGGTTAACAATTTTGTGTCAGAGAGGAACTCTACTGAAGCAATGGCTGTTGGGTGAGGATATAAAATCAGCATGAGTCGCATGAAGTAGAATTAGTCTCTTTGCAATGCATTATGCCCTGTCAAAAATACATGAGTTGTGCAGCAAGTCATTCACTGCGTTGCAAAATTTATCGGCACATGCGCTGTGACGTGTTAGGATGTACTTGTACTTAATATATATCAATGTACTTTGAATACTTAATGTATTTACTAGTACTTGAAATTTATTAGATGTAACAATACAGACAATAAGTAACAGTATGTATATATTAGCCATTTAAAAAAATAGTTTTGGACTTTGACAGGTGAATGACATGCATAAACATGAATTCATTCCTCCAACAAGCTTACAGTTAAAACTGTACTTGTACTTGTATTCAAGTCCTAAGGTAAAATTTGCTATGTACTTAAATACTTTCAAAAGTACTTCGCCCCAACCCTGGTTATGGGTTAGTCCTTAACACCGATTATCCTCGTTTTACACATCACCCTCTTTCACACAGTCTGAACACTGTTCGAGAGCTATGCAGTCGATGTCCTCTGGTCATGTCGCAGGAGCTACTTCAAGACCTCACTGCCTACAAGAGCTACCGAGACAAGAGTGTTGCAATGGCGGCACGATCTCTTGTGCAACTGTTCCGGACTATCAACCCCACCCTCCTCTCTAGGAAGGACAAGGTCAGCTTGACGTGACCCGTTTGACTGGTTTAGATAACTGGTTTGGTTGGTAGGGGCGTCCAACAGCAGCTGCCACAGCCACAGTTAGAGAGTATGGTCAGTCATCAGCTCTAGACCACATACCAGGAACCGAGGTCAGTGCATGTTTGGATACTCTAGTATACTGATGCTGTGTGGGTGTAGCTTGTTGATTTGCCTTCTGATGAACCTGATGATGATGAAGAGGATAATGAAGAGGGTGTGGTTGAAGAACAGGAAGGCAGTAGTGAAGAAGATGGCAGTGGAGAAGAGATTGAGGAAGAAGATGCTGAGGAAGACAGCAATGTTGAGGAGATTGAAGACATTGATGTCGATGAAGAGGAGGGTAGCTATGCTGAGGAGGAATCATTTTGTATAGATCGAGAAAGACACCCGATTTCCACTAACCAGCAATGCACAGCAACAGCTAAACCACCATCAACAGTGACTAGAATCAAGGTTAACATAACAAGAAAGTTTATTTTAAATTGTGTCATGTTGCAACAGAAGCCACCAACTGCTGATCGCAGGAAGGAGGAGCTAGACCAGATGAGCTCTCGTGAGGTGGTTGAAGAGAGCAGGCGAGTCAGGAAGGAACGAGCAGCTGTGATAGGGCAGACCAGGGTATGTGCGTCTCCAAGGTGGCATGGTACATGTTTAAGATCAAGAAGAAACTGTTTGCGCTATTCTCGGCCTCTCTGCAGTTTCTGACACAGAAGGAGTTTCAACAGATCAAGCTAGAGCAGCTAATGGCTACTAGCTCACCAGCTGTGGGCAAGAAGAGGACAGCTGAGGAGTTGATGGCGGCAGAGGACGACCAACAGTTAGTAGCTACGGTGACATAAATTGAGTGTTTCGTTATAGGAACAGGGAGCTGTTGTCACCAAGTGCTATCGAGAGCTTAGCTAAGAGAAAGAGGATGGATAGGGAGGCTCGCCTTGCCAGCGTTCAGGTATTCCATCTATCTGTCTGTCATTGGTATCTGCTCTTGTTGGTCAGGCTGGGCGTGAGGATAGGAAACAGTATGGATTCAAGAAGCGCAAAATGTCCATGTTTAGCAGCAGTACTAATAAAGAGAAGGATAGGAACAAGAACTTCTTGATGGTCAGGCAGAAGAGAGGTGTGCGTGGAAAGAAGAAACGGTCATTCAGAGATAAACAGGTAAGAATACATTGCCTGATGCTGTGACTACTCGTGTTTGCTCCCTTACAGCTTTCACTGAAAAAATCTCTACTGAAGAAGAATAGAAGAAAATGAATGAATTTTAATAACAATGTTTATAATTGTATTCATGGAGTAGCTGTTACGTCATTGTGCTGTACCGGCCAGTACATAGTTGTTTACTCTATTGCTGGCTATGGGTGAGTGCGTGCTCCAGTTACCCGCACGTTGTTAGTAACGCTCTATTGCTCTCTGCAGCTGACGAAGAAGCTGCCCCTGATCTGACGATCGAAAATGTGCTCTTTCAGCTCACGAAACACGGATTCCCTGCTACCAAGTGGGGCGAGCTAGCCACTCACTTGCACCAGGAAACCAACGACCCATCACCACAGCTGGCTGACGTGATCGAGCGCTGGCTAGCTTCCAACGACGAAACCAAGTCGTGGCGAGGGCTAGTGGACGCTGTGGTGAGGTGCAAAGAAATGAATGTAGCCAAGCCCTTGGCTCATGAGGTCAAGGTGCCCTTCCCTGGTGAGAGAAGACAGGATATGTGCAGTGGTGGTACGTACACTATGGGTGCTTATCCTCAGGGGCTCACCGTCAGTGGACGCCATCCAAGCCCTCCTCTCAATCCACTAGTTCTGATCATGATGATAGCATGTCTGCAGCACAGCTTCGTGAATCACACAGTGCAGGTGAAGACAGCTGTCCATCCATTCACTCATTGTCATCATGCCCACTAGGTAATAATAGCCAACAGCAAGAGCAGTCCACTAGTAGTGTTCCTCCTTCAGCAGGTAAGCTAGTGCATGCTGTTAGCCTCTGACCTAGCTAGGTTCAACAGGTGGTGGTAGCAGCAGCAGCAGTAGTAGTAGTAGATCATCCGTGATCGGGAGAAGGTCGTCACCATCTTGTCTATGCAACGAAACGAGTGAGTAGTTAGTGTCAGCTCATTCTCATGGCGTTCTCTCAATCCAACAGTGATCACCTCCTTGCTGGGTTTGGCTAGTGCATCAGCTTACTACGTTATTGGTTAGTCAGCACTTAGTACATGACATGTCATTATGTAGTCGACTTGGAGAGGATATCAATCATTATCTTGTCACTGCAGGTGATCAAAAGCGATCTTCTGCCATCGGGCATGTCTTGATTGGTGTCTTTGGTTATTCTGTGCTGTCTGCCATGTCCCATAAGCTAGGTATGACTAACACATACCTATCATCTATGTGTTGTGTGTTTCTCCACATAGAATCAAAGTCTGTTGATGTTGCTGGAGTGAAGGTGAGCTAGTGCACGTGATTGAGTGTGATCATTGGTTGTGATTATCTGCTGCAGGTACCTCGTCAACTTGTTGCTGCTGTTGGTGGTATTGGTCTGGGCTGCCTCCACGTTTATCTTCGTAGTTGAACATTGTATTATTGTATGTGCAGTGTATAGTATAGTAACTGTTGAGCTAGCTTATAAAATTTGAGCCTCGATTTGAGCTGAAATCCGACAAAAATTTACGTGTATAACTTGTTTACAGCTATAACGATGGGTGAGTGTTCGGTGTGATGTTTGTGGTACTGTGCTAACAGATCGTGTCACGTATTATAGGATCTCATCCGACGGTAAGAGAGCTGTTGGAAGCTGTCAAGGACGTGCCAGAGTGGCACAGGCTGGGCACAGAGCTCAACCTGCCCCGAGGGCAGTTGAGAGAGATAGAGGTGCAATATCAGATCCATGGCGTCGGCAGGCAGAAGAGCGCTATGTTTGATCGTTGGCTGGCGCGCTGTGCTGATGCTAATTGGACTATGTTGGCCGCAGCACTTGATCGTATGGGAGAGGAGGGTGCAGCAGCTGCTGTACGATCCAAATATAAATGCGGTGGTGGCCCCAAAGCCCCAGATCCTGATCCCCCTGCACGAGCTGCTGCTGGTGAGTAGTCAGTAGATTCTAAAGACTGTGAATTTTATTGTATGATTATTAGCAGCAGCTGCTACTGTGAAAATTGCTCTTAGCGTCAAAAATCTCCTTTGCTTAAAAGGAAGTAAAGGGGAGAAGGTGTTTGTCATAGAACAAATGGCTCCTTCTTGGGATACAGTTGGACTGATGCTGAAATTTACTGAAGCGGAGCTCGCCAATATCAAGAAATCATTTCAAGGCAATGCAGCTGATTGCTGCAAGGAAATGATGACCAAATGGCTGGCTGGGTTCGTCCAGGACAAAACGGACCCTTTATCATGGCCGACACTACTAGAGGCATTGAGAGATTCTCGATTAGATACACTAGCAGACGAGGTCGCTGGAATAGTCCTCTGAACATTACATTACATTTTACTGCATTTTTACTTTTTTGCTTTTGAATAGTCTAATTTTTTTACTTCATTACAAAATTTTTTAATTAGCTTTGGAGGTGTTTATGGAGGAGGATGAACATACCGTACGCGCAGGTCGTGAGATCTTGCAACGCCATTTCAGTGATCTCAGAGAATCTGCGATCGAGCCGGCGGCTCTGGCTGCTGAGTTACTAGCGAGAGGTATGATCAGCACTCAAGATGAATGGGATTCCAGGCAAACCACTGTGAACCCGGCAAATAGACGCGCTGCCCTAGTGAGCCTTGTGATGACGCAGATAGCATCAAAAAGACTCGGTGCGTTTGAAGACTTTTTGCAAGCTTTAGCGAAAGAGCCTCAAAATAAGCCCATCTTTGATAAGTTGATCCGTGAGTGCCATAAATCGTTCAAGCTGTAACCGCAACATTTGTAATGTTACTGCAGGAGAATATGAAGCTAATTATTCAAATGCCAAGAAGCTCTCAACTGAGAGTAAGTTGATAACAGAGTCCTATAATCATATTCTTCTATTACATATAAATTGAGCAGCTAAAGGTCATTCACAGCAGCAAGAAGCAGCAACAAGCAGCAGCCGACCCATTGGCAGGCTAGGTAAACTGACAGGAAATGCACATACTGAGCCATTCTCTCTCATACACTTAGGAGAAACTGTTAAACTCGGTGATCTGGCATGCTTCAAGTATAAAGAAGGTGGAAAGACAAAGAGGTTATATGTTAATGAAGAAATGGCTCCCAGGTGGAAGGATGTAGGCAAAGCGCTGAAATTCACTCCCTCAGAGCTCCAGAACATTGCTATTACGAACCACCATGATCCGGCAGAATGCTGTGATTCACTGATGACCAAGTGGATAAGTGGGTTTGTGAGTCAGCGTGAAAAGCAGCCACTAACATGGGCTACTCTGCTGGAAGCAATGGAGGACAGCAGACTAGGAGACCTGGCAGAAACACTGGAATCCTTATTGAAACAATGACTGAGTGTGTGGGAGGATAAACACCACCTACCTATACCATATTGATCTGTTTGTATTTTTGTATGCATCTGACAGGTGGTATGTAGTCCTTTACTATACTCAACAATGCCAATTTGTCAACAAGCGATTAATAATAAATTATTATTAGGGCGTGAACTATAGTAGAGAGTGTGGGATGAGAGAGAATGTGTGCTAAGAAGCTAAGAAAATAGAATAAATTTAAGAAATGGTTTGAAATATTATGCCTCCTAGTCTCTTTGGTCTATTGAGACCGATAATGTTGGTCTCGGACTGTGTCTGTTAGTATGGGGCTCTGGATTTGATGTCTGGCTCCCTGACATGTGTGTGATGGTGTGAGGGTGCTGGTGATAGTGGGGAGAAACGTCCACTGGTGCTGTATGCTGTTGGGACTGACAGCCAGCTGCAACGCAACAGGCTTGTTGACTAGTGAGGGTTTCTACAGAGAGAGAGAGAGAGAAAAAATAAAATTCACCTGCACCACTGCTATGAGCTCCACCAGTACCTGCTACATCTGTTCCTTCACTACTACACTCTTCTTCTTCTTTCTCTTGCTCTCTCTCTTCTTTTAGTCTTGTGTTAACAGTGTCACCAATCGTTGTGCTAACAGCTTCAGTACTCTTGTCACTGGGTTTGCTGCTAGCAGTGTCGTCAGTCACATCGATGATTGTAGTAACAGGTTCACTGGTTAATTTATCGCTTGCATTTGTGACTTCAACTATTTTGCTAGCAGCATCAGTGTAGCTGTTAGCATGCTTGCTCTCTCCAATGAGACTATCTGCAATGGATGAGTATGAAGTAGGTGCTGTATCGCTGGAGGTCAGTGGTTTCTGCTCATCACTCTCAAGATGACTGCCTCTCGAGTACCTGTGATACAACCATAACATCACATGTTGGTCACTGGACATCAAGTACCTTGATCGGAGCAGCAATACCACCACGATAGTAGCTATTAGGGCTACTGTGATAGCGGCTAGAGCAATGCCCATATAAGGAAGAACAGAACCACCCTCGGACGGCAGGAATGTTTCTACTCTAGCAGTCATAGGATCGAGGACATATGGTATGGGAACCAGTCCGATGAGCGGGCACCCAGTCTTGTTACTGTAACATACACCACTGGCGCACTCAGTGAGACGAGCGCAAACACCTGTGAGAGAAAAAAAGAGCTGAAAACTTAACTGATAAGTGAATTAGGAGAGGTTACCTTGCTGGTCCTCAAACATGAGATAAATTTCTTGAGAGCTGTTTGTGCGTTGGTAGCACCTATCAAGCAGTACCAGTAGTGTACGTCGATCTACCCATATTCCGTGACGGGGAATAGTGTTGAAATAGGAGGGTTGAAAGGTCATGACGTCTTGAAGGTCACGCTGTACCTCGACAGGTGGGGTAGAGGTGTCAGTGGAGAAGGTGATGGTGATGTTAGTGAGGCAGTGTTGTACAGAGTAGCTGGGTATAGCCGAAATAACTACTGGACCCTAAACAGCAGAGGAGAAAAAATTAAAAGAGTGAAAAAAGTTGTACTGTGTCTTACAGGTCTGAGCTGTCCAGAAACAGCCTTCTTCTTCAGCTGAAGCATTCTGTGAGGTTTGAGTGAGGAGGTGTCTCGCTTATGCAATGAAGTGAATGGAGAGGAGGAGAATATGCCCACAGGAAGAGGACCAGGACAGTCAGAGCGCAGGACTAGTCTTGGGGCATTGTCGTTAATGAGTGTGATGCTGATACCAATGATGTGGGTCACAGTTGAGGGAGTGACTGGGTTATTATCAGTGATCATCACTGTTAGCACACGCTGTAACCGCTCCTCTCCATTCACGAAGCAAGTGGGCTCATCTTCCTGGTTAATGTACCTCACAGCTCTCAATACCTCTTCATATTGCTCAACAGTGCCTTCTGCATCTAGGGTAATCTGAGTTCTAGTCACCATGGCGTCCAGAAGCATTGGGAACAGAGGAGTACGCAGAAACAAGCGCTCATTCTGGTCCAACTGTCCATTAGGAGACGAGAGGGTTATATCGATGCTCGAGATATTGTTCATTTCTTCGTCCATGATATCCACAAGATGCTGAGTCACTATTTCAATACTGTTCCCTCCTTCCTCAAAAGTGATGGAGTCATCTATCATGACAGTAGGCTCATCGTTCCTGTCCTCTACGACCACAATCACTGTCACCGTGTTGCTAATAGCTCCAGCGCTATCAGTGACTCTGAGCTGAACTGTTCTATTACCATCAGCAACGCTGTTATTTGTAAATGCGTTCAAATATCTCAGAGACTGCAGCACCTGTGGATAAAATAGCAAAAATAATAGGAGCAACAACATAAAGTATGAATGCAGCAACCCTTGACACAATACGACATTGATAAGTGTGTACGCTTGTTGTTTTATTAGATACTTACTGTTTGCATCACTTGTGGACGAACACTGCCTGACAGATCTAGAGTGCGTGTTGTAGGATTGATGACTTGTGGTACTAGTGTCAAATCGTCAGATGGTATGGGTTGACTGAAGGTGAACTGGTCCTGGTCTCCGTTCAGTAGCCCTGTTAGCGTGATCACAGCTTCAGTGATGTTGCTGTCCACATCGACCAGTGAGAGTGATGAGGTGAGCGGCAATACAGGATCATCTTCAGTGTACTCCATGACCATAGCAGAGGGCAGTGTGAGGACAGGAGGATCATTGAGGGGCTGGACAGTGAACTAGAGAAAAAAATCAGTTAGTTTGAAGACCCAATGTGAACTATCTACATACATTCAGAGTTGATACAGCTTCAGAGCCTCTATTGTCAGCTACAATTAATTGCACGGTCCTGTTGTGATGGGAAAGGGTCGTGAGTGTATGCTACGCTGCTAAAACAAGCTGACCTTAATCCTGCAGTAGGGTTACCAGGCGCCGAGTCAATATGCTCGTACCTCAGGTCCCGCAAGAGAGAGTCATAAACATCAGACATAGCATCGCCTGTGAGTTCCTGGTGAATGTAATGTAACAATGTGTGATCCATAGCAACGTGAATATGTACTCACTATACGATGCTGACTAATAATGTTCACATTGATTTGTGAACTGGAAACGGCTAGTGATAGACGCTCATTAGAGCCATCAAGAGGAGATAACACCACCACAACTCTATATAGAGTGGAAAAGAGAGCGTGAGCGAGCAAGATGAGTGAATGAGTGAGTGAGTGAACAAGATGAGTGAGTGAGTGAGTGAGTGAGTGAGCAAGATGAGTGAGCGAGTGAGTGAGCAAGATGAGTGAGCGAGTGAGTGAGCAAGATGAGTGAGTGAGTGAGCAAGATGAGTGAGTGAGGAGTGGGTAGGTAGGTGGGTGGGTGAGTGAGCAAGATGAGTGGGCTCAATATTGTCTTTATTCTTCTCACCTTGTCACCATATCGATAGGGTCTGGATCAACTATTGTCAGCTCTGGTACTACTAACACCGATCCATTGCCCTCATAGTAAGTACTCAACGACAGGTTACCAAAATTTACGAGAGCTTCATCATTAATATTGACCACAACCACACTGAATGAAAAGAGATCACATTCAACAACTACTGATCATTGGCGACTTACATTGAATTCACAGAGACCCCGGGATCAACACTGTCAAATACCTGCACTCTGATAGTTCTGTTTCTCTCGGTTGGTTCTTGCATACTGTGAACACAAATCAGCAATAATTTGACAACGTATTTCTACTAGTTACGTTGTGTAGTAAGTGATGTTCCCCAGTATCTGTGAGTATACACCAGGAGTGGCAGCACCTGTTATTACTAGAGTAGCAAGAGCAGCCTCATTGAACTGCAGGAGAATAGCACAGTGCAGTCAACACAGTTGATGAAAGAGTGAAGCGTGAAGAAAACCAATAGTGAATGAATGAGTGCGTGCTATCATACATTGTAAGTGATGTTGGTAAAGTTGACCGCCAGTGATAATCTCTCTTGGGGATTTTCGGTAACAAAGTCCACTGTAATGGCGGCTTCTGCTCTCTGCAGCAGGAACCTAGGATGATCAGCATCTGTGACGAATACTGAAGCTCCATTGAATATCAGCACTGGGTCTGTCTGTCCCTCCGTGAAAGTAGCAGGTGTGGCTAAGATTAGAGGAGGGAGATTAATGACATTGTTGCTATGGTTACACCATATACAAAGCATGTGTGGTGCCAATAAAGCTTTTTATTATGTGAATATCATCACTGATAACTGGACCACACTTTATTATAATGATATTCATTATGGGTATAATAGTAATCATTATCTACTTTACATGAGCAGCTAAGCAGGCAGCACAGTCATTAGTATGAGAGCGTGTGTGTGGTGTACTAAGATATAGAATGGAGCAACTGGATAGAGACTGCTGACCTTGTGAGGCATCAATGACTGGTCTACTGTCATCCACTCCAACGAAACTGACAGTCATACAGCCGACAGTATTATTACCACCACTGCTCACTACGAAGCACACATTCCTACAGAGAGTAATGATAATGAGCAGATCTCACACACACACACACACACACACACACACACACACACACACACACACACACACACACACACACACACACACACACACACACACATTGCTGGTATGGCTGTATATGGTTGCATGATCATACCTTGGGGCAAAGTCAATATCCGAGTGTGAGTCATATTCCACTGATTTGATGAACATGTCAGCAAACTCTGTAGCATTAGGTGATCCAACGGGAGAGAACACGAACGCTTCTGACAATCTGCAGCAGAGACAACGATGTGATGGTATATCAGTGCATCATCAAGTGAGTGAGTACCTGCTGCCCAGTATGGTCTCCAGCTCATTGTTGCTGTCCAGTCTCTGGCGAACGTACCTGCCGCTCAGGGTAGCATTATCCAGTGAGCTGTTTAGACGACCTGACTCAAGAGCACTTGCAATATCGAGTTGTACCTACAGGCAGGATAGCAATTTGATTGGTGATGTAAAGTATCAGTTTCTTACAGTAGGATCCGCAGTACCACCTGAACCAGCTAGAATAACCACTGATACATTGTCCCACTGCAGCAGAGCAGAGTGAGTGATTGTACAGAACACAGTAGTGATTGGTGCTTACCAGTCCGCTTGGGGTTGAGAATGTAACATTTGCTGGGTCTAATAGAAACTCCTCTTGTGCTTCCAGTACAAGAGGCGATCCATCAGTGCTGTCCGGATCGAATCTATCCAGGTCGATGAGGTTTTGACCTGTGCGAGTGAGTACGAGTGAAGCACTCGCGTCTGTGCGAGTGTGTCGCAGCACGTACCTTGTGCAGTCGTCAGTAAAACAGCCAATAGGATCACAGCTAGGGATGATCTTCTCCAGCGATGCATCACCGAATACTGTTCGCGCGGCCCCGTAGCGGTATCTACAGTAGAACAGTAACCGCGGGTTTTCTGCAACCTGATTGGTCCGCTCACCTCAGTGCAAACTGCACTGCATGGAACTACACCAGAAGACAATCCACTGCGCTGATTACACTACAGTACACTATTCTACTGCAAGACGACTACTGTACTAGCTCAGACAACGTCTCGGATTCGAATCCTCAATACTCCAGTGTAGTGCTGCAGTGGGCGTACCGCCAGTGCATTCCGTTGCTAGGAGAAACGCCCTCCTTTACGGCCCGCGGACGCGTCGCTAAGGGAGACCACGCCCCCGAGGGACCATGCAAACGCGCGAGATTCGAGACTGCAAAAATCAGTAGAAGTGCAACATAATTATTCAATTGTAGAATGAATTAATAAAAAATTAATAGTCTACTTCATTAGCAGTTCAAAATAATACATCTACCACAAAGCTAGTCACTCGGGCAGGGACAAAAAGATAATTTCATCTACTACGCCTGTTCTATAGTGTTATAATAGTTACCAATAATTATTATCACAAGCCAATAGAGAAAAGAGAGTGGCTGAGACGGTTGATTGTTGAGATGAATTAGGTAGGTGCTAAGAAGGTAGGGCAAACTTGGTGTCCTCCATAGGAGAAGCTGGCTCACTAGTCATGCTAACAGCACTCTCCCGTCGAGGCGGCATTCGCTCATTTGGTCGATCTAGTGCTCGGGCTTCATCGAAACTGTGCACCCTCGGTCTTTGTCCATCTGTACTGAGCCGTTGGAACTCCTCCAGTGCTGTAGAGAGACAGGTTAGAAGATCAGCACTCAAGAGTGCTGTTGTACCTTCATGGACTCCCTCGCTGCCCTGGGACAATACTCCAGTGGGCAGTTGTCCTGATGGTGAGAGCCCCTTGAGTGCCATTACAGTCTCTCTCTCTTGTCTACACAGCAAGACCAGGTGAGAGCATGTACATGCAGTACCACTTACCTAAGGACTGAGAATACTCGCGCCATCTTGCCTACAGCTCTGATCTTGTTCTTGATCACTTCTCTTCTTGCCGACATGGCACTGGCTTGTTCTGTAAAGGTGCAATGATACATCTCTAACACATATACCCACACACTGCTATTACCTGAATCCTCTTCATCCTCTAGATCCATCTCGTCTTCTTCGTCGCCTTTCAGATTGAGTACATTTACCAGCATCTCTGTCACTGTAGTAGAAATGACATAATTATGAACTGAATGCAACAAACAAACACAATAACTATTGCTCTCAACAGAGTAGTAACACTAA
This sequence comes from Haliclona indistincta, assembly GCA_964017065.1. Classification (NCBI taxonomy): domain Eukaryota; kingdom Metazoa; phylum Porifera; class Demospongiae; order Haplosclerida; family Chalinidae; genus Haliclona; species Haliclona indistincta. Next base: position 992,736 of record OZ024784.1, read on the forward strand.
ATGTTCCAGCACTATAGATAGACATATTCTCATAAATGAAAAGTGTCATTTCATCATGCACTGTGTTATTGTTTGCAAGCAGTCAATAGCCTCAACACGCACGACACGGAGAGAGTGCAAGGTTCAGAGGAGTTGCCAGACGAGAGAGAGGGAGGGATGGAGTGAGGGCTGACCTTTCTCTCCCACAAAGGGAAGAGACCAAGTGAAGACATCCATGAAGTTGGGCAACCAATATGGATGCTCCACGGCATTGAACTGTCGTATATTCATTACATTGTTTTCGTACTTGAGTACAGCGGCTGAGTAAGGAGATAGTGTGTTAATATACTAATCACGCCTTTAGTATACTGAGCAGACTATAGTATACTGACATGCATGCCTGAATATACTGAGTAGTATACTGACCTTTGTTTCCATACACGTCGAGATAGTTAGGAGCTGAGAAAATAGTTATAAGAGAAGGGAAACCAGTTGTTTGACTCTTTCGATACATCTTGTACCTACACAGTGAGGATGATACTACAGGAGTGATGGACCCACTCACTCACCCTGCATCTTGTGCTTCGTGAGCCCGGATTATTGACAGTAGATTGTTTCTCTGTAAAAATTCGCATGATGCTGCGTAACTACAGAAGAAAAAGTTGAATTATACAACGCACGGCAACATTGCTTTTGCGCAATGCAACACAGACTACTATCACCCTCCCACTATCCCCATCACACCCCCTCACCTGTAGTAGTATGAGCAGCCTCGTACTGAGTTATGGCAGTAGTGCTCTTGTGCTGGCTTCTCCTGACCGAACTCCTCTAGTGGATCGGACCACAGTAGATCGCACATCGGTCCAAATGCTGGCGGCTCCTTGAATCGATCAAGCTACAAGGAAGGCATGTCTGTTGATTGCTATCTGTTACCATGACAACAATAGTAGTATATAGACGAAACAACCGCCCCCACACAGTGTAAATATTATAACAAAGTTCCTGAACTCCATGTGACTATCTATACAGGAGCGTGTGTGGTAATGTACAGATAACTAACCCACATTATAATAGACAAAGAATGGATGTGGTCAAACATCAGTTACCCACAAAGTTACACATCCTGATGTTATCTCTCTCACTCTCCCATTACCTGTCTAATATCATCCAATGTGAATATCTCTGGGCTCAATCCTCCGTGCACGCACAGGAACTGGCCGTTCATGAGAGCAGCCAATGGCAGGCAATCAAACGAGTCCATGCATGCGTCATATACCACCTCGGAGTACTTTATCTTACCTAGAGAGAGAAAGGAAGGAAAAGAATTAGTGACAGGAGGAAATTGCAACTCACATTCAGTTTTAAAAGTGAAGTACTCCGTGAGATGTCTACATTCGTGGTTTCCTCGTAAAAGGAACAGAGACTTAGGAAAACATATCTTGAGAGTCCAAAGATACAAGACACACTATCCAGGAGGAAGAAAGTTGACACAGGTAAACACCTCATCACTAACTTGCTTACCTCTATTGAGAAGTAGCCTCTGTCTACATAGTCGCCTAAGAACAGGTATTGGGTGGTCTCTGGCGTGCCGCCAACGTCGAACAGTTTCATGAGGTCGTAGAATTGACCGTGTATGTCACCACACACTGTCACCGGCGCATCTATAGACAACATAGTCTCCTCGTTGCGAAGTACCTCCATTCCTAGCATGCACGGAGAAGTAAGATAAATTTGGAAAGAAGTGTATCGAACCTTGGTGAATAATTTTGAGTGCTGCTTCCTCTTCTAAGCGTCCTTCTTGGACGAAATGCTTTTTGAGGACTTCTGGTTGTGGTTTAGAAGTTTCCTTATTGTAGACCTCAGCTATAGTGAGCCTGTGTGTGGCAGGTGGACTGACATCTGGAGAGAGGGGAAGAGATAGTGGTTGCATACCAGATCAAGGATGGTAAACATTGCTACATGTCAAGGAACACTACACAGACATTTAGACCAACACATTCTAGGAACTTGGCTATAGTAGTAGGCATCAAATAGAATGTTTTTACAAGGCGATAGTGTACCAATTCAGGCATAGAGTATAACACAGACGTGTTGTGTGTGTGACAGTTATTACGGCTAACAACAGGATTCGCTTATTTCAATATGAAAACAGTTTCACCTTATTACACCTTCCACCAGCAGCAGCAAGTAATGGACTACTGTGTTATTGATTCTTGTTAACAAAACACTGCATACTAGTATCTGACCATTGTAGCTTTACAACAGCAGAAATCAACTATATCACCACACAGCTTGGCAGCAATGTGATATGGCGTTTAATATCCTGTATAGCTTGGCAGCTAGCCTCCAGTAGCTAGTGCTGTAGGCTGGTGTGAAAATGGGTTTGGATTTGTGTGGTGCCAAAAACTGACCAACACTTGTTAGCATACTCAGTGACAATTTGACTAAATTCAGAGGTGGTGAAACGCGTTGTGTCTAACAAAATTGAGTATGTCTGCTAATAGCTAAGAAACGTGTCCTCCCTCGTGTAACCGAGCGTGGACCACAAATGCAAACACACGCACACCTGCTGCAGCCGTACACGCACACACTCACCATCCATTATGCGCCCTTTTGTCGTCAACTCGACGGGCTGTGCTTCACTGCTGCCGTCGTCCGACATATTGGTTAGCCCTGGAAGAACTCCAAACAGTAATAGCGGGAGAAGTGAGCTGGTTAGCTCGCCAGCAGCTTCTAGTGCACGCGTACACAGATAGATATTGCTGTAGCGGGTAGAGAACAGGTCTAGCGGATGCTAAGGGAAGTACAGCTACTGCTTTTCGGCTTCCTGCTCACAGGACAAGCGCCATCTTCTGACAAGTGGGAGGAGAAGAGATTGAGGAATTTGACGGCACATGACGTATTTGGCGCCGTGGCGCGAGGCAAAGTGGGCGTGGTACTATGGTGGGAAGAGCATGGCAACGCTACTAGTCCCTTGACAACAAGACGGCAGACGATCAAGATGGGAAAGAAGAAGCAAGAAAAGCCGCAAAAGACGCCAGATCCTCCGCCTGAAGAGGTACCTAAGGAGAAGGAGGTTGCTCCTGGTCTGTTAGAAAGCGACTGGTGAGTAATCAACACGCAGGTGGTATTACAACGCCTTGATTGCCTACACAGGATAGCTCTAGTCGAGAGGGAGGAAGATGCCGAAATGGTTGCCGAGATACTGAGCGAGGTGATAGATGTCACTCTTGCTACAGTGCAGCATAGCTACATCATAGAAGAGTCTTACCCGTATAGTGTGCAATGGGCTAAACAGCACATGCTACAGACACTGGAGGTGGGTCAAAATAAACCAGACAAGACGTGTAGTACTATGATATTCTGTGATTATAGTGTTACTTCATATCGCATGATCCTGGAGAATCTCTGTCTACAGCAAATGAATGGAAGGAAGATGATGGTGGGGTGCTTAGCTATGCTTGGTTTGTCGTTACTGTTGCTGCTTGTTTCGCAGAGCCGTCTGCTCCTGTTGTTGACTCCTGGGCTCGTGGTGTGGTGCCTCATAGTGTACAGTCACCGGCTCAATCCCATACTACTAGCCCTGTAACTGATCCAGCCCCACCCACCCCATCACCTCCTCCTGTAGCACCATTTCAAGCTCCTCCTCTTCCCACCACCTCTAGCAGCATCACAGAGCCTCCTCGAATGTGAGTGTGTTATCGAATAGCACAAACCTCATTATCATCATTACCTGCACTAGTGATACTGCAAGCAATTCCGCTGAGCCGAGAGTGGTACGAAGACAAAGAGCACGTCCCAGAAGAGGACGAGGGGAGATGGTAATGATCAAGCCACCTACCCCAACTCATTCTACCGTAAGCTAACATGGATGACAAATGATGCTATTATTGTTGTTCTCTCTTTAGACACCTCCTCTGCCCTCACCATTGCTGCTCCAACAGCAGCCCTCCTCATCTCATCCAGAGCACAAGGCTGCTGTTGCAGCTACTAGTAGTGACAGCCCAAGAGGAGCGGTGAAGAGCACGTCTCACAGAGCACGGCAACATCCTCTACCATCGCACAGGTACCACTAACACAGCATACTATCTACTAGCTCACCATGTGCTCCTCCCTCACCATAGCATACGGCCGCACATCAGAATGACACCATCCCGTCCTCCACCATTGCCGCCAATCCAGCATGCAACAGCTCGTAGCAATGTAAACAGACAACCTCCTAGCACTAGAACAGGAGCTAATGCTGCTAGCAGACTGCATGCTGCTACACCATCCATACCTCCACTAGTGAGAGATAGATACATTATTCAATTCACTGATGAATCCTCTCTATAGGTTGACATCATATCACCTCAACCAGGAGTGACAGTGAGAGATGGAGGGAGAGCCATCACAGGGCAGCGATCGCAACGCGCACTGCACCACTCGCCCAACACTTTATGTCGACCGATCCTTCCTCTCTCTTCTCCTCCACACACAGTCCAGTGGGCTAGCAGTACTGAACTAGGCCTACTGCAGCCTCCTATAATGACTGGTGATACATCTGCATACAAGCATACAACAAACGTCAGCTAGACTGTATGTGTGGTTAATCAGTCAGTTTATTCAATCTATCAGTCGGCATGCATGCAAGTCTTTGTCTTGAATAGAGCAGTGACAATGATAATAATAATAGGTGATTACATACACATGACACGCTGGTCAAAGAGAGTGAGAGAGAAGGAGGATGGAGGAGAAGAAGCAAGAGGATGAAAGCTGAAGGACCTGGCATTTGTGTGATGAGTGAGATTAAGTGAACGAGTGTGTGGTGTTTTATGGTACACATTGAGCGCGTGTTGTGTGTGCGTGCTATATGTCCGTCTCTATCTGTCCATTGGTGACTCCTTGTGATTTTCCAGATGAAGCGTTTATCTGCTGCTGTACAGCTCCACGAAATATCGTGAACCTGTGCCGTGAGAGAATCATCCATGTATGCACCGATTTTACTTTGACTTACTTTCTGACAATCTTGTCTCTTTCTCTCTGTTCCTCTTCGTTGTACTTCTTGAGGAACAACTGCAACTCAGGCACCTGGAACTTGATGTACTCGGCTGTCTAATAGTATTGACAACACACCTATCATTGATATAGTATTTGACAAACAGCTTATATACCTCATGTGATACACCAACTCTATCAGCATCTTGGGCCTCGATAATGTACAACTTAGCAACATCCTACACAGAAAGATATACAGTGAGACGCACCAGTACGTGCATGGACTCGTACCCACCTCACTAGGACCCAGTTTGAGTCTAGTCTTCAGTGGATTATCGTCCGGTGCGAGAAGTTCGGACGCTCCATTGTCGTGCATCACCATTAGCACAAAATCTGACTGGTCATTTTCGACCTAGGGAAAGGGTAACATTGATAGTTGCAGGAGCATCAGCTTACGTGATATTTTTGCAGCAGCATGTTGATGACCTCTGCGACTTTTTGTATGTTCGAAACTCTGAGATGAGTAGGGTTGCCGTATGGTGGTATGAACTTGCTCCTCTGCACAGAAAACAAATTTACTGTCAGTGAGTGACTATAGTCCTACAATCTCGCTTCACCTTCTCCTCCAAAGCCTCGGTCTCCTTCCTGTGTTTGAGGACCTTTCTAAACGATGCTGATCTTCTCCTGACCATCACATTGTTGTCTCTTGGTCGAGTTTCACTCTTTTGTCTGAGTACCACACGTGAGCGTGAACCTCGACTAATTCTTCTGATGGGTGCTTCCTCGCTACTAGATGAGTCCTCCTCCCTCAGTGTGTCGTCATCCTGTCCTCGTTCCATGTGTCCAGCGAGGTCGATTGGTACAGAGTTGATGCCTGCAATGAAAGAAAAAACATTGTGAAGGAGAGAGAGAGAGGGTGAGGGTGTGACTCACGTGCGCGTGCTAGTGAGGCATTGCTAAGGCTCTGGGTCACCTTCCCGTCCTCCTCATCATCATCATCATCATCATCACCATCTCCATCCCTCTCTCCCATGGTCTCGATGAACCTCTCTGTGGCGTTCTCTAGTATTGCTCCAAAGCTCTCATCATCAATTGAAACAAAATTGAGACTAGAGTCTCTGAAAGTTGATTTTCTTCCACCAATGTTCTTGCGTGGAGCGACAGTGATAGGCCTCTTGAGGCCCCAATAGATTTTGAGGACGCCCTCAAAGAAAATCCTATCATTGACCTCCCTGTGCCTCAGATGCTCACTCATCTTCTCCTTGTAAATATTATACTCCTTCAGCTTGCTCAGAATATCACTCCTACAAAAATGCAAGAGTATCAGTAACTTACAATCCACTAAGAATAGTCTACTATCGACTGACTATCGAGGTAGTGTTGACTAACTTTTGTTGTGCTGTCAGAGGCTCTCCCATGTTAGCAAACTGTGGTATCACTCTCTGAGGCTGACTGGTACCAGCTCTGAAGCCATCAGGACCAAATAGATTCTTGTAACAGTGATTACAGTATGGTTTGTCGTCATGCTGGAGAGAGAGAGAAACAGAGTATTAGCACACGCTCGTTTCTGTTTTCTCATGACAAACCTCTAACAATCTTCCTGGGTCCAGAAAGCGTCCACACTCCACACACTTGAAGCATTGAGGATGCCACTCCTTCCCTAGGGCTTGCTTGCGCTCGGCTGTGACAAACAGAGAGACAGGATGACACATTGTGTGCATAACAGCACCTTAGTTGTGAGGTGAGTGTCAGTATACAAGTATGTCAACAACTTGTACACCACAACCAACTCAGAGGCACCGATATAGATAGATTATTGGTGCCACCATGTTATAGTACAGGCTGGCTATGTGCCCATGTTGAACACCAGTAACATAATACAAGATTTGATTAGTGATTAGTGCTGGCTTACCACACGCACACTCTATAATAACAGTTAGCACATGTACATGTACACTGCCAGCAGCCACACGACTGACACACATGTATACCTAGTAGCAGCCTAACTAGTGTGGCTATAGAGATACCATAAGTATACTGGAGGGTATAATAGAACAGTTACTGAAGAGCTCATGTTTAGGCCTACACCTTGCTATGTTGACAAACCATGCTGTGTTGATGTAGCCAGCAGAGTGAACACTAAGAAGGCTAGCATCAACTGAGACACTGCCCACCCACAGCCAGAGAGCCTAACATAGCTACACTAAGCAGCATCCATCAGCTGGGATAACCCATCCACCCACACTCAGACACTATTATGGCAGTTAGCCACCCACTAGACTATAGCCAGACCTAATCATAGACTTGTTAGTATGACATCATAGGATGAGTGACATCAAGAGCTATCATTCAGTAATCTGTAATCCATTATGACCTGAAATACTTGGGACAACTGCAGAATTGCAGTTTCACAACAGACAACATCCCCTAATACCTTAGTAGGGTCACAGGAGGCTGAGAATGGTTTGTAGGAGTGACAGCTAGATGGTATCGTTAGTATAATATCTATGGTTTAGTACAGGTAGTCAGTACAAGTGACTTATGTATGCTAGAGCATGAGAATGAGCTAATCATGTCTGTCAGTACATCAACAGGATGGTACATTACAGCTATAGATCACTGAACTCTTCAATTTCACTCTCACATGCTCATTACTGCATACACACCGAAACAAATGCAATTACAATAGTAAGTTTAGTCAATTATAGCATAGGAAACTGCAGCTGCGTGAATAGGAGGTAGGCATATGAGACCAAGGAGGAGAAGAGAGGCCCTTAAGGAAAGGGAAGTTTAGTTGAGGGGCAGGGACCACACATTAGTGGTATAGACCAGGTGTGTGTCTGGAACTCACCTGCCCCCCAACAAAGTCACACGTGTATGTAAGATCACAGGTGACAATTGTAAGTATCACTAGTCCTGCTTCTTTATTACAAGAAGCTCACAGACACACACCGGCTACAGACTATGTGGCATACAATAATAGTGACGATATCGATTGCACATGAACTGGTGATCAGCTAAGTGGTATTTTTCTTACCTGGGTCATCATTGATACCGTTCACTTGTGTAGCAAACTTCTTCTTTGGAGCAAACAGCTTCTTCATCGCGCCAACTCTCACAGCTGATCAGCTGCAACAGATGGTAGGTCAAGATAGAAAAACAGCCACGACTCAGCTGATGGTAACTAAGCTCGAACTCTACCCCAGCAAACTTAACCAGCTGATAAAAGCACACAGAAGTATTTAAGAACCGGCCTCACCTGCTGGGTAGTAAGCCGTGAACGAGAAGGCGAGAGAGATAACCGTGAGTGACGGCGAAGCACCGCGACGAGCTCTTCCCCAAAGCAGTAGAGAAACAGCTGATGGGCAGACAGCCGGTTGAAAGTGGTGTTCCCGATCGCGGTCTATATTCCCGCCACAAGTGAGCAGTCGTACGTAGAAAGGCGACAGAGATGAAAGAGTACGAGGAGAGGAAACGGTCGCGTTAGGAGTGAAGGCGGATCAATGGGAGGAGCTAAAATGACGCGAATTCGCACTTTGGAGAGAACCTCAATGGGACGATATGGGACGACCACAGCAACCACAGACTGTACCTCACCACATTATGCAGCCATACTAGCCTTTAGTACCTAGCATTTATTTTAGCTGATCACCAGTAATGCACATACAGATGTACTGTTAGCCCGCTCTAATTGCGGATGAACAATGTGTGTTTAACCGGCACTTACATAATCAGTACATACTGTACACACACGACCCGCCCGCTCGTGAACTAATGGTTGTTGTGAGTGTGGGCGTTGGTGCTTACCAAAGTAAACCGGTTTGTTGCAGCGAGGACATCTCTTGGGAGCAGCAGACCTAGCCATTGTCACGGGGACGGGGCTGTATGGAATCATTGGTCCCCGCGAGTTAGTCTAAATGCGGGATATGCGTGGGAGATAGAGTAGGTGATAACAGAGCAACACGCGCGTACTTGTGCAGCCGCTCGCCCTTGGCGAGTAGTTCCTCTAGCTGCTTCTTTGACTCCAGGCAGCAACGCGTGAGGCACTCTGGAACGGAGAGAAGTACTAAGGTCAAGCCTCTGCTGCGACTAGGAGGGCGGGGCTCGCTCGTACATCTCCGTGCACGGCTAACGAAAAGTATACGAAAATCAAAGTTATAATGTTTTCATAATAATAGATATAATATTATAATAACTGAATTCGAATATTGTGAGAGACAATACAAGTTGATACACTAGACAATACCGAATCCTTCGGTAAAGTTGACAGCTTGCAGCAGTTTCTCCTTCATAAGGAGTTGAGATGGATAAGGAGGTAGGTCAAGTATATTATAGCACGTGTGAGCAACTGGAAGCCTCTGGCACTGTGAGCCACCATCCATCTTCTGAATTATCATCTGGAAACAGGATTTAAATAAGGGATAGTGTAAGTGGTGATGGTGATAGTGGTGACAGAGATAATATCCATGCAGGCTGCTTACGTTCATGCTAGCTAGGCCAGCCACTGGTATTCTGTTGCTTCCTGTCCAGAATACTGCAACAAGACAATTAGTAAACACACAAACAGTGTACATGCACAGTGCAACCAACTGGTTCATACAACCAGCATAGCCTCATAAGCGATACTGGCGATACTAGAATAGACACTATTTCTCATGATCTCACAGACCCAGCAGCAGCACTACACTAGTGTGAAACAGGCCTAAACATAATGACGATAGCATGTGGTGTACCGTACAGCTAGATATTTTGGTGGACTAAAATTTTGGCGAATTTGGCGAATCGTCAAGCATCCGCCAAAATATTAGTCGCCAAAATCTGTTTTTCTATTACAGCAATACGTGAGCCAGGCGCTGGGCGCCAAAATATTAGTCGCCAAACGCAAAATCTGGGACATTCGCCAAAATTTTGTCCACCAAAATTTCTAGCTGTACGGTATGTGCAGCTGTATACTGGTAGTCCCCATTACTGACCAAACAGCTGTTTCTTGGTAGAGTCTGACAATATTCTGAAAACAGTCCAGAACATGACAATCACTGGATGAGTAGGAGAGTAGCCATTCTCATAATGTGTGTGCTAGGGAGGGAGAGAGAGATTGCACAACTGAGTGTGTGTGTGTCGAAGCAAACCTTTTCTAAATCATTAAAGTTAAAGTTAACGCATCCAACCATTAATGATATTAGTTCTTTAGGATGGAGTGATTCCTAGAGAGCAATACAGTCATGTTAGAGTGGAGTAAGATCCTGTGATTAAGCTCACAAATAAGAATGAATCGAACGCTAGCCGGAATCCCTCGGAGAATGCCTTGTATGGTTCTTGCACCGAGTCGGTAAGTTCATATTTGAGGTATGCTAGTACGTACTCCGATCTGCGGTCCCAGGTCACAGCTGTCTTCTCTCCATCTGGTATGAGAGGAACCGTCAGCACGCTACCGTAATGGTGACGAACAATCTGTCGAGAACGAGTGCATTAGAGAGAGGAGTAAAGAATGTTGTCTCACAGAAAATGTAAGATCTTGGTATGATTCAGAGAAATGAGTTTGATCACTAGCGAGTATGGATGACAAGTGTCTGTGTGGAGCAAAGATAAAGGTCTGTGTGCAAGCTGGTGTGCTTACCTTCCAACTGAAGGTTTCAGTTCTGTTAAATCAGGTAGAGCAGGCTTTCTAGAAGAGGAGACAGCAAAATGAGGACAGGGAAGCATACACTACACACCGTCTGAGCAGCTTCTTGTAGAGCACCAGAGGAAATGGTAGCTCAATGATGACATTGTTATAAGCAGCTAACCCACAGATCAGTCCTATCAAGTGGAAGTGTTTAGTGTCTGATTCTTCCAAAATAGTAGCCTAAGAGGTAGAGAGAGCGATAAATAGAGAGAGAGAGTGAGAGAGAGAGATAATTAGAGAGAGAGTGAGGGGAGAGATTACCTGATCTCTAAACCAGATAAGGTGAGATTCTTCGTCTTCATAGAACATCCCAAACATGGGGTTAAGTAGCTCCTTGATGAGCAGCATGAAGTACTCCTTCTTAATACCGCCATCATCCATACCTTCTTCTCCCTCAAACACCACCTGAAGACCACACATAATACCGTATAGCCGTTTTTTTTTGCTGGTCAAATATTTCATTAGCCAAATTTTGGCTGGGTCCAATTTTCGTCACAGAGCCATGTCACAGAACTTTTTAAATAGGCAAAAAGAATTTTTCGAAATCTAATTTTCGACCGTCCGAAAATTAAATCCACATGAAAATAACCGGCTATACGGCAGTACAAATTTCTTCATTGCTTGGTTTCTATCCATCCATCATTTACTCACTCACTCCTCCTTCCTACATCACCCTCCCACTATCACACACACATGAAGCGGTTTCTTGTAGTCAGCATGGCTGTGATGAGGTAACACGGTGACTGTATCTTGCAGTAGATGGGACCGTCTCACGTTGAGCACTAGAGCATTGGGCGAGTGATCCTGGGCCGAGCCACGTGAGAACATGTTGGTAACAGTAGCAGATACTATTGCATCCTGTGATAGTGGGAGAGATGGGAGGATGGTTAGTTTAGCTGTGACCTACGTTCATTCGAAATCTGCCGTCAATGGAGATGAGACTAGACTTGCAGGCAGCGTTCATCAGAAATGGATAACGCATGTATACAATACGGTCAGTCTATAGAGAGAGGTATACACAAGTTAGTGAATCAGTCAGTGCTCACTTACTCTGTTCTGTCTCAAGAGAACATAGTCCTCTACGATATTCACATACTTCCCATGTAGCTCATTGATGTAGAATAGATCGTGATTCAGTGTTTCACCAAACATCCGATTGAGCTGGAGTGAGCGGAGTAAGAGAGAGGGAGAAGGAGAGAGAGAGGTCATACTGTATGGAGCCATTTCAAGAAATCCAGTCCTCCCTGCAATACTTGACCATGCTGCTGAGACAGGAAGTGGTCCACGTTCATCGGACCAGGAGGTTTCTTTGGCTAGTAATGAACATTAGTAATGTGTGCGAATGTGTAGCTAGCTAGTGAGTAGCTACCTCTTTCTGTAGTAGCTTGTATCCAGTTTCAAACATATTCATTATCACACGTTTGATGCGCTGTGAGTGAGAGAGTGAGTGAGAGAGTGAGTGTGTGAGTGAGTCAATTCTTACCAATAATATAGACTGAACTGATGTAGTTGGACTGTTGAATAACCAGTTACCTACAGCCCAACACAAGAGATTGTCACGTGCGAGATTAGAGAGCTTGATGACAAACCTATTATTTCCTTAGCTAGACCAGATAAAGTATTGAATCTGTCAAATAAAGGAGCCAGTAGTGTTAGGTTAGTGGGGAAGGTGTCTAGTATAGGGTGATAGAGAGCTAGTAGGAACACACGCAGTCCTTCAGGGACGGTAGGAGAGCCCTTGGGAGGGGCAGCTGACAGCGCATACACAAACTAGAGAAAGAAGGCATAAGGAATAGAGAAGGAGAGAGAAGGGCTTACACAGTCTACAGCTACAGAGGGTCCTAGTCTTTGTGTGACCAGTGAGATAGTAGCGATGGCGTCATCTATGTCAACATCACTATGTTGCTCTAGAGGACCAAGGCAGTCACTATAGGGGAACACACAGTACTATCACACACATGGCTAGCTGGGCTGTAGTAACCATTTGATGAAGGAGCCATTGAGTAGACTGACTGAGCTGAATGCTAATCTGAACAGTTCCTTTGTGTTGTGCTGTACTTGAGTATTGCCCATGCTGTACATAGCTTGCTGTAATGAGAGGAAGTCAAGCATCTGCCGAGCTAGTGAGTGGTTAATGAAGAAAGGGTGCGGCCATCTTTTTGAGCGCATGTCAGTGACTGATTCTGCTGTGTGCTGGAGAAGGAGAGTGTCAATCAGTGCATACTTTGCTTCTTTTAACAAAGCAGCTCACTTGTCCTGGTAATGCTAAAACAGCAAATGACCGGTCTCCTCCAGCATATATTGTCCGCACAACATGTCGCTCAGTGTTGACCACACCATCTATTTCCATGTCCTCTGGGTCCGTGAGAGAGGAGGGAGGGGCCCAGTTACCAGCCACTAGTACTGGTAGCTTATGGGACTGCAGTGAGCCTGTGCCAAGCTGACCATTGCTGCCTGCTCCAAACCCATATACCCTGCTAGAGGATTGGACAAGGACAAGAGTATGAGCCCTGGAGAGAGAGAGAGAGAGAGAGAGAGAGAGAGAGAGAGAGAGAGAGAGAGAGAGAGAAATTGAAAGTGAAAGGAGGGAGGATAAGAAGTATGAAAGAAAGAGGAGTTGTATCACACATACCTGCCACAAGCTACCTGTGTTACTACACTTCCCATGAGCTCAAACACTTTAGTGGGCACGAGGCAGTGACTGGATGAGGGTGAGTGACCTAGCTGACCATGTTCATTGGACCCAAATGAGAAGACCCCGCCATCCTGAGAGAAGAAGGGCTCATTCTGGGCACACACCCACTCAGAGTCAGTACCTCAGTGAGTGCTACCGTGTGGTCGTCTCCGCATACAACTGCTCTGACCACTTGAGAGTTGAGTGATGCTAGCAATGTGGGCGTGGTCACATCCTCCATGCTGCCCACACCCACCTGACCAGAGCTGTGACAACAATGAGTGTTAGCACCACGGCTCACTCCACTAACCTGTTCTTCCCCCAGCCCAGCACCTTGCCTGCCTGAGTGACTGCAAAGCTGTGAGCACCGCCAGCAGATACAGCAGCTATAGGCAGCCATTGCAGCGACAGCACAGAAGAGGGAGAGGAGACTGATAGAGAGCTGGGTGAGTGACCTAGTTGATGGCGGTCATTGTGACCCCATGAGTAGACATAGCTGTCTGAAGAGAGAGAGACATATTAAAGAGAAGAGAGATTAGAGCTCACTTTGTGCTAGAGCTAGCGTGTGTCTACTACCACACGATACTTGAACAATCTCCATCTTTATCTCAACTGGTCTATGCAATGAATGAGACTTGCTCATTATAACACACGTGCACACACACACACACACGCACACACACACACAAACACACCTTGGTATCAGGTCCTTCCTATCTCCCTCCTCTCCTCTGCCTAGCTGTCCATTACTATTGTCACCCCATGTCAGTATCCTGCCGTGTGACACCAGAACAACACTGTGACCACCACTGCACTGTACATCCATCACATCCTCACCAGCACCTGGTAACACACATGATCACCCTCACACTATACACACCCAGCACTCACTAAGTCTGACAGCAGCTGTACTTTCTAGTTGACCACGCCCACTATACACTAGTGACCCATCCTCTAATAGTACCACCGTGTGTGAGTCACCACATCCTACACAGACCCACAGCTGACACTAGGTCTAGTGTGTGATCACCCTCACCAAGTGTCCTCACTCCCATGTAGTACTGGTCCCTGGTTGGTAATGTGGTGGTCTCATTGCCTCTCTTACCCCATTGCAACATGTTGGCTTGCCACACCTACTAACGTGCTATAGTACTCGCTGAGTTGCTGACTAGAGACCACACTAGCGGCTGGTGTCTTTCTGCTAGCTCGACTGTGTGTTCTACTCAGCTGCTGTGACTCGTGAGCCGCTCAGAATGTTCGAGAACCGCTGACATCGACACACATTGTTGATGGGCGTGGTATAATATCTATAGCACAAAGGTGTGCGTTATTTAGAATTGGCGAAAATTATGAATGCAAATTGTATGGGCTCTAGAAAAATACTTCTACACAGCTTCTACAGTTATCTTTGCCGCTCGGCAATGATATGTAGTGATGACCGCGATTTATTAATTCAAAATAGTAAAAAGTAATAATTATAATTGCAAAAGATAAAAGCTAAATTCTTCTGTCCTAATTTTTTGATCGAAGACGAGTCTGCAACACCTGTATCATATGAACAGAGATAAGACAATATCCATGGATATAGTATCTATACAGCAAACCTCATTAGATGACTTCAACTGAGCATTCCATTTCTCTAGTTCTAGAGTGTTCTTGTGAGGTATGGGGAATTGTTGACAAGTCTGTTCCATCCTCCTCACCAGGTCTCTACTGGTGGGTCGCTGGTCAGAAGTGTCACTCAGACACTGAACAACAGTAGCATAGAGAGGATGACGAGGACCACCCATCTCATTAAGAGATTCACGGCGCTTGCCAACTTGCATTTGCTTTAAATCAGTTACTGAGGAATCTTCAACATGAGGAGCCTCTTGGTTGACCAGGTAGATGGCAAGATGACCGAATGAGAACACATCAAGCTTATCACTGTATTTTGGTGATCGTGTGAGAGATTCTGGAGACATAAAATCCTGAGCTCCTGGACATACTGTTTTTGTTCTTTTCATTGCTACTTCTCTGTCAAACAGCTTGGCCACTCCAAGGTCAGAAATCTTTGCTCTGAGAGACTCAGTGAGAAGCACATTGCCAGCATTGAGGTCACGATGTATGATGGGGATGGAGTGGAGGTAGGCCAGACCATAGGCCACATCTCTGAGGATCCTGGTCTTGTAAGGGAGAGGAATGTTGGGGTATGTCTTCATGCAGTGATCAAGGTCCATGTGCATGTACTCCATGATGAGACTAATGTCTGCCTCGTCATGACCATAATGGACTCCCATGAACTGGACCACATTAGGATGACGGAGACCGCTCAGTAGATCGCACTCTTCCTGAAACTTGCCGATTACTTTGGCTCTCTGCTCTGCTCCTACTGGCTCCTGTCCTCCTCTCCCGACCAGAATATCGTGCAGACGCTTGGCAATGCAGGGAACACCATTGACTCGTACCTCGTACACTGCACCATAGCTACCTCGTCCTCTCTCCTTTCCTTCACCTAGACCTTCAACAGCATCTATGATTGTAGTTTTCTTCCCAAGCTTGGCTCTTGTTGCCTGTAGCTCACGTTCCATAGCTTCTAGTTGGCATTGCTTGGTGTTCATAGCATCAGTGCTTTCTTTCACTATCTTAACATATTGAGCTTCCATATCAACATGGTTAGCAAACAAATCATTTAGTTCCATTTGCTTTTTAATGAGCTCTTTCTTAGCATCAGCTCTTTCTTTTTTAATTTCAGCATCTTTGTCATCTATCTTCTTATGCAAGCTCTCAACTGATTGCTGCAAAACACAATGATTATGGATATATACGTAATTCAACAAGGCGAAGGCAGTAACTTAGAGCTTTTTCGTGTATTGTGCTTGAAAGTGCGATTATGAGCTGCTTACCTCGTGGTTTTCCTACTCAGAGGGTGTTTATTAAAAAAAAAACTCTAAGTTAACGTCTTTATCTGGTCGCTAATAGTCATATATCCAAGTTTGGGTCTATTCTGAAGGCCACAGACAGAGTTTTATTGTGGAATGTATTGTTCATGTAGCCTCGTCCCCAGGCTCTCTGTTCTGTCAGAGAGCCTGGTCTCTAAACTCACGTGAGCGCACCCAAAAAAGTGCAAATTTTAATGAACGTGGGTGTAATAAACCGCACGCCCACGTCCCCAGGCTTAGTTACAATGCCTAAAACGTGTGTGTGGCGTAGCTTTCCAAGTTTCTTTGTGCTGGACATCGGAAAAGCTTCCTTGATGAAGCCTTTGACGACTAGGTCATTGTACGTACGGTGAGGAAAGTGTAGCTCGATATCGTCCTTCAGCGTCTTGGTACTTTACCCGTTTCGATGGAGTAGGAACATCCCCAGTAGCTGCTTCCTCATAGTGGCTCTTTAGCCATTTAGATTCGTCTGACGGCTCAGCGGCCATCCCGAACGTGATACTACAGACCTTGATCGCCTCTGACAGCAAGACTGTGACGAACGCTACGCATGTGCGTGGGCAGGTTGGGTCGAGAGCGTTGATCGTGCCCACGCACACTAATCACCTGTCTACCACCTGTCTACCCCACGTGAGATTAGAGACCAGGCTCCCTGTCGGAACAAATTCCGAGAGGGGTGGAGCCTGGGGACGAGGCTATTGTTCGTCAGGGGGGGTACGACAAGCTAATTTAATATGACGTATTGCTGACATACGACACGCCCACTACAATAATGTAAGGCTTTGAAATGTGTGCAGGATAGTTTAAACAGTTCGCCATCGCGCTATAGTACATGATATCGAGCTCAAATGTGCATTGTTTACACTCCAGGTCAAGGCAAGTAATATTCCAGAACAATCTACTGAAAATAGCTGAAACAAGTATTCTGCTGTTACAATGATTGGACAACATTTGTGCGTATTGCAGCCAGAGTTTGTGCGCCACGGCCGAAATTTCTTTACATTATTAATTGAATGATGCTCTAGAATGATACCAATGCTGTTTTGATCACGTTGGTGCTTTCTTGGGCGAATAATTTTGCCAACCAATTCTCTATCTTCATCTCTCTGTACTGCAAAAACTAAAAGAGGTACGGGTGGGGTACGGTAGCTTAAACGAAAGGTCTTGGGCAGTAGAATCCATTTCGCAACATGCTTACCGGTCAAATTGTCCTCTAAAGGCGTAGCAGACCAGGAAAGACGCAATGTATTCTGGTTTACTAAACAATTGCCTACGTGAAGCTACGTCAGCATTACGTCAGAATAAATTAGCTTGTCATACCCCCCCTGATTGTTCGTGATCTTGCCTGGCTATTGTCACTTATTAGTATTGTTAATGTGCTTGTACAAACAGTGAATATCATTTGTGGTGTGTAACAATGTCCAACTTGTACATTCCTGAATAAGTTAATGGTTGTTAGGGTCTGCACCCTTAAGTGTTTGGACCCGTCTGTTGGTGATGTCATGAAAACCAGTGACAGTTCATTTTTTATCTCTCAAATGCTTTCTCATTTTATGACAAAATTTTTCATTTTAACACTCAAGAAGTTTTTACTCAGGAAGCTGATGCCAGGACCCACATTATACTTGTGAGTGACTGTCTTGCTGGAAATTAATAAGCCAATTTCAACTACTACAAGTACATTTGTTGAAATTATTATGTAGTTGTACCTTTTGATCAGCAAGTAGGGTCTCAACTTCTACAGCCATTCTCTGTAGTTCAGCTTCTTTCACCTTTAGAGTAGTTCGTGCAGTCTTAATCTCCTCAGACAGCTCATCCTTTGCTATAGTGGTCTTCTTTAGATCAGACTTCAGTTGAGATACATATGTTCCTAGTTTCTTGCAAAATAGTTCCTCTCGACGGAGATTCTCCCTCAGCTCAGTTACTAGAAGATCTCTTGTCCTCACATCTTCCGTCAGTCCAGCTAGTTGCTGTTCTTTCCCTGTTAGCTCTCCTCTCAGTCCAGCTAGTTGCTGATCTTTCCCTGTTAGCTCTCCTCTCAGTCCAGCTAGTTGCTGATCTTTCCCTGTCAGCTCTCCTCTCAGTCCAGCTAGTTGCTGATCTTTCCCTGTTAGCTCTTCTCTCAGTCCAGTTAGTTGTTGACTCTCCCCTAAAGAATGAAGACACAGATTGTACTTTAAATAATGACATGCAGATCATGTTGCACTCTGTCTAGATTGTGCTATTAGCAAATGTTCAAAGGTAAGCATGCAAAGTAGTAAGGATTGTCAACGATAAAGCTCTGTACTGATTCATAATGTAATAAGATTCACACAACATTAGCTGGGAAAGCACCGTCTTGACCTTGCAAATTCTGCAACTGCCCATGTTGCTCTTTATTCCGCTCAACTTTCTCTAGCTGCTCTCTAAGTTCAGTGACATCCTTCTCCAGTGTAGCTTTTTCCTTCCTAGCAGTCTCTGCCTGATGAGCAGCAATCTCAATCTGGTGAGTAGCAGTCTGTTTCTCAGTCTCTAGAGCTTTGTACTTAGTCTGTAGCTCATATAGCTCCTGTTGTAGGACATCGTTATCTTGTTGAAGGAGATCCTTTTCAGCAGTGCACTGTGCCAGCTGAGCAGTTCTATCAAGCAAACTCATCTCAAGTTGTGTCTCTTTGTCAGACACTCCAGAAGGCAGAAGAGGAGAAGTCTTAGGCTTCCTCAGGCGAGTAATCTCTCGGTCCTTAGCTAGTATCTGTTGTTCATATTCTGCCAGTGTGATCTCCATTGCTGTCTTTTCTCTCTTGAGGCGCATGTTAGTTAGCTCTAATAGTTGCACCCGCTGGTCAATGTCGACTGATGGTGGGTCGTCATGACGATAATCACCTTCCTCTTCACCCATTTGATGGGTGTGGTCAGGTACATCTGTAGTACACTATACAGGAAATGATATATTTCAAGGGCAGAGAATTTAGCAAATAATATTTTCGCGAATCAGAATATCTTTGTCAACTGAAACAAGACATTCGCGGATAAAATTTTTGCGAATAGCCTGTAATTTGTGGAAATTTTCTCCTGCAAAGATTTCCCACTGTACGGTATGCAGTATCTAAAATGAAGATTACACAGATCCATTTGTGTTGCTTACTAGCTTAGATGATTTCATCTAGCGCTAAGATTAATCATAGATACAGTATACCAACAGGGATTAGCAACGCCAATACATTTTGTATTACGAGCTGATTTACATCCTCGTTACGGGTTAAATATTAACCGTTGCCTTGCAACGAGCTCGTTGCTAAGCTAGCTCTTGACGACTGTGCTAAAAAGAGTCACTGGCTCGGCACGTTGTCGAGCTCTGGTGATTGACTAGTACGTTCTGCCTACACTTTGATAGTAAAGGCGACTTGAGTACTGTTTCGTTTTGATCGCTAACCGGCGAAGCGGTTGTTGGTTGCAGGACGAGCGTTGTAAAACGCTAACAAACAGTTTGTTTACTCAGTTGAAAAGTGGTTCTGTACCCGTTACTAGTTTTTAGTTGTGCTTCAGTCCATTCTTTGCTGATAACATGTTAGTTCGTACATGTCCTCGTGAGAATAGCGCATTTTCTATTCTCGATCTCACACAGTGTAGCGCTGTCGCACTAGACAAACTAAGGCGTTCAGTCCTACGGTACGGGTCTTTCTGTACCTCTTCTGACAATAGAAACACTCTGGCTGATCTTGTTTTCAGTTTATCCTCGAGAAGAAAGGCCGTTCTATGAGAATAACTGTGCTGAAAGAAGATCTTGCTTTTAACATTGGTTTTCTCGTGCTTTGAATCCTTCGTTGTACTGACAATTTTCCTGCATTCGCGCTACAGCAGTCCTATCCACACACGCGATTTGTCAAGCCATGCTATTTGGCGGGCACTATCTTCGCACGCTGTGCTCTAACACGTTGGAAATTTAACCCGTAACACGGATGTAGTTGAAATTCCTGTCCGTTGCTAATCCCTGTGAGTATTATTGTATCTATGGATTAATACACGAATTTATATGGGGCTTATGGGAGAGATCGCGACATCTTTGTAGTGCTCTCCGTAAACTTGACAACCGCGTGGTCTTGCTGCTTGTGTTCCTCTGCCTTCGCTCTGTCGAACGCAAAAGACTACGCGTGCACTGGCAACAACGTTTTGGAGAAACAGGCGCGCAAAGAAGGCCTACTCACACTATAGAACAAGCTAACAAAGGACACAGTCTCCACAGTTCAAGTAACCACAGGCAGCAGTACCTGCACGCAGTATACTCTTACAGTATCCAGCGTTACAAAATTGTTTCTCTCCAGAAAAATGCCCAACAAGCTTGCCATACTTAGCGTAACTTGGGCCTGTTTGCGCGCCCGTTTCTCCAAAACGATGTTTCCAATGCACGCGTAGTCTTTTGCGTTCGACAGAGCGAAGGTAGAGGAACCCAAGCAGCAAGACCACGTGGTTGTCAAGTTTACGGAGAGCACTACAAACAAGAGTAAATAATGATAAGAGAGTATCGAACGCCGTATGGCCCCATAGAAACACTCTGTGCGAAGTAACGTGACAGACACGTGATTCTATGACGCAAACAGATCTTGGTCTGCCTAGTTGTGACGCAGGCATCACGCCTCCCTCGATTGCTAGTGCAGTTATCGATGGCTATTAAAAGCTAGGCTGCACGAGACGCTCGAGTGAACAGCTGCCTAGTCCACGAGAGAAAACCAGCTGGAGGATTCCAGTGAAACGTTTTGCAGCCTGCCACGAGAAGACCGGCCTGCTAGTCTGTTCAAACGACGTCAAACTACAGTTTGTCGGTGAACGTTTCCCGTCCAGCTAGCGCAAGACTCGTCACGGTCACTCTGCTGGGATCATCAGGCGGTATTCTCTTTGGGACGCAGTCTTCGAGTGGACTAGCTGGTCTTTTGGCCATTGAACGCTGTCGGTGTTTGTGGACTACAGTGCTAGCGAAGTAGTGGGAGTGGTACGAACCAGCGCTGCGTAATAATACGTAATGTTTCTCACGTGCCTGTCACGTTACTTCGCACAGAGTGTTTCTATGGGGCCATACGGCGTTCGATACTCTCTTATCATTATTTACTCTTGCTACAAAGATGTCGAAAGTATCGCGATCTCTCCCACGCGGTAGACGTGGCATATTTAGGGTTGGGGGGAAAACAAGATGGCGGCTACACTTAGGCTAAACGCAATAATTCACGTATATCTTGGCTGTTGACAACAACAGGGGTATTTTTGGCAGGAGAGCTTGCTGGAGCAGTTTTAGCTTCGTACGGTTCACACAACTTAAGAAAAATCTCCCCAACCGATCGTTATTGGTCGCCACCGGGCTGGCTCGTCTTTCCACTATGGAAAACGCTGCGAGGTTGAAGCTTGGTATGGTCGAAGACTATCGATAGGCAAGCAAACTGCACTCTGCTAGTCCGTCTGTACAAATACCCATGGCTAGAAAATAAAGCTACATGCTAAAGCTAAAGTCATGAATATCATTAATTCTGGTAACTTTCATATCTGTGGTAATGCTATCATCACTGAGGTTGGCTGGGTTGTGTAAACTTGTGACATAGAAAATGTCCAACGCCGTCCTAGGGGGTATATTGAAGGTTGCATACTCTTAGGTAATGAACTCTTGACCACAGAGAATTGCTGTTAGAACAAACATGAAATCAACAACAGTTTTGATAGTGGTCAAATGGGCTGGTTGTCACTCAGAGTGAATATCATTAACATCTACTTACTGTGGTTTGGAGACATTGCAAGTCAATGTCGGGACAAATTTTGTACTGACCTGACAATTTATCAGGCAATGCTAAAAATAATATTTCCCCTGATGCAACAAATAAATTAATTGCACTTCATTTTAATAATAACCTTTATACTCATTACTAAGCCAGGAAAAAGCTAAATTTCAAACAGAAATATAACATCTTGGTAACATACTATCCATAAACATGCGCACACAAAGAAAATAATATGCACAAAACATAAAATAAAATTATAGTCAGTAGTGTACCTGTGCTAGATGATCATAGGCAAGAGACTGAGCTACTATGGATGATGATGCTGGTGCTCGTGGTTGGTGGTGCAGATGTAGTGGTAGCTGGGCATGTGTAGCTGGTCGTACTGCTGATTGGTAAGACTGCTTGTTGTGTTGCCCTGCTCCTGGTTGATCGATGATGACATAGCCTTTAGCAGCTGTACTAGGTGAGGTGTTGGGACTCTCTGGCTGGAAGAATGGTCCCTGAGGAGGAGGATCATGCTGCTGAACTGGTGCTGGAGGTATAGCACAGGGCTCAGGTTGTTGCTGCTGTTTACTGCGTTGCTTTTCTTTCTTATCTTGTCGCGACTGTGCTGACATTGTATTAGACTGTCTCCTGCTAGTGGTTACTGGTACATGAGATGGTGACTGATCCTTATTAGGTGCTACAGCATTACCACTATTAGCCAACTTTCTACCAGTCACCCTACGCATTGCCTTGCTGTTGAGAATTTTATATCTAACAACTTTTTTCTCATTGTCAGTAGTTGATGTATCTTCATGCTCATCCACTGATTCAGTGTCTTCTTGATAGTCAGTATTAGAGTGAGGTGTTGCCATTATGCGGTTCAGTGTTCACAATCGTGATCCCCTAGCATGGGCAGAGGCACATAATAACAGCCACACCTACCAAATACGACTACAATAATTATTACAACAACAGAGGCTCAGGTATTGGCACAATGTAATTCAACTTAACAAGGAAAACTTAAGTATCGAGTATGACATTTTGCTGTTAACTATTAAAGTTTCCAGAATCGTGTACAGCCAAGAAATGATATTGTGAACATTGCAAGATAACTTTAAGTTGAAAGTAGTAAAGTAGCTAGTAAATAAGCAGCCGTACCTGTGTACATGCAACTAGATGTTTTCCATAAACCATGCAGGAGTAGAAACATTCAATATTTTACTCCTGACCCACCCGAAAATATTAGTACAGTGTAATGTAATTTGCTTACCGGCTAGCAGAATGCCTCGTGCACCGTTCAACTAGCTCTGCTACTACGCTGGTCGGCTATAACCTCGGCTAGCTAGCTATATAACCAGAGGAGGTTGGAAGCATTAGTATGCGCACGTGATTTTAGGCTGTTATTTATATGCGCACGTGATTTTCGAATGAGCATAGGCTCTGGGCTCTAGCGATAGCGTTCCATCGCGAGGCGTGGCTCAACGGCGCTTAGCATACAGTACTGTACGTACGTACTACAAAAATTTTTTTTTTTCTAGATTATGTACAATTAACCACACACAGTAGTAGAATAAATAGACTAACACTAAACTATTATTAATAAAATTAAAGTTAGATATAATGATAATAATAATAAGTATTGTTGATATACTATAATAGGTTAGAAGTTAAGAGGAAGGCGGCTCTCAGAGGATGCCAGGGTGATGTTAGAGTCAGTCACTGGCCGATGAAGCGAGGAGCGGCTTCCTCTGATGCATCTAATTGCTGAGCGGACAGCAGCAAAAGACAGTTTGCATCTAAGCCATGCCATTGTGGTGGAATATTGATGGCTTCTCTTTGCTGCAAGCATGTCTGCCAGTCTCTTATAGAAAGTTGACGCTTCTCGGCCCATTCCACCGGTGGTTGAGAAGACGAGGGGTGTGAATGTACCATGTTCGACATCACGAATTCTCTGGCCATATGCACGCTTTTTGAGATCTTCGTGCTTTTTGTAGGAAGAAGAGAGGGATCCAGAGTGGTTGCTCGGAGCATTGGGGTGAAACACCCTTACATCGAAATAAGCATCTTGAGCAGCCGTCCAGAAACCACTTGCGCGGATGTCAACACGAGCGGCGTCTGTCGTTATGGAGGAGCGTAAGGTCGAACTCATCCGCAGTCTACACGCAACCGTACTTTTTATTTGCAAGCGGAAGAGGCGTGGTCTTCGTTTTTGTGACTTGTCTCTCTCGACTAGTGGCCTGCAGGTTTGCAGCTATGCCGGATACTAGGATTCTTTTCTATCGCTACTACTTCACGAAAACGTGTTTCAATGGTCGTACAAACCTTTTAGTCTAACTTTAGACGCATGTTTATAACTATTTGGAGAACTGAGGACGTTTGAAGTCTAGAGAGCCCTTCGTCGCCATCTTGGCTTTCTGGACAAAAGTGTTCGCTACACTGTTCCGGTAAGCAGAACAGTACTTTTTAGGCATTGTATGTGTAGACCTGTGCTTTTTATAGGTTCTAGTGAAATTCACACTGTGATTGCGTGTTTAAGACAAAAGTGTACCTAAGACAAAGTGGACCAACTGGATGATATCTAATTCTCATTTGTTGTATCAGTATGTTTTTATATGGCTGTAAAGTTAAGTTATAATAATAATAATAATAATGTGAGTGTAACACTCTGTACTGTATTATCAGTAATAAAGTAGTAGAAATTATAAGCATAATAATATCTTGTACAAAGTAGATTAATAAGCATGTCTTATAGGTATGAGAGTTAGTTAGAGTTTATAAATAATATAAAATACTTTTAAATATAATACATGGTTTCTAAAGTAATAAGTGCTCGCGTCATGCTGGGCTACGTCACCAGCCACGCCTCCCTTGGTGGGCAGAAGAGTGAAAAATGACTGGGAAATCGACTTTGAGTGACTATGTTGCATTTTTGGAGCCACAACTGAAACAGAGGTATTCAGAGAATCTTGCTTTTGTTCCGACAAAGCTGTTTTTGACACGATTGGTGCAATCATACACACAGCAACTGGTCACCACGGATAGGTCTGTATTGTAGAACTAACAGCTTGCCCACCAAATATAGGCATAACTTACACGTGAATTATGCACCGCCCAACTTGGCAGTTGCATTAATAAGTTAATAACTACAATGTTAAATACTCGATTAGATGTGAAGATGTAATTATTCTGTTACTATCTTGTGCTTGTATTTTGCAACTTGAGATTGATATAGGTTTGGTGTTATTTCTAAAGTAGAAATGGTTGCTTTTTGGAATGTGTGATTCATTTTTGCAATAACATCTTGTTTCTAATTTGTCTCTCTTACAGGTCACACTATTTGCTGGTGGTGGTGGTGTCTGCTAGTGTATATACTTTTTCTTCTGCGCTCCCATCGCTCACACCGAACCATGTAACCACCTCTACATCCACATAGACAACAAACCTTTACTTTCCACTCTTCTCTGCTGGTGTTACTATTATGATAAAATGCTGTAAATCAGTTTTGTCTTTGTTATCAAAAATCATATTGTTATTATGCCAGAACAGTAACTTTTAAAATGTAATTGTGTGTGTGCATGTATTAGCTATAGGTTAGGCATGCTTTTAAAGCTATAAACTCTTTAAGACAAAAGTGTACCTAAGCCTACTAGACCCAACCACAAACCTCACCGTTTGCTTAAAGCAGCGTGGTGTGTGGCTGCTGGAAGAATAGAGCGTACGTGAATAGAATGAAACGGTAGCGGAGACAATGGTCTGTGCAAATATTAAGTTTCCAGCGTATAGCATAAAGCACGCGTGCGCTGCGAACGTTTTTGCTGGCGAACCACTTGGACCAGAGAACGCCATTTCGTCCGTGCGTGGGCGTACCCGTGCAAATAAACTCTCATTGCCATAATACAATAATTGTACGGTTGCGTGTAGACTGTCCGTGGATTCTTCTAAAATTGTATTGCATAGAGTTTGATTACTGGTCTTACTTAAAGATATGATCTTAGAATACTGGTTCTAGCTATTTGTATAGTGCACTGCACCAGTTTCTGTGCTCTATGTTAGGGTCCGCAATGAAAAAATCGACTGTCACAGATTCAGCGGGATTGCGTCTCAGCGTGTAGAGTGGGTTGACCCGAACATAGAACAGGTAAAGAGAGAAGCGCCAAGTCCTTCCTTTTTGCAGGAAAAACAAAAATACTTAAAATAACGTGGGCGGAGCTAGCCAATCGCAATTAAAATGCTTTTTATTCGAACAACATTCAACGCCGAAGCTTAGTGATGTTGGTAAAGACGCTCAGGATCATGCTTTCAAAAATTCGAGGTCTTCGACGTCGCAGCGTCCTTCGTGTGTTGTTTCCAGGTCATAATCTGAAAGGGGGCGGGGCTCCCGAGACTGCGAGAAAATTATCATTGCCGATCGGCAATGATTATCATTGCCGATCGGCAATGATATGTAGGGATGACCTCGAACTAAGATGGCGGCTACTCATGTGTGAAAATGAGTTTTCGCACATATATACATTTCTACTGCATTTTCACTATCTCTAAGGGAATCTGAAGTGCGAGCGCTTGTAGGAAGTCTATGAAAGTCGCCGGGACTGCTTGCTTGTCGACGAAAATCAAGATGGCGACTCTCAGGGAGGCCGTTGAAGATCTTCGTTGTTGTAGCGTTTCTCGAGATTCCAGACATCTAGGATTGATCAGGCGATTGTTCTGAGCTTGGAAATACCTTTGGCGAAGCGAGTAAACGTTTCTAAAGTGGTAAACAAAAATCGCCGCCCACGCGAATTGTTCATCTTCTTTCTTCTTCTTCTTTCTTCTTTCAGTAAGCCTAGCGCTGTCCTGAGTGAACGAATCACTACCAAACCTGCACAATTGCACGTGTATACATCTGGAATAGTGCACTTACTTCTTAGATAGGCATTAAACACTACCAGAAGCGAGTAATCCATGAAAAACATGGTTTTTGGGCCGTTTTGGACTGAAGACGCCATTAAATATTTAACCCTCTTGACGCTCGTATTATTAACTCCGCCCACATCAGTTTTGTAGCTATCTCGATCGATACTGCGTTTTGTCTCTGCTCTGGACGCTTCAGCGCGCAAGCCAGAGGTATGAAATTTGTATAGAGCAGTACTATACCCTAAGTAACACTGATCTGTTCGTTAAAGCATCAGATGGCGGGTTAAAACTGACATACCCAGACGTGAACAAGTCTAAGTTACCGGCAGCAAGATTCTACGCACAGTAAGGTTCCTACACCACGCAGATAAGTTGTAAAGGACTAGAAGCCTCTGTGAGTGTGATATTGACATCAACAAGGTTCTACTAGGCGTGCTCGCTCGTACTATTGGGCTTGCAGCATCATGAGTTGTCAGTATTAGTCTCTTCCTTCATCCATTACTGTACTAACAAGTATCATGTTGTCAAATCATACCTGGACTTGATATTTTGCTGTCTGCGTCCTTAACCTCTTTACTATTTTAAACCTTTCAATGAATGATTGGTAATAATTATTAAACATTATTTTAAACTACATGTACACTCCTTACTCTCCAGACCCTAGCTGTGCACGTTCACATCTGCTAGACTAGTAACTGCTGCTCACAGAGTTGTCAAAATGAAATAACATCTAACATAGAATACAAATAATAAGTTCAAACTGATAGTGATCAAAAAAGTAACAGGAACAAGTAAAGTAAAAAAGCTTTAATAAAAAAACTGGAAAGTGTAGGGATGACTCTTAAAAAAGGAAAGGAACAAGATGGGATGATGCTTGCAAAAGTAAAGGAACAAGATGGAATAATGCTAAGCTTGCAAATGTAAAAGTCCCAAGTATCCCTACATCAGCGGCTTGAAGGAGGACGCAGTCCGATGGAGTAATTGACGGTTGTAAATAACTAGAGGTATATGTGTTTAGGAGGACGCAGTCCGATCAAGTAGTTGACAGTTGTAAATACCTAGATGTATCTGTGTTTGGAGGACGCAGTCCGATGAAGTAATTGATGGCTGTAAATAACTAGAGGTATCTGTGTTTAGGAGGACGCAGTCCGATGAAGTAGTTGACAGTTGTAAATAAGCTGCAGATAGCTGTTTGGAGGACGCAGTCCGATGAAGTAATGGCGACAATTATAAAGGTATAGGAAGAGGATTCCGTATTTGTCAGTTGCGTCGCAGCAAGCCGCTGATGTAGGGATACTTGGGACTTTTACATTTGCAAGCTTAGCATTATTCCATCTTGTTCCTTTACTTTTGCAAGCATCATCCCATCTTGTTCCTTTCCTTTTTTAAGAGTCATCCCTACACTTTCCAGTTTTTTTATTAAAGCTTTTTTACTTTACTTTACTATTTGGGCTCGAGCGCTTTTGTACATTGTGCTGCAGCAACCCTATTGCAGATTTAACTAAGTTAGGTGATAATGTATCTGTACAGCAAATGTTATAAACTTTACATGCTTCCTTCCATCTGGCTCAAAAAATGTTAAAAATTTTTGAGCCAGATGGAAGGAAATCCATAAACGTCATAAAACATGCTATGTAGATACATTGTCACCTAACTTAGATAAATCTGCAATAGGGTTGCTGCAGCACAATGTACAAAGGCGCTCAAGCCCAAATAGTATTTTTTTCGCCGTTTCGGGAGCCCCGCCCCCTTTCAGATTATGACCTGGAAACAACACACGAAGGACGCTGCGACGTCGAAGACCTCGAATTCTTGAAAGCATGATCCTGAGCGTCTTTACCAACATCACTAAGCTTCCGCGTTGAATGTTGTTCGAATAAAAAGCATTTTAATTGCGATTGGCTAGGTCCGCCCACGTTATTTTAATTTTTTTTGTTTTTCCTGCAAAAAGGAAGGACTTGGCGCTTCTCTCTTTACCTGTTCTATGTTCGGGTCAACCCACTCTACACGCTGAGACGCAATCCCGCTGAATCTGTGACAGTCGATTTTTTCATTGCGGACCCTATCTATATGTCGTGAAATTTAGGAAGAAGTAGCACAGCTCCAGTAGACAGCACACTCGTGCCGGAATCAGGAATCTTTCTTCTGTGAAACAGCTTAAATTTAAGCAAGTTTCTTAGTTCTAGCACTGACCTGGTCTCGTCAGCTGTATATTGGGTTTTGCAGATAACAATGGAGCTGTCTCTTCGCTCGCCGTTTTAAACGCTAAGAATTTGCTTCAGGACGTCTGTAGCAAACTTGTCAATAAGCTAATTGCTTGCACGAACAATGAAGCACCTAAGGTGCAGATGCCTCGGTGGAATGACTCATTATCCACAAACACAACTATCCACCATTCCTCAAACACAGCAACTGCAAATGCATGTATACAGGATTTCTGTACAGCAATCACAATGCAGTGCTTTAGTTATGCAATCAGAAGCCAATCAGTGCTAACCACAATTCAACTGGGCGGGTCTACAGTGTTTAGCACAGCTCGAGCACAGCACAGCAGTTACACGCATACAACGAGCGAGATAGCTCCATAGTTTGCTTACATAATTTCTCTGGACCTGCGCTGCTATCCTGTAGTAAATTCTAACCTATCAGCTTCTAGGCAGTCAACTGTGGACAGCAATCCAGTGGAGAAGTCCAGATCGCCAGCAACGGTGAACAAATAGCGCCATAACTCACGAACTAAGCTTCGCATAAAGTTTTCACATGTTCGAAAGTGAGATAATACCGTGTTCTACTTGCATTGCTAGTTTCAGGGCTTAACTTTCAGCGCGCGCTACAAAACCGAACCAGGAGACGCAGTAACTCACGAACAGAGCCTTACGACCAAAATCCTTACAATTCATTTTCAAGCAAATGTCGACTTTAGCTTGTGTTGCACGTTTCAGCGCTTGATTTTTAGCGAGCTACGAGAAATCGTTGCGACAGACTGACAGAATGAACTAGGCACCAAAGGTGCTGATGCCTCGGCAGGGTTCTATCCACTGGGGGGGGTGGAGGGGAAGATTCTCCCCCAAACTCTCCAACTTCCCCCCCAAAATTTGCCACTAAGTGACTTAAATTATGTCAAAGTGTCTCAAATGGCCATTTTAAAGGTCTAAATTTCAAAATTTTCCTGGGGGGGCATGCCCCCAGACCCCCCTAGCGGACTGTAGCTACGCTACAGTCCCATCTCACACCTCTCACTAAAGCCTTCCCCTCCAATATAAAAATCCTAGATAGAACCCTGCTCGGTGGAATTCCATTGTACACAGCACTGGACTAGCTACAGTAAACTCCACCTATTATACAAGCTATAGCACAATTCCTGTACAGTAACTATCCACCATTCCACAAACACAGCAACTGCAGATGCATCTATACAGGATTTCTGTACAGCAATCACAATGCAGTGCTTTAGTTATGGAATCAGAAGCCAATCAGTGCTAACCACATTTCAACTGGGCGTGTCTACAGTGTTTAGCACAGCACACGCATACCACGAGCTAGATAGCTTCCATAGCTGATTTCTCTGGACCTGCGCTGCTATCCTGTAGTAAAATTCTAACCTATCAGCTTCTAGGTAGTCAACTGTGGATAGCTTTGCGTTTGAAGAACTCCAGATCGCCAGCAACAGCCATGATCAATCGCGAGTGAGCAAATAGCGCCATAACTCACGAACTAAGCTTCGTATAAAGTTTTCACATGATCGAAAGCGAGATAATACCATGTTCTACTTGCATTGCTAGTTTCAGGGCTTAGCTTTCAGCGCGCGCTACAAAACCGAACCAGGTGACGCAGTAACTCACGAACAGAGCCTTATAACCAAAATCCTTACAATTCATTTTCGAGCAAATATTATCATTGCCGATAGGCAATGATATGTAGGGATGACCTCGAATTAAGATGGCGGCTACTCATGTGTGAAAATTAGTTTTCGCACATATCTCTTCTGTTATACATTTCTACTGCATTTTAACTATTTCTGAGGGAATCTGAAGTGTAAGCGCTTGTAGGAAGTCCATGAAAGTCGCCGGGATTGCTTGCTTGACGACGAAAATCAAGATGGCGACTCTCAGGGAGCAAGTTGCAGATCTTCGCTGTTTTAGCGTTTATCGAGATTCTAGACATCTAGGATTGATCAGACGATTGTTCTGAGCATGGAAATACCTTTGGCGAAGCTGGCAGACGTTTCTAAAGTGGTAAAACAAAATCGCCGCCCACGCGAATTGTTCATCTTCTTTCTTCTTCTTCTTCTTCTTCTTCTTCTTCTTTTGACAAGCCTAGCGCTGTCCTGAGTGAACGAATCACTATCAAACTTGCACCATCGCATGTGTATATATCTGGGGTAGTGCACTTAGTTCTTAGATAGGCATCAAACACTTCCAGAAGCGAGTGATCTTTGAAAAACATGGTTTTTGGACCGTTTTGGACTAGCGACTTCATTAATTAACCCTCTTGTCGCTACTGATCATTGACTCCGCCCACATCAGTTTTGAAACTGAGCTCGGTTCTCGCTTTCTCAGTGCCGCGCTCAGTGCTTTCTCTCTGCTCTGGGCGCTTCAGCGAGCAAGCTAGAGCCTAGAGGTATGAACAAGCAGTATACCATACCCTGGGTAACACTGATCTGTCTATGCTGACATCATGACCCACGGTAGGCGCGAACCGGACGACGGTGATGATACCCGATCTCACTGAGCTATAGGCTACTAGTTTCTTACTCTACCCGGCGTAAGCTATACCCATAGGACCCCTGTGCTGTTGACAACTGGACATTGTTCATTGTAAAAAGCTAGAAGCCTCTGTGATCGTGATATCGACATCAACATGCAAGCCTGGGACTAGCTAGTCCACAGACTAGCCATGCCATCATAGTGTTCCACTGAGTTGTTAGTGTTAGTCTCTTCTTCATCCATCACAGTGCTAAGAAATATCATGTTGTCAACTCATACTCTCAACCTCTCTAACTAATTTAAACCTTTTCATTATTCTTGTGATTGCCGATAATAACATTCCGTGTTTCTTGACTCTCCAGCTGTCTAGAGGCTATGTACCTTCTGATCTACTAGACTAGTACCTGCTGCTCAAAGGGTTGTAAAAATGAAATAAAAGCTATAGCATAGAATACAGCTAATAAGTTCAAACTGATAGTGATCAAAAAAGTAACAGGAACAAGTAAAGTAAAAAAGTTTTAATAAAAAAACTAAAAAGTGTAGGGATGACGCATGCAAAAGTAAAGGAACAAGATGGGATGATGCTTGCAAAAGTAAAGGAACAAGATGGGATGCTGCTTGCAAAAGTAAAGGAACAAGATGGGATGATGATACTTGCAAAAGTAAAGGAACAAGATGGGATGATGCTTGCAAAAGTAAAAGTCCCAAGTATCCCTACATCAGCGGCTTGCTGTGATGACATGCAACTGTGGAATGCTCTTCCTATACCTTTTACAACCGTCAATTACTAAATTGGACTGCGTCCTCCAAACCATAGATACCTCTATAGTTATTTACAACTGTCAGCTAATTCATCGGACTGCGTCCTCCAAACACAGATACCTCTAGTTATTTACAACCGTCAATTACTTCATCGGACTGCGTCCTCCAAAACACAGATATCTCTAGTTATTTACAACTGTCAATTACTTCATCGGACTGCGTCCTCCTTCAAGCCGCTGATGTAGGGATACTTGGGACTTTTACTTTTGCAAGCATCATCCCATCTTGTTCCTTTACTTTTGCAAGTATCATCATCCCATCTTGTTCCTTTACTTTTGCAAGCAGCATCCCATCTTGTTCCTTTACTTTTGCAAGCATCATCCCATCTTGTTCCTTTACTTTTGCATGCGTCATCCCTACACTTTTTAGTTTTTTTATTAAAACTTTTTTACTTTACTTTCGATTTTAGCTTGTGTTGCACGTTTCAGCGCTTAGTTTTCAGCGAGCGACGAGAAATCCTGCCGACAGACAGACACACACACACACAGACAGATACACAAACCGACTACCGTATGCCCCGTGGCTCCGCCCACCGAGGCATAATGAACTAGGCACCGAAGGTGCTTATGCCTCGGTGGAATGTTATGCATACATGCCTGTCTGACTATACGCTGAACTGAAATACACAAGCAGTAATGAAAGTCTGCTGTTGCTAGTTGAACACTATGTTAGTGGCTGACAACTTATAAAAACATACACAATAAACTGCACCCTTTCTGTACAGCAATATATAGTTATGCAATCAGAAGCCAATCAGTGCTGACCACAATTCAACTGGGCGTGTCTACAATAATGTTCAGTACAGCCCATGCATACTAGATAGCTTTCATAGCGTGCTCACACAATTTCTCTGGACCTGTGCTGCTATCCTGTAGTGAAATTCTAACCTATAAGCTTATAGGTAGTCACCTACGGATAGCTTTGCCTTTCCAGATCGCCAGCAACAGCTCGATCGCGAGCCGGTGAGCAAATTGCGCCATAACTCACGAACAAAGCTTCGTATAAAGTTTTCACATGTTCTAGAGCGAGATAATACCGTGTACTACTTGCATTGCTAGTTTCAGAGCTTAACTTTCAGCGTGCGCTACAAAACTGAACCAGCCGTGAGCAATTCACGCGGTAACTTACGCACTAAGCTTTAAGGTGGCGGGTTACAAAATTTATGAATATTAATGAGAAAAACTGTTTTCGCTTGGAACTCTTGACAGAAATATGCAATCAGCACAAAAGTCGCTATAAGGCATCGTAGTAAGTGTCCTCGCATAACCAATGACTCTTGAGGAAATAAGCAAAGAGCAGAGTCGACACAATCCTAGGGAACACAGCAGCTATTTTTCCCACAAGATTACGCGACGTGTAGCGTTAGCTAGTCTACGAAAAATGGTTTATATTCGAGCAAATACAACATTTGAGTGAATGATGGAGTGTCTTCTCGCCATCTTTCTTGAATCAAGATTTTATTGTCGCTAAAAGGAAAGAGTGCGCCAGTGACCTGCGTTTGAGGCATCAGCGTTGCTTCTACAATAGCAAATTTTCGAAAAAGGCCCCACCATTCACTCCGAATGTTACTTATGTACATGTAGATACTAGTCAGTGAACGCAGCTCTCGACACAGCTTCCAAAATCTTGTGGGAAAAATCCGAGCCATTGCCGTGTATTGTTTCTCAGCGAGCTCCACCCCTTTTGTCGTGAATATCATTATTTGCACAAGTGAATATCATTATTTGCACCACTTGATGATGTCATTATCACGGTATACTAAACGCGTGGGCGAAAGGTAACCCGCCACCTTAAAATCAAACTTCTGAAAATTCAGATCCGAGCAAGTATCGATTTCTACCCGTGGTGCTTTTTTCAGCGATTAGTTTTCAGCGAGCTACGAGAAATCGTTGCGACAGACTGACAGACAGAACTAGGCACCGAAGGTGCTTATGCCTCGGTGGAATGTTATGCATACATGCCTGTCTGACTAAATACGCTGAACTGAAATACACAAGCAGTAATGAAAGTCTGCTGTTGCTAGTTGAACACTATGTTAGTGGCCGACAACTTATAAAAACATACACAGCAACAAACTGCAGCTGTTATACCTTGCTGTACAGCAATCACAGATTCACAATGCAGTATAATAGTTATGCAATGCAATTCCTGTATGATGAAATTAAAGCTGAAGAGCACTGCAACAAGCTGCAATACAGCACTGTTTGCAGAATTGTCATTGCCGATCGGCAATGATATGTAGGGATGACCTCGAACTAAGATGGCGGCTACTCATGTGTGAAAATGAGTTTTCGCACATATCTCTACTGTTATACATTTCTACTGCATTTTAACTATCTATGAGGGAATCTGAAGTGCGAGCGCTTGCAGGAAGTCTATGAAAGTCGCCGGGACTGCTTGCTTGACGACGAAAATCAAGATGGCGACTCTCAGAGAGCCGTTGCAGATCTTCGCTGTTTTAGCGTTTCTCGAGATTCCAGACATCTAGGATTGATCAGACGATTGTTCTGAGCAAGAAAATATCTTTGGCGAAGCTGGCAGACGTTTCTAAAGTGGTAAACTAAAATCGCCGCCCACGCGAATTGTTCATCTTCTTTCTTCTTCTTCTTCTTCTTCTTCTTTCAGTAAGCCTAGCGCTGTCCTGAGTGAACGAATCACTACCAAACCTGCACCATCGCATGTGTATGCATCTGGGGTAGTGCACTTACTTCTTAGATAGGCATCAAACACTACAAGAAACGAATAATCCTTGAAAAACATGGGTTTTGGACCGTTTTGGACAGTTAGAGCGATTCCATTAATTAACCCTCTTGTCGCTGCTGATCATTGACTCCGCCCACATCAGTTTTGAAACTGAACTCGGTTGTCGCTTTCTCTCTGCTCTGGGCGCTTCAGCGCGCAAGGTAGAGCCTAGAGATATGAACAAGCAGTATACTATACCCTGGGTAGCACTGATCTGTCTATGCTGACATCATGACCCACGGCAGGCGCGAACCGGACGACGGTGGCTACCCGATCTCAGCCTGGGGCATAGGCTACTAGTTTCTTACACTACCCGGCGTAGGCTATACCCATAGGACCCTGTGCTGTTGACAACTGGACATTGTAACAAGCTAGAAGCCTCTGTGATCGTGATATCAACATCAACATGCAAGCCTGGGACTAGTCTACGGACTAGCCATGGCATCATACACTGAGTTGTTAGTGTTAGTCTTTCTTCATCCATCACAGTGCTAAGAAATATCATGTTGTCAACTCATACTCTCAACCTCTCTAACTAATTTAAACCTTTTCATTATTCTTGTGATTGCCGATAATAACATTCCATGTTCCTTGACTCTCTGTCTAGAGGCTATTAACCTTCTGATCTACTAGACTAGTATCTGCTGCTCACAGAGTTGTAAAAATGAAATAAGAGCTAGCATAGCTAGAATACAGCTAATAAGTTCAAACTGATAGTGATAAAAAAGTAACAGGAACAAGTAAAGTAAAAAAGTTTTAATTTAAAAAACTAAAAAGTGTAGGGATGACGCTTGCAAAAGTAAAGGAACAAGATGGGATGATGCTTGCAAAAGTAAAGGAACAAGATGGGATGATGCTTGAAAAAGTAAAGGAACAAGATGGGATGACGCTTGCAAAAGTAAAGGAACAAGATGGGATGATGCTTGCAAAAGTGAAGTATGTAAAAGTCCCAAGTACCCCTACATCAGCGGCTTGAAGGAGGACGCAGTCCGATGAAGTAATTGACGGTTGTAAACAACTAGAGGTATCTGTGTTTGGAGGACGCAGTCCGATGAAGTAGTTGACAGTTGTGAATAACTAGAGGTATCTGTGGTTTGGAAGACACTGTCACACAGTCCGATTAAGTAATTGACGGTTGTAAAAGGTATAGGAAGAGGATTCCGCATTTGTCAGTTACACGCCATCGCAGCAAGCCGCTGATGTAGGGATACTTGGGACTTTTACATACTTCACTTTTGCAAGCATCATCCCATCTTGTTCCTTTACTTTTGCAAGCGTCATCCCATCTTGTTCCTTTACTTTTTCAAGCATCATCCCATCTTGTTCCTTTACTTTTGCAAGCATCATCCCATCTTGTTCCTTTACTTTTGCAAGCGTCATCCCTACACTTTTTAGTTTTTTTTTATTAAAACTTTTTTACTTTACTTTAAGCTAGTGGGTTGCAACTATGCAATCAGAAGCCTAGCAGTGCTAACCACATGGAATTCAGTTGGGCGTGCCTATAATCAACACAGCACGTGAGCGCTGGTTGCTAGCTTGCCGCTGGAGCTGGCGCTGCTTAGCGATAGCACGATTGATTTCTCAGCACTCACTGTACTACCTTGAGTAAAGAATTGTCTTACAAGCTGTGAAGAAGACTATAGTAGACAGCTTTATCTTCAGCGAAGTCCCACAATGCTGAGCGAGTCCAGCAATGCCTTTCAAGGTAACGAAGCTTTGGAACCAAAAGTCTATCAATTCAATTCCGAGGCAACACCGAGTTGAACATGTATTGCAAGTATCAGCGCTTAGTTTTCCGCCGACGCGGAGTTCTGCCTGCGGACAGAACTAGGCACCGAAGGTGCTTATGCCTCGGTAGAATGTTATGCATACATGCCTGTCTGACTAAATATGCTGAACTGAAACACAAGCAGTAAAGAAAGTCTGCTGTTGCTAGTTGAACACTATGCTAGTGGCTGACAAATCTGACATGGTATTCAATATTGGCAAGGAATATTTTACATAATATTATACTAGTGAGATGTAAGGAGTAGAGAAAAGAAAATAAAGATACACAGTAAGTTAAACTGCAGCTGTTGTACCTTTCTGTACAGCAATCACAATGCTATAATAGTTATGCAATCAGAAGCCAATCAGTGCTGACCACTAATTCAACCGGGCGTGTCTATGTTGTTCAGGGGCCAGGGCACAGCACGTACAATGAACGAGCGAGATAGCGTCCATAGCTTGCTTGCACTATTTCTTTAGACATACGATGTAACCTATCAGCTTCTAGGCAGTCAACTGTGGATAGTTTTGTCTACGGAGAACTCTAGATCGCCAGCAACGGCGAGGTAAGCAAAGCTACGCCATAACTCTAGAACGCAGCTTCATATACAAGTCTGCCGTGCTGTTCTGAAGTAAAGGCGGACTCACTAGCTGTAAGGCAGCCAGCAATAGACAATTTTGTCTTTACATCAGCAACTAGATCGCCAGCCGGCGATCGCGAGTAAGTAATCACGCTATAACTCACGAACAGAGCCTTATAGCCAAAATCCTTACAATTCATTTTCAAGCAAATATCGACTTTAGCCTGTGTTGCACGTTTCAGCGCTTAGTTTTTAGCGAGCGACGAGAAATCCTGCCGACAGACAGACAGACAGATACACAGATACACAACTAGTCTAGCCGCTAGCCCTCTTTTCGCTAATAATTAATGGGCGGGGTCACGGCAAGGCGTTTCGCCTTGCCGTGACCCCGCCCATTAATTATTAGCGAAAAGAGGGCTAGCGGCTAGACTAATACACAACACGACTAC
This sequence comes from Haliclona indistincta, assembly GCA_964017065.1. NCBI lineage: Eukaryota > Metazoa > Porifera > Demospongiae > Haplosclerida > Chalinidae > Haliclona > Haliclona indistincta. The sequence goes on from OZ024784.1 coordinate 1,030,638, forward strand.
TGTAGCTGTATGCCCCGTGGCTCCGCCCACCGAGGCATAATGACTGAATGACAACACGACTACTGTATGCCTCGTGGCTCCGCCCACCGAGGCATAATAACTGTAGTGTTTTCCACTGTTGAGAATCTTCACTACTTTCTCGCCCATAGCAGCTCAGGGACCCCTGGGTTGGATCGGGTAGATCGCATATTTGTAATCTGCTTTGCAAGAGCTTTCGATTCATACTAAATTCGATAAATTCTGTCCAGAGAATAGCGTAAAATTGACAACTGAGATTCACCATACATTTTGATTTGGAGAGAATTTACAAACCACATGTCACATGACTGAATATTAATGCTTCCAACCTCCTCTGCTATATAACGTACCAGAGGAGGTTGGAAGCATTAGTATGCGCACGTGATTTTTAGGCTGTTATTATGCGCACGTGATTTTAGAATGCATAGCTAACGTTCCATCGTGAGGCGTGGCTCAATGGCGCTAGCATAACAGCACTCGAAATCATCCGTTGATTCTTTCTAAAATTGTATTACATAGAGCTTGATTACTGGTCTTACTTAAAGTTATGATCTTAGAATACTGGTTTAGCTATTTTGCATAGTGCACTGCACCAGTTTCTGTGCTCTGTATGTCGTGAAATTTAGGAAGAAGTAGCACAGCTTCAGTAGACAGCACACTTGTTCTGGATTCAGGAATATTTCTGCTGTGAAACAGGCTAATTTTAAGCAACTTTCTTAGATCTAGCTCTGACCAGGTCTTGTCAGCTGTATATTGGGTTTTGGAGATAACAATGGAGCTGTCTCCTCGCTTGCCGTTTTTAAAACGCCAAGATTTTGCTTCAGGACGTCTGTAGCAGACTTGTCAATAAGCTGATTGCTTGCACGAACAATAACTGTAGTGTTTTCTACTGTTGAGAATCTCCACTACTTTCTCGCCCATAGCAGCTCGGGGACCCCTGGGTTGGACCGGGTAGATCGCATTTTTGTAATCTGCTTTGCAAGAGCTTTCGATTGATACCAAATTCATCAAATTCTGTCCAGTGAATTTGGGTAAAATTGACAACTAAGATTCGCCATACATTTTGATTTGGAGTTGTACATGTCACGTGACTGAATATTAATGCTTCCAACCTCCTCTGATAACGTACATAATACCAACGCTCTACGGGAAGTGTGCGTTATTTGGCATGCAGCAGAACCAGTGCATATACAGTACGTACATATGCATGCTGCCATTCATTGATTACCCGTGCGCAGTATGCGCCAGGGTTATGCGTTTGTGTCCGTCGGTATGTATATGTTACGACCCGATTCACAACCTGACCCGTTTCGAAGCCGGCCGCCGGTTTCGAAGCCGGTCAACCCGACTTACAACCACATAAGCTCAGTTGACCCGGTTTAAAACCGAACCGTGTTTCAATGCTTCAGGGTGCCCACCTGCTTGCTAGATCGACAGAACCTAAGTTAGGAGTGCTGTCGCGGTTATAGCTCATGCAGTGTAGCGCAGCAAGACTGGAAAGTGTCCACGGAGGCGTTTTAGAGCATCATGTGCTACTACAGTCATCGACAGAGCGTCGTTGTAAGTGGTTTAGCAGCGCAGCACAGCAAGCCTACCTGTCAAATTGACAGGAATGCCGTTACGAGTGGTCCAGCAACGCAGCGCAGCAAGAAATGTTGTGTGCATGCAACAGTTGTTTAACAATCAAACTGCACTAAAATCCATAGGAACATGTCACTGCAGCTTCTTCTTCAGACGTGACTCCTGTACATGGAAGCAAAGAACAATATAATTGCGATGCATTGCATGTATATGGACACTCAGAGTACACGTATGTTTATAGTAGACGAAGTCTATTACACGCGCGCACTTAGCATTATGCACGCTTTGAATCTGGCGCGCAGCTAGCTAACCGGCTTCGAAACCGGTCGACCGGCTTCGAAGCGGGTCAGAGGTTGTGAATCGGGTCGTAACATATATATACATGTGTGTCAGCAAAAAAACACGGCTGTTTGCGTCTTACAGCTCGAAAATCTCCACTAAAACACTCTCTGCAGCTTCTTCACTGAATTTATAGTCCTATGAATACGTTTTCTGTGCTGGCAAGCCTTGTTCGAGCGGCTAATCCATGGCTATCTAAAGCTACGTGTTCTTGTAAGAGCACTTTACGGTATTGTGGGTGTGTCACCCAACCTCCTATCAATGTCGATGTCCTCACTCAGTCTCACATGTACCGTACGTCAGAGCCATAAAGTAACGTGCATGTTACAGTAATGCAGGAGTAGTCGTGTTTAGCTCCCAGCTCAGCGCACGGGTATGCGTTCATTAGAGCTCTAGTTTCTGCAGATATTATGATTTTTTCCTATCAAGCTTGTTGTTTTCAGTCAATTCCAATACAAACTGAAGTTTTTTGCAACTCTTTTCCAGTTAATTGGTTTTGGAATTTGCTGCCCATGCATAATTGTGGGAAAATCATGATTTTGATAGTCTTGCATAATCGTCTACTAATGAAACTGCAGAACGTCTCTTTAGTGATTCAGTTCATGCACAACATCACATCTAATCACACACAGTACTACTTTCTCATCACTGATTATCGCATCCTACTCGGTGAGTGCTTCTTGAGGGATAAATGTAGGTATATCTTTGTCATCTAAGACAGAAAATGCATAAAACATTGGATTCTATGCATGTTGAATCAAACATGAAAATTGCCAAGAAAATTAATGCCTGAATAGGCTGAATTATAATTTTTTATTGGTGAGAGTGAAGAGAACAAACAAGTGGACAAACAGTACACACACCGGGGAAAAGGAACAAAATAATTTTCAGTGATAAAAGTTAGCTATTAAAATAAAAATCATAATTTTGTATGTGCCATAATAAAAAGTTAAAGAAAATCATTAAAATTGGCTGGACTTTTATCTTTCATGTTCTGAGATAGCCTCGTACCCAGGCTCTCGGACGGGCTGCGTGGGTGGCTGCGCAGCCCGTCCAAGAGCCTGGGTACGAGGCTAGTTCTGAGACTAAGAAAGAAAACAGCAAATCCACTAAATGATTTCCAAGACTGAAGTTCTCAATCATGCCCGGGGAACAGCAGTGCACTGACTTACTTGATCAATTATTATCCTACTAGAATAGATCTTGACAAGATTAAGTATGGTGGACCCTTCACTGCATGAAGTGGAAATTGTGAAAACCTTTTCTTGTCTTGTTAGTCACTCTGTATAATGGGGTTTATTCCTGCTAAACCTATCGGTATCCTTTAATCACCAACAATGACACTCGGAGTACAGGAGAATGTCTGATATCTTCATTGTACATGTATACATTAATTTTACCATAGATAAATTAATCTATGGTTGAATGCCCCTTCCCCATATACGCTCCTGGTACGTACATAGCTGAGTTTCTTGTGTACCACCAGGTTCATGTCTTTGGGGTCTATTAGAGGAAAAGCCATTATCCAGCCGTTTGCCTGCATAAGTTAAGAGAAAATAGATCAGGACAACCCACAAATGTGTGCACACAATCGACAGACTATCCACAACCATTATCATCAGTCTGCACTTGCAGCAAGACTGACCAGTAGCCAGACCACGTACTCCCACTATACTTTAGTGACCCATTCAGGCTATCCTCTAATAGTGTGTGAGTCATGACACTGTAACAGAGCCACAATGGACACTGTAGAGTTAGCCTGAGTCCTACACTGTGTGATCACCCTCTAGTGTTCTCATGTGACACTGGTTCCTGGCTGGTCACAGTACTTGGTCTCTGCAGACTGCGCCATGTTGAGGAAGACTACACCAGTTGTAAGAGTTGTTACATTAAATTCCTGCATGTATCCTGTGTACGGCATGCTACTGCATGGCTTTTCACAATGTTGGTGAGAACTTGTGGTATTAGTAGAGGACCTGTTGTATACATTTCATTAAGGAGAGGATATCTACACCGTTTTAGGGTAATACGAGCCTCCGGAACAATAAATGAAGTTTATTATTACCAATCACATAAAAACAGTGTCAGATGCTTACCTGACACAACACAAATATTTGAATAAAAACACTGTCCTATAATTTTTTGATAGCTTTGCAACATTATAAGAACGAAACACTTCAACTGAGCATTCTATTTCTGTAGTTCTAGAGTGTTCTTGTGAGGTATGGGGAATTGTTGACAAGTCTGTTCCATCCTCCTCACCAGTTCTCTACTGGTGGGTCGCTGGTCAGGAGTGTCACTCAGACACTGAACAACAGTAGCATAGAAAGGATGACGAGAACCACCCATCTGATCCAATGACCTGCGACGCTTGCCAACCTGCATTTGCTTGTTTTTGACATCTCTTGCTAAGATGGTTGAATCTTCAACATGAGGAGCCTCTTGGTTGACCAGGTAGATGGCAAGATGACCGAATGAGAACACATCAAGCTTATCACTGTATTTTGGCGACCATGAGAGAGACTCTGGAGACATGAAGTCAGGAGCTCCTGGACATACTGTTCTTGTTCGTTTCATTGCTACTTCTCTGTCAAACAGCTTGGCCACTCCGAGGTCAGCAATCTTTGCTCTGAGAGACTCAGTGAGAAGCACATTGCCAGCATTGAGGTCACAATGTATGATGGGGATGGAGTGGAGGTAGGCCAGACCATAGGCCACATCTCTGAGGATCCTGGTCTTGTAAGAGAGAGGGAAGTTGGGGTATGTCTTCATGCAGTGATCAAGGTCCATGTGCATGTACTCCATGATGAGACTGATGTCTGCCTCGTCATGACCATAATGGACTCCCATGAACTGGACCACGTTAGGATGACGCAGATTGCCCAGTAGATGACATTCTTTTTTAAACTTGTCGATAGCTCCTGCTCTCTGCTCTGCTCCTACTGGCTCCTGTCCTCCTCTCCCGACCAGAATATCGTGCAGACGTTTGGCAATGCAGGGAACACCATTGACTCGTACCTCGTACACTGCACCAAAACAACCTCGTCCTCTCTCCTTGCCTTTATCTAGGTCTTCGACAGTTTTTATAGTAGTGGCTTGTTTACTTTCCTTCAAAAAGGAAATGAGTTACCAATAATTATGGTAGGTCAAGAAGATGACAAACAATAAAACAGAAAATTCAGATTATAATATATGTACGTACTGTTTGTATGCTATCAGACACATCTTCTGAGAAGTTAATTAATTTTAATAAACCACCAAAGGTGTGAATGCCTTGGTGTATGCTGGCATTGTAAGCAAGTGTAGATACAAAAAATTAAGCATCAAAGCATTACCATGTATGGAAGCATGCAAAGTTACTAGCATATCCATGAAACGAGTAGGCAAGCAGCAGTTCATGGCAACAGAAACAGCTGTACAAGCTGTTGTATGGAAGCCAGAGCTCAAGCTTTGTACAGAACCTTACGTGTAACTGGGTGTGATTGTAACTCTTGTTGCTCGCTCTGACTGTAGAACAGCTATATTGAACCCTTCACTCGAAAGTTTCAGTTCACTATTGCCTATGTAGTTGTGCGAGTTGTACTATCACAGATCAAGCCTTTAAGTTGCACTAGGAGTTTATCATTCCAAGGAGTGTACAACTTTGAATAGTGTAGTGGTAATAGCACAAAATTATCCGACGCTTGGTGCGTTGAAAAAACTTCCTTATTAGGCAGTTTTGTATGAGCCATACGGTCACTCATGCACACACGCTGTACTAGGGCTATTCATATAAATCTTGCACGCAATATAGCGGCCCATTTATTTTCTGCTGTTTCACGATTGTACGTTCCTTGGAATAACAAGCTCTGTGCACTGTAGACATTTTGTCTATGAAGAAGGGCTACGGCTGAGTGCTCGCAATGGCTGTTTCGCTAAGCAAACAAAGATTTTAGCCTTCAATAGCAAATCTGACAAATTTTGATTTTCATAAATTACTATCGAGTGTGTAGTGAGTGTGTACACACACACACATGTACGCAATGAACAGACAGCTGGATGACTCTGTGGTTCCGCCCACCAAGGCATAAAAGCAAACAGAGTAGACTATTACTCGTAGGGCTGCTTTGGGTAGCTCTTTCCCAAATAGCTCACCTGCTTCAATTGAAAATTGCTTCTCTCTAATTCTATGCACTGTGTTGCAATACGCTCCAAATCATTCTGTAGCCTGTCAGCTCTACTAACAGTTCTTTCCATCTGAGTAAACACCAACAAGTTCACAACTCAATAACAGAGTGACAACAGCAGTCACCTCATGACTCAATAACCTCAACTGACTATTCAGTCCATCAATACTTAGTTGTTTTTCCTCAACTCTCTTCTTCTCCTCCTCAACCTTCTTCTTCTCTTCCTCTAGCTCTTTCTTACTAATATCCATCTGTTTCTTGTAGGCTATTATTTGACTCTGAGAGATCTGGTAATCTTCTTGTAACTGTTGGCTCCTATCCATTGTAGTAGCTTTCTCCCTATCTAGCTCTCTAATCTTAGCCTGTAGTCTATTGACTTCAGCTGCTGTCATTTCTCCATGAGAATATTCTCTTGAGATGTCTTGTTGATCCTGCCGTATGTAATAGTAAAACCGAGTCATCATCATCTGTCCATACAATAGTTTACTGTACCTCTGACTCCAAAAGATGCAGATTTTTGGAAGATTCTGAGAACTCAGGAAGAGTCTTCAATAAAAATCCTGCAACAGTAAGGACAGTCACACAACTATTGGCATGCAGTTTGACACACCTGGTATATTTTTTGATAGTTGTATGAATGTGACCCACAGCTCTTCATCATCTCTCTCTCTCACGAACTGGATCGCTTGATTAAGATCGTACAGCTTGCCCACTATGATCTCCAGAGAAGCTTTAGGGTTACCCATGCGGTCTGTGGAGTAAGTAAGGATAATGGTATAGCTCTAGCTAGCTAGCTGGATACCTAGTAGGAACACCGTTCCATCATACAGCTCCCTGGACTCACATACCTCCAGTGCCTGCATTGAAGACAAATATCTAATAACTGTTACCACACACAACTTGACACCTTCTATGCACCATGCACCAAAGCCTAATTCACAATGAGTTGTATTGACAGCATTGCATCGCAATTCATCTCTATCCTCGCGATGCAACATCAAAAATATATGCGTTGCAACACAATACGCCGCACAGGTTAGCAGTGTGCATGCTGTGACAAGTTGCTCTTGCACTAACCCATTGTGAACTAGGCTTAAGCAGTACAGTGGAACCTCTCTAAGGCGGACACCATTGGGACTAATAAAATTGTCCATTATAGAGAGGTGTCCTCTGGTCAGGGGTTTATTATACATTGTGTGGGTTATATTTGGGATTCGATCAGTAAGTGTCCATTAGGGGTGTCCTCTGGAGAGGGGTGTCCACTAAGAAGGGTTCCACTGTATCTAACTGCCTCATATACATGCAGAGAGTCAAAGAGAGTACAAGCTGTAAACACAGACTAACCTTTTGCAGAGGAATATCATCACATGCTCTTAAAAATGGCAACAGTTTCTTCCTATCGTAGTCAGCGTACAGCTCTACTTGTATCTGATGGAACTCACTGCCAGCCTTAGGATCACGGTCAAACAGTGTATCAAGATACTGAGAGAGAGAGAGAGAGAGAGAGAGAGAGAGAGAGAGAGAGAGAGAGAGAGAGAGAGAGAGAGAGAGAGAGAGAGAGAGGAAGAGAGGAAGAGAGGGAGTGAGTGAGTGAGCGAGCGAGCGAGCGAGCAAGAAAGGCTCTTACTCTGTGCAGAAAATATTCACGATTCTGTTCATTCTTGAAGGATTCCAATTTTCTGACTACTCTGATCGGCTAGACAGACAAAAAACCAAGACATTGAACACAGCACACATTATATTGCACACAGCACTCAATATATTGCACACAACACGCATTATATTGCACACAACACTCATTATATCCACTAACTGGTATGCAATCTGATATTCTGAAATCAACCAGCAGCTCAACTGTCTTCTCAACATGCTGAGAGTAAAGCATTGATCACGACAAGGTCAACTCACACACGTGATGTGCACTAACCTCTTCTCCTAGCTTCATGAGATATCTGAGATTCTCCAACAGAACTGTGTGTAGCCTTCTCTTACGAATCAAATCAAGTACCTCCATATCACCCAATCTGAGAGAGAGAGAGAGAGAGAGAGAGAGAGAGAGAGAGAGAGAGAGAGAGAGAGAATTATTTAGCAATTTCTCCTAGAAGCACAATTCTTCAATGTCCTAACTGTCGTCTTTCTAACCTGAGGTACATCTCTAGTGCTTTATCTGGTTCTTCCATGTCTTCATGACTACAGGAAGAGGAGGATGTACACCATTACTACCACACACAGTGAGCCTCACAGCTTAGCCTTGACCTTGAGGAGATTTTGATTATCAGGATCACTTTTCAACCGATCCTATATATAAGAGAGAGAAGAGTAGGGAGAGATCTACCACCTGATTTTCAGCTAACAGCTGACCTACCACAATTCAAATACACACCTCCACCCTGTATAAAGGCTGGCGACTTACGACCTGACATAATCTACAGGTCAGAGTCTCAAAAGTCCGTCGTGATTGTAGAATTGACCATCTGCTATGACACACTATACTCCTCAGCGCACGAGCAGAAAAAAGTCAAATACAAATAACTTTTACACCACCCTCAAACGCTTGGCTACAAAGCAAATCTCGTCACCCTCCAAATAGGCTCAAGGGGTTTCGTTTCATATCTGCAGACACCATCAAATCCCTAATTTCTCTGACACCAGGAAAAAACAACAAACAAAAGGTCTCCTCAAGTTCTTATAAAAACAGTCATCACCGAATCCTATGACATTTACAAGTCTAAGAACATTACAAACTTGCCTCTATCACATTCCTAATTGTAGTTCTGTATTATTATATCTCATCATCATACACACACACACGTGTTAGACCCATGAATTTATGCGCTATGTTTTTGTAGAACATACAGACACTTTCAGGACTAAGTCTAACCCTCCACTTTTGTATATTGTAACCCTCATTGTCATTAAAAGTTGGAGATCCAAAAAAGAGAGAGCTGTTGTATACCTTCACAGCGTTCATGATGACTCTGGTGTTGTAAAGATCAGACGGCCAGTCCACAATGAGTTGATGAAGTGTCTATTACCAAACACAACAGTGAACATAATGGAGTGAGAGAGGGAGTGAGTGAGAGAGGGTGTGAGTGAGTGAGTGAGTGAGTGAGTGAGTGAGTGAGTGAGTGAGTGAGTGAGTGAGTATGTGTGTGTGGCTGTGTGCGCTCCGTACTTACTAAAGTGTTGTTGAAGAGAAAATGATTCAACACCATCTCATACACAGGTTCATTTAGCTTGGGTTCCTTCTTGGGAATGAATGGTAGAATAGCCTGGAAGAAAAGACAGGAGAGAAGGAGAGAAGGACAGAGAGAGAGAGAGAGAAGGAGAGAGAGAGCGTGTGTGTAGGGATATGATAGAAGAGGACAGCAGGATAGTTATACCGGTAGCTGTCCGTGTTCCATGAAGCTGTACATCACATCTTCCCAGCGCTGGCCATCATTGGGACCAAGAAAGTCATGACACTTCCTAAAGAACACATAACCAGATCAGTACATGAATATTCATCAAGAGCTAACCGAGCGGCTTCATAGAAGTGTCCTGTCTTGATCAGATGATAGATGTACATTAGTCCTGCATGCTACAACAATGAATGTGATTACACAGCACAGATGCCACAGAGCCGTGTGTGTGTTTGTGTGTTTATTTAATTACCTCTCGTTTTCCAGGAGCTAGTAGACGAAGATTATCAGGATTTTCAGCAAAATTCACAGCATCCTAAACAATAGAACATGGCACACACAGTGGTATAGGAACATATGGCACACACAGTGGTATAGGCCACATATGACACACAGTGGTATAGGAACATGGCACACACAGTGGTATAGGAACAGATCACACACAGTGGTATAGCTAGGCCACATGACACACACAGTGGTATAGGAACATGGCACACACAGTGGTATAGGAACAGATCACACACAATGGTATAGGAACAGATCACACACAATGGTATAGGAACAGATCACACACAATGGTATAAGAACAGATCACACACAATGGTATAGGAACAGATCACACACAATGGTATAGGAACAGATCACACACAATGGTATAGGAACAGATCACACACAATGGTATAGGAACAGATCACACACAATGGTATAGGAACAGATGACACACAATGGTATAGGAACAGATCACACACAATGGTATATAGCTGTCTGATCTACAGTGTAGGAACATGGCACACACAATGATATGGGGCAAGATACAATGGTACAGAACACAGATTTACCGAGAACTTTTCCTTCTTGAGGAGCCATTCCACATGATCGTTGGCGTCACGTTTCTAATATATCACAAGTCAGTATGGGTGTGGTGGTTGGGTTATACATTAGTGGCTACTTACCTGTGCTTGAATTATATCAATTGGAGTGAGTACATAGAACTTGTCCTCATCTCCAGTAGATACACACTCTGTAGTGATATAACACAAGCAAGTCAACATTTTTAGCTTATTGTTTATCAAACAAGTCTACATCAATTATCATGCTTCTTGCAGTGATGAAACTAAAGGAGCTAGAGCTAGACTTTTAAGAGAAATCCAGCTAGTAGAGCTAGCTGCACTAATATGTTCAGTCTCTGTTGTATGATAGAGGATTATCAGAGACTGAATGACACTCAATGCTTTTCACTTCAGCATTGCCCTGCCTGTTAATATCCAGACATACCTAGATGGTATTCCTTGCAGTGACAGAAGGCGTAACCTCGTGGGAGGAGCTTATCATTGGTGACCTCATTGGGCTGGTTAAACTCCTCCTTCTCCTGGTTATACTTACCAGGTGGTATAACCACTAGGTGGGGGGCTGGGACCTTTCCCTCCTTCTGTATGGGAAGAAAATTAGGTCTGACCGTCTGAACACACATAAGAGTGCTGATAGAAGAAGTAATTTAACGTGTAATGTAGTATTAGGATGCACAGATATCTGTTGTACATGCTTTCTCACACAAGAACATGTCATCGTGTTTCACTAGCATGCAATCATATTTCATTTCTTACAATAATTTATTGAAAGCAGTAATACATTGTGGTTAGCTTACTGTTGCTATGGTTTGGTCCACTTTAGCATCATAACCAAGCACAACCTGTATAGTGTGAGTTAAGATTATACCATACCATCACTATGGTTACCATGTTCCACTGTGAACCATCTTGTATCGGCACTACTCCACACACTAGGTACTCCGGGAATACATTCTGACAAGCTAGACAGACTTGTCAAATGCATGTCATGTGACCACTTACTGATAGCTATGTGTTTCTTTGGTTTCCTGAGCATAAGATCACTGATATTAGCCGCTTCAGAGTCCTTGACTTCAGCAACCTACAGCAAGAGGAGTGAGTAAGCGAGTGAGAGAGAGAGAAAGGGAATGAGAGTGAATGAGTGAGGGAGTGAGTGAGTAAGTGAGTGAGAGTAAGAGAGGGGGTGAGTGAGTGAGTGAGCGAGTAAGTGAGTGAGAGAGAGAGAGAGAAAGGGAGTGAGAGAGCGAGAGAGAAAGGGAGTGAGAGAGTGAGTGAGTGAGTGAGTAAGGGAGTGAGGGCGTGAGTGAGTGAGTGAGTGAGTGAGTGAGTGAGTGAGTGATCGATCATGAGTGCAAGCAAATGAATGACTGTGGATGATTGAGTGAATTCCCACCTTCACTAAATGTCCTCTTCCTACTAGCAGTGTTCCAACTCTAGCCCAGCACAGACTGCACGGTAGAGTCACTGGACTGTGTTCAAGGTATAACAAGTCACACATCAACTTATGTGACACTCACCTTTCCTCTTCATATGACACATATGTGATAATGTACTTGAGAGCAGTATCATATACAAACACGCCCTTCAGAGATAGAGATAATACGAAGTTATCAATATCAAACAGACACACACACAAACACACACGCACGCACACACACACGCGCACGCACACACACACACGCGCACACACACACACACACACACACGCACACACACACACACACACACACACACGCACACACACACACCAGGGCCATATTCTAGGATTGGAAAATAAAAGAATTAGAGCATACCACGTGACCTCCATCCTATTGGATTGCTCGAAAAGTGTCACCTGCCGGCACATTATATCGCGTAATGCACACTTTTCCAAGCACTAAGTTCTTAACGCACACTTCGAGGTGCGCCGGTTGGGCACAAGTTCACAGAGGTCACTTTGTAAGCTTTGAAACAGTTAGGTCACACTGTGGCAGTGTATTACACAGTTATAAAACCACTCGGGCGTGCCAATAACAGTCTCGAATGCAGATATTGCACTCACCTTCATCAGCTCGACCATTATTGACCACGCCCTCGTGCTTTTGTAATACACTGCATGCAAAATGTGATCTAACTATTACTTAATAGATGCACTAAATTAACTAATATTAATACAATATTCAGTAGCACATAATTTTCATTTGTTTGCTGATTATGCACAACAAGAACGGTTGAGCAGGGATATTTAGTAACTGATGGTGGAAAAGAGTCATCACACTTTGGTAGGAGAGAGTTAGCTGTCCTATGACCCTAAACCCACCATTGAACACACATCTACGCATACCTTTTCATTAGCCCAGGCTAGGTAGTTGTTTCGCCATCTCATAATACTCACAATACCATACCCACTTTGCAGCTCATGAGACTTAGTACCAAACAACAACCAGCGTTTTTCACCAGGCTCTACCCACAAGACCTGTAGAAGCAAACAATGTAATGAATGATGGCTTGGTAGCTTTATAACAGCTATAGTTAGGATAGCACCTGATCAAACTAACTCTGAAATTACATGTAGCTGCAGCAATGATATAGCGAAGTACAATCACTCTATGGGCATGTCTGCTAATACTATGTCAGCAATAATGGTGCAGCGGGAGACAAAAATTCTCAGCTTTGGTATCAGTAGTAAAAGGAACATAAAAGAGAAGGAGCATCCAACAAATTAAAGTCTAGCGGTTGCGCTGCAAAACCTTCATCATACGGAACATAAGACGGCGGTCGTGGTTCTGGCCGAACGCTCGCTTCTAGAGGAGCAAGATGAACTATAATCATACACTAGCATCAGCTAACTGTCAAAACAGACTGAGATATTATTTTAAATGTCTGACAAACAATTCTAGTACAGACGCGATTCTACGATGGGGCTGAGGGTGCGCGAGCACCCCCCTCCTCTCCTGTAGATAGCTTGTTATTATGTTGTATGTTGGCCAGCGCAACGCGATTGTTAACTCTCGAACATTTACAACATATACGGTAAATACGTAACATAAAAAATAGCTGCCCAGCACCCATCTGTCCTCATTCCTAGAATCGCCACTGCTAGTAGGCCACACAAAGTTACCTTACTGCTACTATTATTAGCGGGTACTAATTTTAGTGAATTTAGCGATGACATCAAAAATAGTACACGCCAAATTGTATTACATAGTTTAGAAATTTTAAGGAAACGCTAAAACTTTTAGCGTTTTTTAACTTTTACTTGCCAGTTCAAAGCTTTGTAAAATCACTAAATTTGGTACCCATCAATAATAGTGACCTTAAGGTAATTTTCTGTTTCTGGTTCAACCAGTTGAATAAAATGACCAGGCAACCAGGCTTTATATATTTTTTAATTAAACGTAGTCCAAACACATCATGTTATCCTACAGGCTTTGTTCATTGTAAGGTACATTTAAGGTCATAATTATTGACTACCACGGACCATGAACATTGACAAGACAGGCAAAAAACATGTACATTGACCTTCAAAAAAATTGACCAGCAAGATACCAGAAACATAAAAATAAATTGAATTATACTTTGCTGTTATTGTGTCATAATATTGCCCTTGATTCCATTGATGTTCAACAAATAATGTAGACTACTAATGACAACATACCTTGTCAGAACCAGTGACAAACACTCTTGGGGTCACCTTGTTAAACTGAGGATGAATAGCAACCGACTATAGAAAAAAACCAACTATCAAAAACTTTCAAGAACCCAAGAGATAAGTATAACTACATTGTACATCTACACAGTAATGGTGCAGAAATTAAGCAATAAAGTATTATTTCATGAAGCCATACTTCCAAGGCGCCGACAGTGAATTGGATACAGTGCACAGAGTGCAAATAAATCCCTTTGATGTTTGATACAACGCACTATGGTTTTCAACAGAATCAACGCCTACAGTAGTGGCAGTAGATACTTATTCCTGTGCTTTTGTTAGCAGCAAAAATCTTGCTACTATTGGTCGATGTCACTGACTACTGAAAAGAACGTTCCCGATTCTTTTGGGACGAGCAAAAAGAGCAAATCGTTGCACTTACCTTCGTAGCAATAATATTATTACAACGCTTTCTTCGACACCAAATGCGAGAGGGTTGTCACAGAAATTCTGAACTTGCCTAGCCAGAACTCAGCGGCTAGAGACAACAAGCTTCATACCTGGCAATTGACCTTTCGACAAGAATCTATTTCCAACAACCAGGCTTACTTATTAGCAATGTGTATTTTGAAAAAGGAAAGTTTCCTAGTGTAGCCATCGATCACAACCAAGCTAGAAGCTACAGAAAGAACCGCGAGGGTGTAATAACTAATACTTACAAATTTCTGTTACTTCCTATACCAGTTCTAAATTTGCTATTTTTTATGATATCATTGCTAAATTCAGGACAAGTCATGTCTCACTTTTTGAGGACGATCAAATGGCATGACAGTGTCATGCTGGCTGATAGACAACCCAATGATGGAAACCTGTTAGTGTCAACAGCATCATGGAGAAAGAAAAATATATATTAGACACACCTTCCCATCATCTGAGCAACAAGCAATGAATTCTCCATCTTCATCAATTGAGATTTGGTTGACTGAAGCAGAATGCTATTTATGGAGAGGAGAGACTGTATAACACTATAGCACTGCACATAACAATTCCTCCTCCATTGGTGCATACATACAATAGCCAGCTCACCACGTTATACTCTCTGTCCTTGAGCACTGTCCCAGAGTGGTCCAGTAGTCTAACGGTTCCATCATCAGTACCCAGTGCTATGAACTAGTACATTCATGCATTATTATTGTGAAAGGTACTACAGTCTATCAGTTCTTTATTGTTTGCTTGTTGCTTTTTTATTTTGGGTTGTCTACCTATTAGCTCAGCCTCTTGCTAGCTTGTCAGCCCTGCATTATCTTTGTGCAAATTGAAAACAGAACAAAGGCTAAAATTGCTGTTCGCACTTGGAGGGTTAATCATAGAGCTTTCTCAGTGCTAAAGTATCTTGCAGATTTAGCATGAATAATCACCTATTAGCTAACCTATGGATCTAGAGCTCTAACAGGCTAGGCAGCTATTAGACAGGGGGGCCCAGCCTGGTAAACTGCCTAGCTAAGAAATCCAGTTGATGGGTGGGGTTTGCTATTATAATGTGCTCAGTATGTGTTAGCCTGCTCAGCCTATAACTCAATGTAGTCTATCTTGCTTCCGGCTGATTGTGCCTCGAGTTATATCACCATAAATTATATATACAGCCAAGACGCCCATATGGAAACACGTTCATTAGTAAATTCACAAAGAAGATTTTCTGGCTTGCTTCGCTCACCGATTTTGTGCCCAGTTCTGGCTGGCTACACTGCTGGTAATAATTATGCACTTGGATGCAATTTGACACGAGCCAGGGAATTTAGGGGCTTGCCCCCTAGAGCATACCAGGCCTTCCTTGGAGGGACTGGGAAGGACAGGACTGATACAATGTACAGAAACTACATAACACGACTGAAAGTGTTTACATGTAGACCACTGCCAAAAGTTGACCATGCAAATTTGGAGGCAAATTAAAGTTATAAAGGAATTTGAGAGCATGCACGGACGTACTGCGTAGTTAATTATTACTGTCTACCATAATGCATAAACGTAGAAATTCATTCGTTGGGTTATCCATAGGGTGCTCTGCACAGAGCGAAATTTTTCGTGTATTCCCCATTTTGAGCAACGAAATTTTACCCACGAATAATAATTAGACTATTAGTCATCTTTACAAAACGCGAAAAATTTACATGGGAAATTAGTTGTTTACCTTTCTATGCACGGCTGTGCACTGGATAACGTTCTTGGAGTCTCCGTCCTGGCCTTGCTGGAGAGCGTTGACCACCTCCTTAGCAAACCGCTTGTACTTGAGCACAGGCTCTTTCTCCTCCTTCTCTGACTCATCGCTCTCCTCTGACTCATCGCTGTCATCAGACCAGTCTTCATCATCAGTTTCAGAGGAGCCAACAGTATACTCGTCCTCGTCTCCTTCTTCATCTTTATCAGCTGATTGTTCCAACTGCTCTGCAGCAGACATGCTTCACCTGATCATGAGTTCAGGGTTGGGCTTCACCATGTAACGACATCCCATTATTAATTTTTCTTGGCGCCAAAATTTAAAATTTATGCTTTCTGCGCTGCTACATGTAGCTAGCTATCACTACCAGGATAGTTGTGCAGAAGTTCGTCCTCCTTCTTCTTGGAGGCTGCAAACACGCCAATGTTAACATATGGCTCATGCACATACTGACATTTTTTTTTTTTTTTTTTTTTTATATTTATGCAAATGCAAAGGAGGCATAATGTAGCTAATAGCTAATCAAAGCATGCACCCAAATTATGCAAAGAATAGAGATAAATAGTGTTTAAACAAGTTCAGAGACTCAGCATGTGCCCAACTAGGCAATTGGTTCCATATCCTAATTGCGCTTGGAAAAAACGAGTTGTGATAGGCATTGGTTCTTGCTGAGGGTATATGGAGACAAGGAGAGTTAGGTGAGGAGTGTCTTCCACGATATGGCAGTAGGATACCAGGAGGAAAGTAAAAGTGACCATGATAAATTTTATATAGTACAGAGAGCTTTAAATACATCCTTCTGTTCTCCAGTGTTGGTAGGTCAGCTAACTCAAGAAGGTCATAATAGTCATTGTCCCAGGATTTAAGACATATTTTAAGACCAAACTTCTGCACTTTCTCAAGCTTGTCAATATCCTTAGCAAGATGAGGGGCCCAAACCGGGACTGCATATTCGAGATGTGGACGAATCAGAGCTCTGTACAACTCGATCATGCCCTTAGTGTCTATTAGCCCATAGAATCTCCTGTAAAGAAGACCCAGTAGTTTTCTTGCTTTCTTGCAGACAGTGTCAATATGAGGTGACCAGCTCAATGAAGAGGAGATGAGCACACCAAGATATTTAAAAGTCTCAACTTGCTCCAGTGCACTACCACCTAAGCTGAGAGACAATGGTTGTCTTGGACGTCTTTTCCTTGATATCAGCATGCATTTACATTTCACCGGGTTAAATGACAAATGATTATCATCAGCCCAGGCTTTCATAGTGTCAATGTCACCCTGCAGGCAGTGTAGATCAGGAGCAGAATTTATTGGCTTGAAAAGCAGCATATCGTCTGCAAAGAGGTTAATCGTGCAATTTGCTGACAGCTGTTGTGAAGCCACATCATCGATATAAAGGAGAAATAATAGTGGTCCAAGGACTGATCCTTGAGGGACACCAGACAGAACATGGATGTTTGATGAAGATGCTCCATCACAAACAACATGCTGCCTACGTTCAGTGAGATAGCTGCAAATCCATTGGGTGATTTTGGAATCAATGCCAATACTACAAAGCTTGCTCAGCAGCGGCCTGTGGGGAACCGTGTCAAAGGCTTTTCGAATATCAAAGAAGACAGCACAGACTTCTTGACCTTCTTCCAAAAGTTGAAACCACTGATTGGTGACATGGAGTAAAGCTGTTACAGTAGATTTACCATGCTGAAAACCCCATTGTTTGTTAGAGAGAAGATCATTTTCATAGAGATAATCAGCAAGAAGAAGATAGAGGTGTCTTTCTAACAGCTTGCTCACGACTGATAACAAAGAAATTGGTCTAAAGTTAGCAGCTTCTCTTAACTGCTTTTTTGACTTGGGAATGGGCACAACAGAGGATATTTTCCAGGACTGAGGAAATGTGGCAAGGTCGATCGAGATATTGAACAGCTTGGCAATCGATGGAGCGATACTAGCGGCTGTAGCTTTAAGCATCTTGACAGAAATCCCATCAGGTCCACTGGCTTTTTGAGAATCGAGAGCATTGATGAGAGCTTCTATCTGACTCGGAGCACAGAGCAAGTCGTCTGAGGGGGCGTTGGAACGCAGCAGATCAATGTCAGCTGCAGTCAGAGGGGATATGGAGGAATTAAAACAGGATCCAAAAAAGTTGTTCAACATTTCCGCTTTAGTCTCTTTTGTTTTGGCAAGCTGTCCCTGATGATGAAGTTCAGGAATAGAATTTTGTTTTTTGCTAAGAAATTTGATGGCTTTCCAGAAGGATTTTTTGTCTGCTAAGTTGATTCTCTTAAAGTATTCTTTCTTGGAAGATCTCATCATTTGAACAACCCTGCTACGAAGCTTTTTAAATTTTGCGAAATCCTTGGATTTGCCGGACCTCTTGGCTGACTGAAATACATTATTGCGCAATCTGATGTAGCGTACAGTATTACTGTTTAACCATGGGACATTATTATGCTTACGTAATGTCTTCTGGGGAATGCACGCCCTCATGATTTCCAAAAATTTGTTGGTCCAGTTCTGAGTGGCTAGATCAATATCTCCTTTATCAAGGATAGAGTCCCAGTCTGTCTGATCAATTAGCTGGTTGGCTCTGTTGAAATCAGCAAGGTCATATCTCCAGATTTTCCTTGGGGGTTGGATAGCTTGTTGGAAAGTAACTTTCCATTTCAAAACTAGACTGATGCCAAGATGATAGGAACACTTGTCTTGGTCAGCAAGCTGGGGCGTAGTAGTGCACTGAAGGACATGGTCAAGTGAAGATACGAGGGCTAGATCAATCATGGAGTTGCTGTCAAAATTGAAATGAGTTGGAGTTCGGACAACCTTGGTAAGTGAAAAATACCGGAGAATTTCATTGAGTTTACAAAAATAAGGATGATCTCTGTTACAAAATTAATATTAAAGTCACCAATGAGTACAAAACTAGAATAACTATGAGGAGAAAGCTCTTGGAGAGCAGAATGCAAATGATCAAAAAAACTAACTGAAGAAGAGGGTGGGCGGTACAAAACAGAAATACAATGTTTACCAGAGCTATGATTAGAACTGACAGAAATAGATAACAATTCCAAACCATCACTACTAATAGAAAGATGCTTGCAAATTAATGATGAATGAATGAACATTAAAACACCACCACCATTCCTGTTGCGATCAAGCCTGATAATCTGATAACCATCAATGCTGATTTCATCATCAGATATATCAGGTGACAACCATGATTCCACAATACAAATAATAAGAGGATTTCTAGCAACAGCTTCTGCTCTTAAATGATCAATTTTTGGAAATATGCTCCTTGCATTAAAATACAAAATTGATAAAGAGGATAATGTGGTGGAAGCAGAAGTATTGCTATGACTTACAACATCATGGTTTATGTTGGAGGTTGTGGAGTTTGGCCAACGACCAAAAAAGACTGACCACAGGAGATTTCAGCAGGAGGGCTAGGATCTGATTCAAACCTTTCCGGTGTGAGAGTTGCAATAGAAGAGTTGGAATTGGGGAAAGATACAGTAGCAGTTGAGGGAGAGTTAGGGGGAAGTACGAGAGAACTTCGGATGGAAGCCACAGCTGTAGTTGGTGTAGTCGGAATTGTAACATCATCATTGTTAGGAACAATTGGGGTGACAACAGTGTCGTTAACAACAGTGTTTGCATAGCTCAGTAAGGGCTGCAATTTCCACCCAGTTTGTATCTCTATTTTGGACCATTCTGATTCTAGGAGATCAATGGCAGCTTTATTACCACGCACCACGAACCACCATTTTTTAGTGACTCCATTGTGTACTTGATACTTTCTCCTCACACTGAGAGAGTCCAGCTTTTCCACCACTCGCTTGATGGCATTTAAAACAATTGCTGGAGTAGCGGACTTCATGGTACCCCAGATTTTCTTCGCATTTTTCACTGGAATACTCGGTTTTTTCCCTTTGCCCGCTTGAGATGGTGGCTTAGTGAGATTAGCATCAGCAACTGGATTAGGCATGCGTGACTGCTTTCCTCTGCCCTTTCTCCCTTTCACACTCTGGCTAGCATGAGTTGAATCAGAATCGCCATGCTGCAGCTTCTCTTGCAAGGTAACCACGGAGCCTTTTAAGACATGAACTTCATCCATGATCATAGGTCCATGACATCCATGACATTGATCATAGGTCTAGTGCTAGGGGTCATGGACTCAAAAATCTAAATGCCCTGTACAGACTGGGTTCAGCCTAGTGAGCTGTACTGGAACAACAGTATAGCATATGAGCTTTTTTGCTTTAGTGGTTCTGTCGAATACGGGAGTAAAATTAGCGAATTCCTAAACCGCCTCAGATCTTTTTTGCAGATACCATTCCAGCTCAGGAGTAGAGATAGGTCCCTTGCCAGATTTGCACTAGGCCCGGATTGTACGTGTTCTGTTCTGAAATAGCATCGGGTAATTAACTATTATAAGAAATGTATTAATTTTTGGTTGCCGGAAACCTAACTATAAATACTGTTGTAAATAATTATAATCTGAAAACCACATTAATCAAATGATCGTACAAACACTAAAAATGACACAAATATATTTTACTGTCTCATTTTTGATAGAAGACGAGTCTGCAGCACCTGCATCATAAAATAAACAAATCAGAATCCATAGTTACAGCCATCAATGTAGTCTATATACCTGATTAGATGACTTCAACTGAGCATTCCATATCTCTAGTTCCATAGCATTCTTGCTTTGGTGAGGTACGAGAAATTGTTGACAAGTCAGTTCCATCCTCCTCACCAGGTCTCTACTGGTGGGTCGCTGGTCAGGAGTGTCACTCAGACACTGAACAACAGTAGCATAGAGAGGATGACGAGGACCACCCATCTGATCCAGTGCTGTACGACGCTTACCAACTTGCACTTGTTGTTGGGCAAAGTCTATTCCTGTCACAGTTTTATCAAGCACAAGAGGTGCCTTTTGGTTGACCAGGTATATTGCAAGATGACCGAATGAGAACACATCTAGTTTATCATCATACTTTGGTGAGTCACCCCAACTTTCAGGAGACATGAAGTCCTGAGCTCCTGGACATACTGTTCTTGTTCGTTGCATCGCTACTTCTCTGTCAAACAGCTTGGCCACTCCGAGGTCAGCAATCTTTGCTCTGAGAGACTCAGTGAGCAGCACATTGCCAGCATTGAGGTCACGATGTATGATGGGGATGGAGTGGAGGTAGGCCAGACCATAGGCCACATCTCTGAGGATCCTGGTCTTGTAAGGGAGAGGGATGTTGGGGTATGTCTTCATGCATTGTTCCAGGTCCATGTGCATGAACTCCATGATGAGACTGATGTCTGCCTCGTCATGACCATAATGGACTCCCATGAACTGGACCACATTAGGATGACGCAGATTACTCAGCAGATCACATTCTTGTCGAAAACGATCAACAACTGCTTTCCTTTCCTCTTTTCTCACTTGTTCTTGTCCTCCTCTCCCGACCAGAATATCGTGCAGACGCTTGGCAATGCAGGGAACACCATTGACTCGTACCTCGAACACCACGCCATAGCTACCTTGTCCTCTCTTCTCGCCTTCACTGAGACCCTCGACGTCAACTACAGTGGTGGTATGTTTACCTCCCTTTGCAACCAGTTGCTGCTGTATTTTCTATACAAAGAAAGATAGATCTTATGAACACAATCTGTGCACTGTATAGTTCAGCAACATAATTTATGTATAGCTATGCATAATTATGTGCACGCTTTCTCAGGCATACAACCACCCGGTTACTGTAACAATGTTATTACAGTGAAACCTGTCTAAAGCGACCACCTAAGGGCCAATTCCGACTGGCTGCAATAGACAGGTGGACTCTGTAGGCTGTTACCTGTGAAGAGCGACCACTACCGAATGTGACCTCATTAGACAGGATTCATGCATTTATAATGTGCAATTAATTCAAAATATGTAGCTAACAGAAAACTCTTCACAACTAAAATAAATTACTTATTTTTACAATGAATTGACTGATATTCAAGCTGGTTTCGATAATTATTAAATCAGAGCTCCTGGACATACTGTTCTTGTTCGTTTCATTGCTACTTCTGCTGACCTCGGAGTGGCCAAGCTGTTTGACAGAGAAGTAGCAATTAAATTAGTGAAAAAGTCCTCCAGTACAGTTTGTTTCACAGAAATACTTCTTAGCTTAGCAGTGTCGAGTCAACGGCAACTGATCGTAACTGTTCGCGCCAGTCAGCATGCAGTAATCAGTAACCACGCCTAATTGCCACGCCTACTGGTCGTAATTGACAGTGTAGTTTTGTACACTGCGTGCTGGTACGTGCAGTCGTTGTCCACATTAGGCAGGTGGTCGCTGTAGACATGTTGGCTCTAGATGTTTTCTATAGCTGTTGTTTGGGGAATTTTGTCGCGGACGCTGGAGAGAGGTGGTCGCTCTATGCGAGTGGTCGCTAAGACAGGTTTCACTGTATCACCATAAATCACACCGTGAATAGCCTAGGAGACATAAGCCCTTGTTGGCATTTCAGGTCTCGACCATTTGTGAAATCCTATGCATTTTGGAACAAGCTAAAATTAATTAGAGAACATACAAAAATATAAAAATTATGAGTATAATAAATTAGAGCGGATTTACGTAAACATAACTTTTTTGCAAACTTGCTTAAGGGGACGGTTACCACTTTGCCTCATTAACCCTCTTACCGCGATTAATTGTAAACGTTGCTCCACCCACGTCACGCGATGGCTGTTTTTGAATTGTGACAGCTATCTCGGTACTGCGCTTTGTCTCTGCTCTGGACGCTTCAGCGCGGAAGCTAGAGGTACGACAATGTTTTCTCAACCTGTACTATGTCCTGGGCTACTGTTATTTGTCCATCAAAGCTTGAGTTGGACCGTCAAAGCTATCTGCTACCGTCATTCACTTACGCGAGCAACTATTCTTCGCTTCTTCCCTACACCACGCAGCGTAAGCTGTACCAGGAACCTTCTGTGTTGTTCAAAACTGGACCTTGGCCATTGTGGAAGACTGTTTGAGCGTGATAACGACATCATCAACGGCTTTCAACTTGTACCGGGCGTGTCTAACTCCACCTACCTCACCGCCATTTTTCCATTCATGTTGCTGTAACTTGGAGAGCAGTTTGTGCCGCTTCTACTCGCCTCTGCGTGTTTGCTACAGCTAAGTGAGTGTTGTCTATCATACTAGTGTACTCCAGAGCTTTGCTAGTAAACTTTTAAGCTTTGTATGACCCGTCAAAGCTACTCGTCAGCAAGTGATGGCGGACGAGTGAGTTGTCACGCTTCTCCTACGTGTTGCTCTGTGTACACGGCAACTACAGCCTCTTAGGATGTTTAGAACTTGACCATGGTCATTGTGGGAGCCTTTTTGTGTGTGTTACTAAGCACAACTGCTGTTGACAGCCCTGTTGGAGCTCATTTTCTGCCTCAACTAGAACAGAAATAATTTCCAGGAGAACACAGCTTTGTTGCTGCACACTTTGTATCACTATTTTACACTTCCAACAGCTTAGTAAGTGTTATAAACTTCTGGTTTGCCTTGAGCTATCTACTAGCAAGCTATTGAGTTATTTGTGACAACCAGGTGAGTACATTTTTATACTTATTGTGCCAGCAAAGAACACTGCTTTCTCTGTACAGCGTACGTGAGCGACGTGTGTATCGTCAGGATGCTCAGGCTTGCTATGGACGATTGTAATCTTTAAAAAGGTGAAAATAGAATGTATTTATCTTGTGTATAATGTTTGTTTTGCTTGTGTGTGCTTGGTGCTAGTGTCTCTTACATTATAACCAGTAAACCATGTGTGTCGTCTTGGCTGAAAAATGTCGTGATTGTTGTGTGCATTGTAGCTTGATGGCAGTCATGGCGTGTGCATTGTAGCTTGATGTTAGTCATGGCAGTAGTTAGTGTGTCATACACTTCAGTTGTACAGTTATATACTCATGTTATCAGTATTATTAGCCTCTTCTCATCTATTACAGTGCTGAGAAACTACCATGCTATCTGCTGATACCTTGACGTGTTTTTGCTGTCTGCTCAAGATCAAAATCTTGTTCAAGCTTTCCATTACTTTTATGTTGATTGCTGTGATTGATAATAATATTCAAACACACACCACCCTCTTCTGCCTGAGTAGCAAACTGTCTGTGAAAGCAAGTACAGCACTCGTCTCAACAGCAAAGCTGTGTAGACACTGTACTATTGCAGCAAGAAGCTGTCAATTATCACTGCTTGGTGGGCGTTTGTTTACACAGACTAACGAGTGTTAGAAACCACAATAAACAAGTTAGAATACTATAGCAACTATGTTTCAACGTTGCCAAGGAGTTTTGGCAGCAACAAAGTAAGTTGGCTGGCGCTAGCGGTAGCTGTTTCGAGGTAACGAAGACGCGCATATATATATGCGCGTCGCGTATACGGGTGGATTTCATCGCGCATAAATATATGCGCGTCGCGGTAAAAGGGTTAAATATTCATAAAATAATATTAAATCATAGTGTGAAGACAAAAAGCGCTATAAAGCTAAGATAAGCTTTATTGAATGCACCATCGACTTATCTATGTATAAAATAGTCCAGGTCAACAACTGCTACAGTAGAATAAGCCGGTATTGCGCCAAAGTCGACTCGCTATAAAACTGAATTTTCGGCGCCAAATTTCTTGACGAGCGTGCTAAGGCAAGAAGCGAAGTACACACCAAACGCTTCCTAAGGATAAACTATAGGTCCGTATCTATACTGGAAAGAATAGAAGCATCTTGTTTCCGAAAAATTCCCAATAAATGGCTTAAGGAAGACGCTGAAACACGCCATTTTAGCCATTTATTGGGAATTTTTCGGAAACAAGATGCTTCTATTCTTTCCAGTATAGATACGGACCTATAGTTTATCCTTAGGAAGCGTTTGGTGTGTACTTCGCTTCTTGCCTTAGCACGCTCGTCAAGAAATTTGGCGCCGAAAATTCAGTTTTATAGCGAGTCGACTTTGGCGCAATACCGGCTTATTCTACTGTAGCAGTTGTTGACCTGGACTATTTTATACATAGATAAGTCGATGGTGCATTCAATAAAGCTACTTCATGGCAACCACGGCGCCCGCGCAACAGGCTACATTGTAGAATGGCTTGGTAATTATATTCATAACAGCCAGCTGTTTTGCCAAGGAAAACAACTGAAGTATCGAAACTTCTCACCAAATTTAAGCAGAATCGTAGCATCTTATAATGGCTAACCTGGACGAGTGTGTAGCTGAGCACATTTTCTAGGTCGTGTCGGATGGTTTTGTGGAAATTCGTTCTTAAAATTTAGGTAGCTCTGGCTTTGTGTAGCCCACTGGCGTATTCTCGACGATATAAGCTCATAAATCAGATAAAAGAAATAATTTTCGGAAAAGCATCCGACACGACCTAGAAAATTGTAATAGCTTACTATTGGGCTGCTGATCGTGGTCCTGCTAGCCGCTCACGTTCACAAATTTGGTGAGAAAAATTGCTACCACGTTCGTGTAAGCCGTGCACTTCGTGCTCTACAGATTTTGCCGAGAGTTGTTTTATATGCTAGGACGCATAGTATGATGCTTCGCAGCGAGTTTTGCACTGCTTGGATCTTTCAGTCGGACGTTCTGAGCCCTCTAAAAATCTCATTAATATTCATAGCGAACGGGTGCCCGCCACCTTAAGGTGGCAGTGCACGTAGTTAATATTCAACACCCACGCAACGTGCATTTTTCTAATAACTACTTTATAACTACGGCAATTTACATAACAGTATGGCAAAGATAATACATTAAGTGTCTGTTTTTTTTGGTTTTTTTAGAGGGAAACCAAAAATAAATATAATAATAATTTGAAAAGGGAGACTTGCACGACGGGAAAATCAGTTCAGAACAGTGTCACTGAGAGCTCTATACCCTGGCTAGGGCACACTAAAACTCCAAGGATCTACCAGAAAGGGGATGATGATTCTCTGGGCAATGTCTGGATGATCGAGAGCCCCTCAAGCACATGATTGCTGATCTCAGGAGAGAAAAGTTAGTCTTGCATCGTATCCACTCCATCACTTTGCTGTAGGGCTTTGACCATTTGTCTGCTAGCAAGGAAGCTATTCTCTTGAAGACTGTTGTAGCAGTATTTCCTATGCCCTCTCCCGTTGAGAATACTAGGGGAGAGAATGATCTGTGCTTAATTTGTCTTACACGCTGATCTTAGGCTATGCGCTTCTCTTGCTCATTTCGGGTGTAGCATTGAAGTGTCTGTAGCTGTTATCTCGACTGTCGAGCAACAGATCAACGTGCTTCAAGTGCAGCAGCATCTTGCCCACAGACGTATAGAGCGAATTTCCATAATGCGATCTAGAATTTTTTTTAATAGAATTTTTCTGGTCTAGGCTTGCTGTTTTGCAGGGTTAGCAAGGGAGTATCAAAAAATCGCTCTATACGTCTGTGCGCGCTGGAATTTTTAAGCTGTAAACGAAGTTCTTTCTGGAGCAAGCAAGCCAAACTGGAGATAACAGCCACAGACCGGTCTTTACTGGGCGAGCTCACTGCTCCACGTTAGCTAATACTTCGTGACTGAAACTTGCTATAATCGATGTTTATCGATAGACAAAACAAAATGCATACTGGAGCACGCCTGTACAAAATACCATTGTATAGAAAATAAAGCTACTTGCAAAGGTATGAATCTCATTAAATTGGTGCACCGCCACCTTAAGTACACAAATTATACCAACCTGATAGGAAACCTTTAATTGAGCATTCAATCTCACTAGTTCTCTATTATGCACTGTCATATGCTCCAACTCGTTCTGTAGTCTGTCAGCTCTTGTACTCTCCATCTGAGCATCACTAGCAGCTCTTTTTAGCTCGGCATTCTACAGTGAGGCATATGTTAGGTGGTGATAGTGTCTTCAGCATACACATACCTCAGTACTCAGCAACCTCATCTGACCACTCAGTCCATTAATCCGTGATTGCTTTTGCTCAATTGTTGTCTGATTTTTCTCAATCTCTTTTCTCATATCCTCAACCTTCTTCTTCTCATCCTCTGCTTCTCTCTTACTAATATCCATCTGTTTCTTGTAGGCTATTATTTGACTCTGAGAGATCTGATAATCTTCTTGTAACTGTTGAAACTCTCTATTGAGAACTGCAGTAGCCCTCTGGGCCAGTTCTTTCTCCAGCTCTGCTATTCTAATTTCTTTTCTATGGATGATAGCTATTGATTTATCAAGTTCACTGTGTTTGGATTCCCTGTCTCTTCTCTCTTGCATAAAATCTTCCTTGTAAGTGGTTGCCTGCGTGTGATGTCCATCCAGGAGTATTATTTCACAGCAAGCATGTGCATTCCCTCACCTGAGCTTGAGCAATAGCCAAATCATTCTGAAGCTCCTCGATCTGCCGTTGCTTGGTATTCACAGCTTGATCAATCTCCTTCTCATTCTCCAGTGACTGCTGTACTCTAGTAGCTCTGTCTAGTGCATTCAGTGCAGTGTCAAGCTGTGATCCCTTCTCCTTCAGTAGCTCTCTCAATCGTAACACCTCTTGACTAGATTGCTGTAATAACACAACATAATGTTAATTAGTATCACGTGCAGTGCTCCACCCAGAAAAAAATTTAAGAGGGAAAGGTGCAGTACACATCAGAAAATTAAAATTGAAACTGCACTGTAGACCATAATAAAAATGTTAATGTAATACTTACAACATTGTATAGTAAAGTATTTATTTGGATGGAAGCTGAGCTGCCAGGAGGAAAAGCTTCCTCTTCGCCCAGTGAAACTCTGATGTGCCCAAATATTTATCGTAAAAAGCCGGTTATTTTCACATGCAATACACTTTCACAACCAATACAATGTACAAGTCACAAAAATTCTTAATTTTGCATTGCACTTGTAAAATTGTTTTAATGCAAAATATGGTATACCATTATAGTGAGTATATGAGGAATTTAATTTTTTTGTGAAATTTAGTAGCACAGGGAGGCAATATTAGCTAAATTCACAAAAACCAGCATAAAATTAATTTTTTTAGCCACTTGTAAACTACTGACCCTCCAATTTTTTCCTTTCCCACATTACAAATGCACTGCAAAACTTTGCCTTTGGAGAAGTCCAGATCGCCAGCAACGGCAAACAAAGTAAGCAAATCACGCCATAACTCACGAACTAAGCTTCGTATGAAGTTTTCACATGTTCGAAAGCGAGATAATACCGTGTTCTACCTGCATTGCTAGTTTCAGAGCTTAACTTTCAGCGTGCACTACAAAACTGAACCAGCAGTGAGCAATTCACGCGGTAACTGACGCACTAAGCTTTAAAATCAAACTTCTTAAAATTCAAATCCGAGCAAGTATCGATATCTACCCCTGTTGCATGTTTCAGCGCTTAGTTTTCAGCGAGCGCCGAGAAATCGTTGCGACAGACAGACAGAAACCACGATTACTGACTGTACTGTATGCCTCGTGGCTCCGCCCACCGAGGCATAATGACTGACTAGTGGATAAGATCAATATCACTGTGCATAATTAAATCACCTCTTCACTATCAGCCATTGACATTATTTGTCCACTCTTCTCACTAGAGTCCTCAGCCATTCTATGTAGTTCAACTTCTTTAGCTGATAAAGTAGCTCTCAGTGTCTTAACCTCTCCATACAGCTCATCCCTTGCACTGCTAGCCTTCTTCAGGTCAGACTGTACATGAGCTATTGATGTCCCTAGTTTCTTACTCAACAGTTCCTCTAGATGGAGCTTCTCCCTCAGCTCAGATACTAGAAGATCTCTTGTCCTCACATCTTCTATCAGTCCAGCTAGTTGCTGTTCCTTTACTGTTAGCTCCTCTTGTTGTAGCTCTACAGTCTTGCGCTTATCCTCTAGACTAGTGAGAGGTGATGCTCCTGCACCACCTGTAGTTTGTGCACCATTATCTACCATTACCTAATAAAAGCAAACATAAAACTTCGGTGGAGACAAAACACAGCAAACTGCATGTAACCTAACACTTATCCTCACTTCATGTTGTTGCATAATTTTTAGTGTTTCCACCTGTCGCTGTAGTTCAGTCAGTCTGTTCTCGTACTTTTCTCTTATCTTCATGGTCTCTTCATCACGCTCAGCTAGTTGCTGCTGTGTTGATAATAGTAGCTGCTGTAGTCTAGCTTCATTACCAGCTGTCTCTTCCATTGCTTGAGCTATCTCCTGCTGTACCTTATGTTGCTCTAGTGCTTCAGCTAGTTTAGTCTTATACTTCTCCTTCTTCTTCCTACCCTTCTCAGTTACACGATTTACTTCCTGCTGTGCTAATGCAAGCTCCTGCTTTAGTGTCTCCACTTCCCCCTTCTGTTTAGCAATGTCCACACTGTGTCTAGTAACCTTCCTCTTCTCCTCATCAAACTCATGCTCCAACTTAATCTTCTGTTCGTCATTTTCTTGTTGTTGTGTAGTTAATTCAGCAACCTTCTTTTCCAACTCATGCTGAACTTGCCGCTTAGACTGCTCTAAAAAAACTACCTTTTCATCACTCGCCTCTAGTTTATCTTGTAAATTCTTCAGTTGCTCTCTGAGTAGCTGCTCCACAGGATTACTCTTCAATAACTTAAGCTCTTCTTGAGCTGTCTTCAGTAACTTCTGTAGCTGTTTTTCATTGCTACTGCATTGTTTTCTTAAAGCTTCTTCTGATGCTTGTCTCTGAACTTCCATTCCTCTCATCTCATCCTCCAGTTGCTTGACTCTCTTCTTTAGTTTCTGCTCCTGCGACGAGTGCATGAGTTCCCTTTTCTCCCTCTCTACTTGCTCCAGTTGTTCTCTAATATTAGCAATATCCTTTTCTAGAGTAGCTCTTTCTTTTCGAGCAGTCTCTGTCTGATGAGTAGCAGTCTTAACCTGGTGAGTAGCAGTCTGTTTCTCACTCTCTAGAGCTTTGCAGATAGTCTGTAGTTCATACAGCTCCTGTTGAAGAAGATCTCTTTCAGCAGTGCACTCTGTCAGCTGAGCAGTTCTATCAACCAAACTCATCTCAAGCTTTGTCTCTTTCTCAGACACTCCAGAAAGCAGAAAAGGAGAAGTCTTAGGCTTCCTCAGGCGAGTAATCTCACGGTCCTTAGCTAGTATCTGTTGTTTATATTCTGCCAGTGTGCTCTCCATTGATGTCTTCTCTCTCTTGAGGCGCATGTTAGCTAGCTCTACTAGTTGCACCCGCTGGTCACTGTCGACTGATGGTGGGTCATCATGACGATGATTTTCATCCTTTTGATCGATATTCTATAATAGTATACACATAATGTTTTATACAAGTAGGCTTGAAAACTAAGGGATAATGATAAAATAGAAATCACAAAAACATCTAGGTCAACTAAGAACTTCAAGCAACAATTATATGTGCCGGGTAACAAACAGACCTAACCCCTTAACCCTTTAAGCCCCAATGACGCTATTTGGCATCATACATACTTCAGACAGCATAACTTTATGAAAAAGTGCTAAAATATCCCAAAATTAAGCCAAATGAGCCTTTCCCACGAAGCCAATGGAATGTATGGGTGGAGTTAATTAGACGTGACGTCACTTCCGGAGTCCCAAAGCAACTCCACTGGCGGCTGTAATGTATGGGAGTGATTGAGAAAATGGTCGAACTTTGAGCTCACCGTACTCAAGCTGGGTTTTGATTATTCTTGCTAAAATCGGGTAACTTCGAGTGCACAAGCCTGGCTATTAATACGAAATAAAATCAGCACGATCATGCTTGGTTGAACGGCAAAAAAGCGATGCCAGAAATAGCTGTATAACTGGAAGGAACACGTTACTGAAAGAAGCACAGGTTTGTGGAAGCGCCAACCATATGCGAGCAGTTCCGCTTTGTCGGTGTAGAGTGTTTAGCGTCGGTAAGCAACGGTATAACGAAGGCAAAGACGAGGATAAGCTTGCTACCGCGTACGGTAGCGTGGCGTGTTGGTAGTCACGAACAACGGTTGTTTACAGCGGGAAGAACTAGTACAGCTTGCTACAACGTTAAGCAGAAGTGCAGTAGTGTGCAGCGCCGGCAGTCATTGTCGTTAGTGAAGTAAAACAAAAATGAGTGAACGCTACAGCATGGATCTATGTACCCTGCAGCGCTGGTTGTCAACGTAGATCGCGTGTGAAATTCATAGTAAAGAATAGCCAAAGTATCGCCAATTACACTAGCGGAGTTTTAAAACTTGTGCCTGAAAGGTGTAAGAGCACACACAGTCTAAAGTTCGCCTATTTTAGGCTATTTTCTCAATCACTCCCATACATTACAGCCGCTGGGAGGAGCTAAATGGAACTCCGGAAGGGAATTCACGTTCATTAACGCTTCATTAACGCTTAACCCTTTAACCCCTATTGTCGCCATTTGGCGACATACATACTTCAGACACCATAACTTTATCAAAAAGTGTTAAAATATCCCAAAATTAAGCCAACTTGAATTCCACAACATTTTAGGAAAAACAAAATGGCTGCCAAGAATTTTGGACATTTTATGGCTTCAGGGTGCTCGCAAACACATTTTTGTGCATTCTCTATGATCTGGGCTACATTTTGCACTCACCAAAACCACTGCTATTTGTGTGTACTTTTCAGTAGCCAGCCCCGAAGTACTAACTTTGAGCAAAATTTGACGAGGTCGTTGCACTTTATCGGCTTCACTTTCGAAGTGGGAGGGCATATCGACTGACTTGAGTGTGGGCAATTGCGGCTACTCACTGGCGTAAAAGGACGCAAATTTGAGACCAGTAGCACAAAAGACACACGAGATATTCACGAGAGAAGTGGTCAGCATTTACGAGATTAAAATTTCAGCTGGATAATTTAGTAATTAAAGGGTTAATTACATTCTTTAGCCCGTTATTGGGAAAGGCTCATTAAAGAATACAAATAACCGCAAAAAAATTGACTGGTTTTCGGTGCGCCCCCTGCGCTAAACGTATTGGCTTCGGCATTTTCTATGGCTTCAATGCAAAATTCACAACATTTTATGGGAAAAAATGGCAGCCACGAAAAATTGGACATTTTATGGCTTCGGGTGCTCGGAAAACACATTCTCTATGATCTGGGCTACATTTTACACACACCAAAACCACTGCTATTTGTATGTACTTTTCAGTAGCCAGCCCCAAAGTACTAACTTTGAGCAAAATTTGACGAGGTCGCTGCACTTTATCAACTTCACTTTCGAAGTGGGAGGGGCATATCGACCGACTTGAGTGTGGGCAATTGCGGCTACTCACTGGCGTAAAAGGACCCAAAAGGACGCAAATTTGAGACCAGTAGCACAAAAGACACACGAGATATTCACGATAGAAGTGGTCAGCAATTACGAGGTTAAAATTTCAGCAAGATAATTTAGTAATTAAAGGGTTAATTATACTGCACATTGAAGAATATTGAGGACAACGACTACACACTCATGACACTAAAGTCAGTACGTACCTGATGGTGTGCTGCTGGTTGTTGGGTGATGACAGCTGTACTAGTGACTCGTGGTGAGGTACTGGGACTCCCTAGCGGTCTGAGCGGTCCCTGAGGAGGAGAAGGCAAAGCATAGGGCTCCTGCATCTGTTCTTTAACAGGTTTTTCGTTCCTAGCAGTTTGCGGTGACTGTAATGCTGATGTTGTGGTAGACTGTCTCTTGCTAGCTGTTACTGACACACGAGATGGAGACTGTTCTATATCCATTGTAGCAGCTACTACGTGCATATGACGCTTCCCACCAGACATCTTTTGTATAGCCTTGCTGTGCAAAAATTTATGTCCAATACTTCTCCTTTCTCCATCTGCAGGTGCCAGCTCATTCACTGGTTCACTGTCTTCCTGATCATCAGCAGTACTAGTCTTGCTAGTGTGTGGTGTGACTGGTGTCCGACTTGGTGGTGTCGCCATTAGACAAGGTGGGAGGGGCACAGCAACGTCATTCTCGGATATATTCCGTTTATGTCCGTTTACTAAGTGGGACATTCCCTCAGCCAACTCATGCTGGGTGACGTGGAGGCGTGTTAGTTCGCTCTGTCAGTACTACAGTAACCAGCCTAACTGCAGCTCAGACTGTCTATACCTCCTGAACAAGGCATTCTGGTAAATTATATACTCTATAAGCCTAGTACTTAACGTAATTATTATTATTGTTGTGGTTGTCATGCATAGCAGTAGTGTTGTTCTGGTCACGCTGTTCTGTCTGTTAAGAGAGCCTTCGTGTATAGTTTTAGTGTGACTGTTGACATGTGGGTGTGGTTATTTATTTTCTGCTCATTACTACAGTGAATCTCTACCGGGACACTGTCCCCTCATATACATAGCATCAGTATCCCAATCAACTGATGGCAACACCTCACTCTAATACTGACTATCAGGAAGAAGACACTGAATTAGTTGATGAGCTTGTAACTGCTGACAAGGAGAAAAAGAGTGTTGGACATAAAATTCTCAACAGCAGGGCAGTGCGTAGGGTGACTGGTGGTAGAAAGTTGGCAAGTGGTGGTAACGCTGTAGCACCTGATAAGGATCAGTCGCCATCTCGTGTGTCAGTAACCACTAGCAGGAGACAGTCTAACACAATGTCAGCGCAGTCACGACAAGATAAGAAAGACAAGCAACGCAGTAAACAACAGCAACAACCAGAGCCCTATGCTATACCTCCAGCACCAGGACAGCAGCACAATCCTCCTCCTCAGGGACCATTCTTCCAGCCAGAGAGTCCTAACACCTCACCTAGTACAACTGCTGAAGGCTTTGTCATCATCCAACAACCAGGAGTAGGGCAACACAACAAGCAGTCTTATCAATCAGCAGTACGACCAGCTACACATGCCCAGCTACCACTACACCTGGTCCACCAACCACCGCCAGCAGCAGCATCACACCATGTAGCTCAGTCTCTTGGCTATGATCATCTAGCACAGGTAATCTGATAAGCTACTAATCTCTCACTCTACTAGTGTTGTTTGAACTTGATAAGCAGAATAGTGAATGTTGTTGATAAGCACTTACAACTGAAGTTTAGGGAATTCATGTACAGCACTGTATGTTTTGTGTATTAGTATGTATGTAATATCCCGTTCACACTTACCTTCTCAGCCCGGGTTGACGCACGTTACCACTAGTGTGAGCGCTATCAAATGCGAGCTGAACCGTGCAGGCACAGCTCACTTTGCACAACCAGGCTGACCCATGTCAACAATGTGCGTAATGTGAACGTAAACCGTGTTGAGCACGCATGATTTGCTATGAGTGCACGACAACCACGCGTTCATGAACTAATGCGCATGCTCAGTATGCTATGTAACCGGCAATGCAATAACGAACAAAATGAAGACATCTATAGCATGCGATAGCTCGCTGTAGTGTGAACAGTGCACTAATCAGTGCTGAACCGAGCTTGCCAACACGGGTTACCGTTGCAGGTGTGAACAAGGTATAAGATGTTACTTTCTTGTTGCTACTGAACAACCGTACATGCATGACTAATGTGACTTGCTTTAGTGACTGAAATGTAGTGTACTCTGTTTGTTTCGAGTGCTTATGTGTGTCACAATACTGTGTCACATTGTGATAATAGTTTTTAGTTTTTGTAGAAAGTGTTATTACCTATTAGCGTTCACACGATGTATACAGTCAGTGTAGTATGAAAAATAGTATGTCGATAGAATTGTTGCAGACCTGACTGCTCACTATAATTTTGGAGTCGTAAAGTTTTCACGTTAGTATGGGAAGTTTCTTGCATAATCGTGACATAGTTGTCAGATAGTGATGGCTGCTTCACAAATTTTCTATACATGTGATTTTCCCAATGTGCCTCCAGGTACAGTGCTCACAAGAGGTAAATACGTTATTAATAGTAATAATTATTATGATGCTATTTTGATAATAATAATTTTTTAATGACTAAACTAACGTACTTCTTTTCACTACTCCTATTGGCAGTACTATGATGTTCACGCACACAACCAAACAATAATTAACACATCACAGTATAATTATGGTTACAATGTTAGTTACCATGGAGACAAGTACAGTATAGTGTCACTACATGCCCTCATAATTATGCTTTATCAGAGCTGAAATAAATAAATGTTTGGTCATTTCGGGGTCATTTTGTGCATTTACTACAGTGGACCACACGAAGAGAGTGTAAAACTAGGTTTTTGACATTTTGTTTCATATCTCAGGAACCAAGTGTCCTATGATCATATTGCAGGTACCATTATGATCCTCTATCCTTACTGAACACCCTCATTCATATGGCTTTGTGTCACGTGACGTGGGAGTGTCACAACATGGCGGCGTATCACACCCACTGGAACGACAGTTTTTAGTTAGGATTTCCAGAACTACTGGTAGTTAAGATTTCTTAACGCTGCATTACAACCTTCACCCAGGGCGTTAACCTGTGGGCAAGTGTCCGGCTTTAACTAGCGTTAGTTTGGCAATGGGGAGCAAAAGATGGGTTTCACAACAAGCCAAAACTTTAGGTACGGGAAATCCGATTCCGTGGGAGTTAAGCTCCAATACTTGGAGACTGCACAGCCAATACATTCATCCACACTTTGCCGCACACTACGCGTCCCTAGAAATATTCACAGCGACAAACGAGACTCTTTTCTGCACGAGTGCCATTTTCTTGTCACCATCTTGCGAGATTAACCCTTTAATAATTTACTGAATTATTTTGACGAAAATTTGACTTCCTCTAAGCTGACAGTTTGTCTTGCAATTTTCTACAACATGCAGTACGCTAGCTATTCCAAACTAGCACTGTTTTTTCCTGGCATGTCAAAGTTTACGACCATGTACTAAACTCTGAGTTGGCCACTCCCACTTCGGAACTGGAGCCGCTTAAGGTGGCGGTGCACTTAGTTAATATTCAACACCCACGCAACGTGCGTTTTATTAATAACTAGACTTTATAACTACAGCGATTTACATAACAGTATGGGGGAAATAATACATGAAGCGTCTGTGGCTGCTATCTCGACTGTCGAGCAATAGATCGACGCGCTTCAAACGCAGCAGCATGCAGCAGCATCTTGCCCACAGACGTATAGAGCGAATTTCCGTAATTCGATCCAGAATTTTTTCTGGTCTAGGCTTGCCGTTTTGCAGGGTTAGCAGAAGTTCTTTCCAGAGCAAGCAAGCCGAACTGGAGATAACAGCCACAGACCGGTCTTTACTGGGCGAGCTCACTGCTCTACGTTAGCCAAATATTTCGTGACTGAAACTTGCTATAATCGATGTTTATCGATAGACGAAACAAAATGCATACTGGAGCACGCCTGCACAAAATACCATTCGGCATTGCTGAAAAATATAGCTACTTGTAAAGTTATAAATTGGCGCACCGCCACCTTAAGTGCTGCATCCTCGTCATTTTTTCAGCCAATTTTGGTCTTCCTTTAGCCCTGGTGACTGATACAAAAACCTGGTAGTGTCCAGGTGAGCAAACAGCACAGTTTAGACCATATCCTATGCCAAAGTATGCATTTCCGGGCACCCTGAAGCCCCAAAAATGCGGAAAGCGGCGAGGGGCTCCGCCCCTTCGAACCCCGGATTAAAGGGGGACACCCCATTTAAAAATCCCCCCGTCCCCCGTTCTATATGGTTTAGTGGGGAGGGCGCGACGAAAAACAGTGGGTTTTTTCAGGTAATTTTCAATTAAACTTGATTTGGCCTTTCTAGAGCACTTTTCACACTAGTTATGACGTCTAGAGTAGGTGGAGTCAATTATGACGCCAAAAGGCGTCATTAGGGGTTAAAGGGTTAATGGATTTTTGTGATGTCACAAATAATAATTTTTGCCCTTCTAAAACGTCATAACTATTGAAAACACATTGAATCAGTGTAATAGAACTGATGCAACACATGCTCATAACCAAAGTGTGACATCACAAAATCCATTAATATTGCAAGATGGTGGCAAGAAAACGGCACTCGAGCAGAAAAGAGTCTCGTTTGTCGCTGTGAACATTTCTAGGGACGCGTAGTGTGCGGCAAAGTGTGGATGAATGTATTGGCTGTGCAGTCTCCAAGTATTGGAGCTTAACTCCCACGGAATCGGATTTCCCGTACCTAAAGTTTTGGCTTGTTGTGAAACCCATCTTTTGCTCCCCATTGCCGAACTAATGCTAGTTAAAGCCGGACACTCGCCCACAGGTTAACGCCCTGGGTGAAGGTTGTAATGCAGCGTTAAGAAATCTTAACTACCAGTAGTTCTGGAAATCCTAACTAAAAACTTTTGTTCCAGTGGGTGTGATACACCGCCATGTTGTGACACTCCCACGTCACGTGACATAAAGCCATATGAATGAGGGTGTTCAGTAAGGATAGAGGATCATAATGGTACCTGCAATATGATCATAGGACACTTGGTTCCTGAGATATGAAACAAAATGTCAAAAACGTAGTTTTACACTCTCTTCGTGTGGTTTGACCATAGATATTACAGTACGGGATAGGAAACCGCCTTAATTGGGTGGTCGATGCGCATTACCTTTGACGTCACACGACGATTACATTTTCCGTGTATTTTCCGCGTCCGTGTATTGTGCTCTCCGTATTTTAAATAAACGGAGAATCTCTGATAGCACAGCCAAGAATCTACCAAGAACTTCGCCTTTTTACACGGTCAAAGAACGACTAGTTGTCTGGATATCCAGCCCAGTACACATCGTAGGGTATGTACCACTGGTTTAGAGCTTACAAAGCGCCATTGATCCAGCCAGTATGGAGAATTTGTGGCTACAAAATCCTTACCAACGGAGACGAGTACGTGTCTATAGCGGAAAAAGTATACTTCTTGGCAATGTACTAACTGGTTCAGTACACCCAGACGACTAATGGCTTTGTATTAGTACCAAAATCAAGTCATAGAACCTTTGCCTCTTCGAGAATTTGTGTGTACAGATCTGTAATCCGCCGTTATACTCACAAATCTTCTGTTTGCCGTGAGGTGCCAGTACTGGTATCCATCGAAGGCCGGTAGTATGAAACACGCAATCTTCAACAACACAATAAATGCACTAGAATAGCCCAGAGACAGCAAAAGAAAGCTGTACAGGCAAAAAAACTACACTGCGCTCGTCTGCTGCTAATTAGTAATCACTGCTACGCGCGGTAATGCGCATCGACCACCTCGACGTGACGTCACGTAATACATTTTGATTTAGAGGAAATTTTAGTTTCCCATCCCGTACTGTAATATCTATGCTTTGACCAACTTTGTCATTCCATTGTTTTAGTAACCAGTCAACCAAAACAATGGGTGGACTCTGTTTAGACAGCATACTGGTAATACCTTTGAAGAATGACCATGTCCAGACAAAATTTTCAGCTCTAACAATGATCTTTGACACAGTTTGTTATAAATTTAAACCATACTTTTTCTGTATAGCGTACTACAGATGTACCCAATCAACCTGACCACACCCATCAAATGGGTAAAGAGGAAGGTGATGACCCACCATCAGTCGACAGTGACCAGCGGGTGCAAGCATTAGAACTGAATAACATGCGGCTCAAGAGAGAGAAGACAACAATGGAGAGCACACTGGCAGAATATGAACAACAGATATTAGCTAAGGACCGAGAGATTACTCGCCTGAGGAAGCCTAAGACTTCTCCTTTTCTGCTTTCTGGAGTGTCTGAGAAAGATACAAAGCTTGAGATGAGTTTGGTTGATAGAAGTGCTCAGCTAACAGAGCGCACTGCTGAAAGAGACGCCCTTCAACAAGACAAGGATCTCTTACAACAGGAGCTGTATGAGCTACAAACTAAGTACAAGGCTTTAGAGACTGAGAAACAGACTGCTACCCACCAGATTGAGACTGCTACTCATCAGAAAGAGACCGTTAGGAAAGAAAGAGCTACTTTAGAAGAGGATATCACTGAACTTAGAGAACAATTAGAGAAAGTTGAGAGAGAGAAAAAGGAGCTCATTCATTCATCAAAGGAACAGCAATTAAAGGAGAGAGTCAAGGAGCTAGAGAATGAGATGAGAGGAATAGATGTCGAGAGGAAAGCATCAGAAGAAGCTTTAATGAAGCAGTGTCAAAACAATCAGGACCAATTGACGCAGTTACTACAGGCTGCTCAAGAAGAGGTTCAGTTATTGAAGAGCAAACCAGTAGAGCTGCAACTCAGACAGCAGCTGAAAGATGCACAAGATGAGCTAAAAAATGCAAATGCAAAGGTGACGGTTCTGGAAGAGACAAAACGTCTTGTTCAGTTTGATTTAGAAGAGGAGAAGAGGAAAGTAACTGAACTCAAAGATGAGGTTGCTGGACAGAAAAAGGAAACAGAGATACTTGAGCAGGATTTGGAGCAAGAGAAGGAAAAGGTTGCTGAAGTGACTAAACACACAGAGGAAAAAATTGCTGAACAGAATGGGGAATTGGAGACACTAAGGCATAAGCTGGCATCAGCACTAGAGAAAAAGGAAAAGTATAAGGCTAAACTAGCTGACCAAAAGAAGGCGCAGGAAATAGCTCAAGCAATGGAAGGAGGAGTAGACAAGAATGAAAATGAGACTAGACTAGAGCAGCAACTAGCAATGCATGATGAGGAGACTCAAAAGATCAGAGAAGATTATGAAATCAGACTAGCTGACCTACGGCAACAGCTAGAGACACAACAGCCACATGATGAATGGGTGAGTGTTACTTTTGCATGGGTGATGCATGTTTGTTTTATGTATTTGTGATGGCAGTATATATCCACCACCAGGAGCGCATAATAAGAGTGAGCGCATAACTAAAAAGACAGGAGCATGACACTCCCACACATTAATTTGATTAAAATTTAGAACTCCACACATGATGAACGTGTTAGACTTATGATATCTGACGGTCAGTTTCATATTGGCTGGAACTGTACTTCTAGTAGATAAGTAGCTGCGTTTTACTATCCCAAGACGATCATCCTTGTCAAGTAGACACTGCTAAAGTGAGACACGAATAGAATCTGTGGTCATGGGGCGTCACGCTGGTCCTGGCCTGCACTCAGTCTCACATGTACCGTATGTGAAGAATGACAAAGCAGTTCTTTAGATCATAGAGTATCAGTTTTTCTTGAGGCCTTCTGTGATGTGCTAATCAACTGTTTGTGCAGTCATAGATATTGCAGTACGGGATAGGAAGCCACACTTAATTGGGTGGTCGATGCGCATTACCCTCGACGTCACATGACTATAACATTTCCCGTGTATTTTCCGCGTTCTGTGTATTGTGCTCCATGTTTTAAATATACGGAGAATCTCTGATAGCACAGCCAAGAATCTACCAAGAACTTTGCCTTTTTACACGGTCAAAGAACGGCTAGTTGTCCAGCCCAGTACACATCGTAGGGTATGTACCACTGGTTTAGAGCTTACAAAGCGCCATTGATCCAGCCAGTATGGAGAATTTGTGTATACAAAATCCTGACCAACAGAGACGAGTTCTTGTCTTTTCGGGTCTATAACGGATAAATTATACTTATTCAACGTACTAACTGGTTCAGTACACGCAGACGACTAATGGCTTTGTATTGGTACCAAAATCAAGTCATAGAATCTTTGCCTCTTTGAGAATTTGTGTGTACATACCTTAGGCGTGAACTCTCACCTCATTAATCGTGTGGCAGCCTAGGAGGCGTACCTAGCTCCACGT
The DNA here is from genome assembly GCA_964017065.1 of Haliclona indistincta. Classification (NCBI taxonomy): domain Eukaryota; kingdom Metazoa; phylum Porifera; class Demospongiae; order Haplosclerida; family Chalinidae; genus Haliclona; species Haliclona indistincta. Next base: position 1,071,492 of record OZ024784.1, read on the forward strand.
GCAAGTTACACCCTTTGGCGGTCAAAGATGGTACTTACACATGTTGCGTTTGGCTGTAAATCTCGCTCCACAAGCGACCCAGGCATTGGTTTCCATCGTTTCCCAGCTTTTCCCGTCGAGAGAAGAAAGCGGTGGATACAGGCCGTTAAAAGAAAGGACTGGTGCCTGACGAAATGGTCTCGAATGTGTGGCAAACATTTTGTGACAGGTTTGCCAACTTCCACTCGTAATGTTGTGTCTCGATCCATATGTGTTTTTTAATGCTTGTATAAACCAATGCCTGGGTCGCTTGTGGAGCGAGATTTACAGCCAAACGCAACATGTAAGTACCATCTTTGACCACCAAAGGATGTAACTTGCACGTGGAGCTAGGCACGCTTACCTAGGCTGCCACGCGATTAATGAGGTGAGAGTTTACGCCTAAGGTATGTATACAGATCTGTAATCCGCCATTACACTCATAAATCTTCTATTTACCATGAGAGGTGCCAGTACTAGTATTTTTTTTTCTGGGTGAAAAATTTTTTTTTAAATAAATAAGTAATAGTTAACTCTCGGTCTCTGAGGCGATACGGGATATATACCGAGGTGGTTAATTATGCTGTCCGAGGGCGGAGCCCGAGGATGGCATAATTAACCACCGAGGTATTATCCCGATCGCCGAAGAGACTGGGAGTTAACTGACTTGTACCCAACCACCAGTCTTCTGTGGTGTTTGTAGCTGCTGTAGCTGTTCTGTAGCTTGTAAGCGAAGATCTACGAGCTGTTCTGTAGCTTGTAAGCGAAGATCTACGAGCGGATGGGAGCCCAGGGCACTCGCCTCCAAGCGCACACTCGCCAGGTCTATAATGGCGAACGCCCGTGTTCAAGTTGGGCGACAAACGAAGCCTGGCGTCAACTTTTGTGCAGCTAAAACGCACGGTAACTTGGCTTTCAGGCAGCAATGCTGGCTGACCTTTCCCAAAGGTTAACACGTGCGCCAATAAATTATTGATAATTTATTGACGATGGCCCACTAGTATCTGCTATTTTGTGGGGTATAAAGCTCCACGCACTTTCGCCGGGTGGGCAGGTGTGGACAAGGGACTAGTGCCACTTTGCCATTTCCTGGAAAATATCCATATTGGCCAGGTTTAACTTTAATATCCTGGAAAATATCCATATTTCCCTGGGTATATGGGATATATACCATGCCATTTTCCTTTGATCTTTGGGTGTGGTGGGGTACAAATAAAGTTAAAGGCAAAACAGAATTAGGTCAAAATAAGTTAAGTACGACACTGTAGTTCAGAAATAGTAAGTTCAATGGCAGGAGGAGGGAGTCGTGAGGCATGGCCTATGTGAGATCGAGCACCACGGATAGACTGGATTCCAGAACGAAGTAGAGTACTAGTATCCATCTAAGGCGGTAGTACAATCTTCAGCAATACAATAAATGCACTAGAATAATGCCAAAGACAGTTATAGAAAGCTGTACAGGCAAAAAAGCTACGCCGCACTCGTCTGCTGCTAATTAGTAATTACTGCGGTAATACACATCGTCCTCCTCGATGTGACGTCACGTAATGCATTTTGGTTTCGAGAAATGTTAGCTTCCTATCCCGTACTGTAATATCCATTGTACAGTATATGAAATTTATCTGCATTATAGAGCTGCCTATAATAGACTGTAGTAATGCTGGATTAGTCGTGTACTAACTGTGTAGATCTTAGCTCAGTGCGCGGGTATGTGTTCATTAGAACTCTAGTTATTAGTTTCTATGGAATCTTAAATTTGCAATGTTTCCTTACATCACAAATTTTATAGCCTTAATCAGGCCTTAATTATACATTTTTTGTTTTATTAGACAACATTGGATGATGGTAGCCAAACTACAGGTGGTGCAGGAGCATCACCTCTCGCTAGTCTAGAAGATAAACGCAAGACTGTAGAGCTACAATTAGAGCAGTTAGCAGTAAAGGATCAGCAAATAACTGGACTGATGGAGGATGTGAGGACAAGAGATTTTCTAGTAACTGAGCTGAGAGAGAATCTCCATCGAGAGGAACTGTTGAGCAAGAAACTAGGAACATATGTATCTCAATTGAAGTCTGATCTAAAGAAGGCCACTATAGCAAAGGATGAGCTGTCTGAGGAGATTAAGACTGCACGAGCTACTCTAGAGGTGAAAGAAGCTGAACTACAGAGAATGGCTGAGGAATCTAATGAATGTATGGCATCAATGGCTGACACTGAAAAGGTATATAGTTTCAATAGTATAGCAGGAGGAAGAGGTACATGTATAATTTTTATCAATGCTTGGTACAGGAATCCAGTCGTGAAGTCTTACAGTTGAGAGAGAGATTGAAGGAGAAGAGCACACATCTTGATAATGCACTGATGTCACTGGATAGAGTCACTAGAGCACAGCAGTCAGAGAAGGCTGAGAAGGCTCAACTACAGGTTGGCTGAATTGGTTAATGATTGATTGATTGATATTGACAGTGTGTTTTCTAGCAAGCAGTTGATAGACTACAACGAAGAATAGATCACAAAGATGGCGTCCACAAAAGAGAATTAGCTGATGCTGATCTAGTAAAGGAAGAGCTTGAGAAGAAAAAATCGGAATTGGATGACTTGCTTAAAAATTTTACTGATCTGAAGGCTCAGCATGTAAAAGTAGTAAAGGAGCATATTGATAGCACTGAAGCTGTGAACACCAAGCAACGTCAGATAGAAGCTATGAAGCAAAAATTGAAGGCACTCCAAGAAGAATTGGGATTTACTCAAGCTCAGGTAAGTGTCTCTACTTACATGTATCCAAAGTAAAGTTTGACTGTATTTACATGTAGGCTATCACTTACAAAGATGACTTTGAACAAGAAAGGAGTGACCGTGAAAAAAAGCATCAAGAAATGGAGAGTATTAGGGAGCAATCAGCAGTTGTTGTCAATAGATTGGAGACCACGATAAGAGAGTTAGAGAAAGAAAATAAGAATTTGACTCAGAGAGCTGGTGTAGCTAATACTGATAAGGAAAGATTCCACCAGTTACAAGAAGATTACCAGATCTCTCAGAGTCAAATAATAGCCTACAAGAAACAGATGGATATTGGTAAGAGAGAGCTAGAGGAAGAGAGGAAGAAGGTTGAACAAAAACTGAAAATAATTGAGCAGAAACAGACTAGTATTGATGGTCTTAATAATCAGTTGAGGCTGCTTAGTAATGAGGTATGTTGGATTTTCATTTTTGTGTCACTCATCTTCCGTGCTATTGTTGTTATTATTAGAATGCCCAGTTAAAAAGAGCTGCCAGTAATGCTCAGATGGAGACCAATAGAGCTGACAGACTACAGAATGAGATAGAGCATATGACAGCACAGAACAGAGAATTAGAAAGAACAATTGCTCAATTGAAACACTCCAATCAGGTGCTTGCTCAAAATGCACTGAATGTAGCTCAATAATCATGTATTTCACTGTAGGTACTCTCAGGTCGTCTGCAGCAGCACAAACCACAGTCTCATCACAGCCCTCGTTTAGAACACGCCGCTTTATCTGGTCAGCACCCAGGCGCCATAAATGTCAGACCACAAAGTGAACATGGACAAGGCTGGCAGCAACCTAACGCACAGCAAGTATTCCAAGAACAGCAGCGCCTAGAGCAAGAGCGTTTACGTCAACAGCGCCTAGAGCAAGAGCGTTTACGTCAACAGCAGCAGCAAGACCAGCAACGCCGAGATCAAGAGATTTTACGTCAACAGCAGCAAGACCAGCAACGCCGAGAACAAGAGTTTCGACGTCAGCAAGAGCAGACTCGTAAGGAACAAGAGCGTCTGTATCAGCAGCGGCAACAAGAGGCAATAGCATTGTCTCATGAAGAGTCAGGTGATAGGTCAGGACCCAGTGCTCTCTCACCTCATTTCAACCAGTATGGTGGTCGTACATGTGATGATTCTGTGCTCATGCATACCAATGCAGCACCTGTACCCCGCTCCATGGACAGTCTCCCTTCACATAGTATGAGAGGTCAACAGTATCCATATCCTCCCCATCATCACACTTCTGGTCATCCATTGGGCTATAATCCAGCTCCATTACATCTGAATTCTCAGCAACAATCACCAATGCAGCTGTTTGACTCTATACCTGGAGGACAAGGACAAAGAGGAGTAGGAGCAGAAGGAAGACTTCAATCGAGCCAGGCACCTCGGCAGCATCCACCTGCACCATCTCAGCCAGCAGAATATTCCAGAGCCACAGCAGAGTCGAGCAGTGAACATAAATCAGATACTAGTGATGTAGCTGAGAACCCACTGATCGAGGGAATAGACAAAGACATGATAGAAGCACAGCACGTCATCGAGAAGATGTACGTTGAGCCAGCTGACACTATTGAAGGAGCCGGACCTGATGACAGCTTTGAGATACCGTTTGATCCTAATCTTGTCTGCCCTAAGTGTGGACGGCAATTCCGTAGAGGAGAAATCCAGAAATTAAGGAAGCACCACATTACCTGTCAAGAATAACTAGTTCTGCATGCTATCCCTTAAAAATGCGTATCATTTCAAGTATGTAGCGCCTGTAATGCACTCACACACTATTGTAGCTGCATACTTTAGTATTGTACTCTCAAAATAATTTGTTTGAAGTTTGATCACTATCTGTCAATGGATCACTCGAAGTTTGCGCTCACCTTGGACGATGGGGAGCTCAGCGAGACGGTTGATAGCGGTTCGTTCTCCCAGCGCTCGTATGCTGTGCGTACGTGCGGTGCTCAGTGCGTCGCCAGACGTTTGGAAGACCTAGCTGCCCGGAGTAAACTTGGTGAAGAAGACTGGCGAGAGTTGCTGAGTCGGTTGGACAGTGCGTGTCAGTTGTTAAGCAGTCTACGCCATCCCAACCTGGTCCTGTTCCTCGGAGTACACGGCGAGGGGACCAGAGACGTCGCCATAGTCACAGAGAAGCTGTTCATTGATCTGGAACGGTTCATCTCGTGCTACTCCTCGGGCGCTAACCTGTCAGTGAAACTGCACATTCTATGCGACGTCTCCTCTGCACTGAGATACTTGCACTCGACAGGAGTTGCACACAGCTCGCTGCAAGCTAGCAGTGTTATGCTGACTCAAGACCTGCATGCTAAACTAGGTGATGTAGAGGTGTCTAGAGTACAGGACGGTACAGCTGACCCTCTGAAGGACTACATGCCGCCTGAATCTCTCTCTGATCCACCTGTAACTGGACCAGAGACAGACTGTTTCTCATTCGGGCACATGTCTCTCTACCTCATCAATGACATATACCCTCAGCCCCACCCACCCAGCTCAGAGAGTGACGATTCCTCGGTTCAGATCGAGAAGAGACGGCAGTGGATCGACCTAGTGGGCTCAGAACATTGTCTACATGCACTCATCCTGGACTGCCTGACCGACCAGCCCTCAGCGAGACCCAAAATGGAGACCATCAATCTCCGTCTAGGTCAGTTGTGTCAGGAGCACCCCAGGACCCTTGCTGATGCACTGAGCATCCTCCAACCAGGTGGAAAAGCAAGATCATCGGTGAGTGTTGTAGCAGTGGATGTATACCCTGTTCTGGAATGGTGGTTAGTGATGTGGGAGTGATTTTGAGAACAGCTGTGGAATGTACTGGTTTACCACTCCAAATTGAGTTAAAGTGTTTGTGCAACACTTGAGCATGTTAAGATGTTTCTGTCAATGAGATTATGGCAGCTTCTGATTAGCATCATTTTCTCTCACCTGTGTAGGATGGGAGGCTATCTCGTAACAGCACAGCAGCTCTTGAGCAGTATCGTAGAGAAGTGGAGAGCATTCATCATGTCACAGGTTACCTGCTGTCCCTTCATGGTGACAGGAAACTACCCGAGGCAACGCTGCAGGATAGCGAGCTGAGGATACTGAGAGCCGAGAATGAGGTAATTATGAGTTGCTATAGCTATCTGGCTGCTGTATCATGCACTTCTTGTTTACAGAACTTGAAGAAGCAGGCTGAGAAGAACCAAGGCTATATCTCATTTTTGGAGGGGCAGAGTCCTAGCTCTCCTCATCCTCCTAACACTGATAGTATAGCGAGGTCTAATGCTGGTATGATGTCAGCTCGTGCATTCCTGGTCTCACGCACAGCATCCTTCACAGTGAGTGAATATCCAGCTAGCTACTGGTGATATTATCTACTGTAGGCATCCACTAACTCCAAGATGGAGCCATCACTGAGGGCTAAGCTAACAGCTCGTCGATCATTGATAGTGGAGAGTGAGGCTGAACAGCAGCCGACTCCAGACCAGCAGATAGATGCCGTCAGTGATAAGAAAGATGAGGAGGTGATTCTTCCTGAGTCTGGAGCTAACTCAGAGCTGGCTAAGAAACTAGCCAAGAGGAGAAGCTTCATATTCTAATTTTTAAGTGCATTATGAGTTTATCTGTTCAAAAAAAGCATCTTCATTTCTGATAACATGGCAGCAGGTTAACTACACGTAGCTTTATTAGTGTTGGTATTTTTGTAGCCATTATCATGTCTCAATTGAAAAAAGTCAATGTAACAACAAAATTATTATTTTGATAATTATTCAATGTAAAAACAAGGAATTAGTGATTATTGTTATAGCTACTGTTTAAAGCATGCAACATGTATATAGCTGAGTTGCAGCATAGACTAATAATAATAGCATGAACAGTTTAGTATACATGTAGCTTGTATCATAATAACTAGTCTTTTGGCTCCCAATTTCTTCTTTTCTTCAATTTTGCAGCCAGTTCACTAGTTGCACCAGCATCAACTTGTTGCTGCTGTTGCTGGTTGAAAGTAGGCCTCACACGCACACTCCCACTTCTCCTTAATGGACTTGAATCTATATTAATAATTATTTTGCACAAGCATAATAAGGCACCATGAATTTTGACTGATTACCTGCTCGAGAACGAGGTAGAGTGCTGGAATTTCCAGGAACTTGAGAATTTAGAAAAGCTGAGACTTCATCTCTTCTTTCTTCTAATCGTCTTTGAAGTTCATCATTTGATCCAAAACCAGCAGCTAAATTCATCATACTAACAGATTGTTTCATTGGATTGGGTAGGTCTTCAGCTATAGTTATTACTCATTATGCATAACTGCTCCTTATAGTGTATCTTAGCAACTTACCAACAGTTGGTGATGACTGGAGAGGTGCAATTGTCCTGTCTTCATCAATAGCTGGCTATAATAATGAAGTTAGATATAATAATTAGTGTTGGGGATATTGGAAGACCATAATAAATGCTCATGACAATCTTTGTCTGGCTGAAGGTATTAATTTCCTTTATCCCTCTCGCAGTGGAGGTCTTGGGTGGATGGGCTCTCAGGCTTGCTCTACCATTAAAGGAATTGCCCGCATGAGAGACTCTCGTCTTGGCGTCACCAACCCTTCTCTCTTGATCTTCCAAAAACTATCTGTGATTTTGTGGAGATGCAATGCCTCCATGTGGGTGTCTCGGTGCAGGTCTCTGGGCGGTCTTGTTTAGTTAGGTTAGTTTTGTTTTAGTAGTTTTAACATTTGTTATAGTTAATTTTGTTGTTTTTATTGCCACTATTATGTATTATGTTATTATTATTATACTTTTGTGTTTAATTCTATTATTGCAATTATATCATTATAATAATTATATACTATTATAAAATCATTGATGCAATTACAGTGTGACCTGAGCTAGCAGTCACCTCTCGGCCGTGTGTGCATAGTCCAAATTGACATTATTAACTGAACCACACCTTTCAACACTAATAATGCAAGCGTATAATTATTATACACTATACTAAATTACAAATTATATACTTACAATATGCATAGGAAGTGGACGGGAACGACGGTGAATATTTGATCGGATCCTAGGCTATAAAAATAACAGCACAATAAAAAATTTCTGCAGTGCAAAGTGTATATAGCACTGCAGCTTACATATGACAACATATATGTACCTTAACAATGGGAGGAACTCTCTCTGTCTCAGAAAATTGAAACCTTTCTGGGCCTTTCTCTGCCTCCTCAGCTCGTCTCCTTTGTTCCCCAACTCGGTTTCTCTCTGCCTCCTCAGCTTGCCTTCTTTGTTCAGTAACTCGGTTTCTCTCTGCCTCCTCAGCTTGCCCTCTTTGTTCTGTAACTCGATTTCTCTCTGCCTCCTCAGCTCGTCTCCTTTCTTCAGCAAGTCTCTCTGCCTCCTCAGCTCGCCTCCTTTCCTCGGCAAGTCTCTCTGCCTCCTCAGCTCGTCTCCTTTCTTCGGCAAGTCTCTCTGCCTCCTCAGCTCGTCTCCTTTCCTCGGCTAGTCTCTCTGCCTCCTCAGCTAGTCTCCTTTCCTGGGCAAGTCTTTCTGCCTCCTCAGCTCGTCTCCTTTCTTCGGCAAGTCTCTCTGCCTCCTCGGCTCGTCTCCTTTCCTCGGCAAGTCTCTCTGCCTCCTCAGCTCGTCTCCTTTCCTCGGCAAGTCTCTCTGCCTCCTCAGCTCGTCTCCTTTCCTCGGCAAGTCTCTCTGCCTCCTCAACTCGTCTCCTTTCCTGGGCAAGCCTCTCTGCCTCCTCAGCTCGTCTCCTTTCTTCGGCAAGTCTCTCTGCCTCCTCAGCTCGTCTCCTTTCCTCGGCAAGTCTCTCTGCCTCCTCAGCTCGTCTCCTTTCCTCGGCAAGTCTCTCTGCCTCCTCAGCTCGTCTCCTTTCCTCGGCAAGTCTCTCTGCCTCCTCAGCTCGTCTCCTTTCCTCGGCAAGTCTCTCTGCCTCCTCAGCTCGTCTCCTTTCCTCGGCAAGTCTCTCTGCCTCCTCAGCTCGTCTCCTTTCCTCGGCAAGTCTCTCTGCCTCCTCAACTCGTCTCCTTTCCTGGGCAAGCCTCTCTGCCTCCTCAGCTCGTCTCCTTTCTTCGGCAAGTCTCTCTGCCTCCTCAGCTCGTCTCCTTTCCTCGGCAAGTCTCTCTGCCTCCTCAGCTCGTCTCCTTTCTTCGGCAAGTCTCTCTGCCTCCTCAGCTCGTCTCCTTTCCTCGGCTTCTGCCTCCTCAGCTCGTCTCCTTTCCTCGGCAAGTCTCTCTGCCTCCTCAGCTTGTCTCCTTTCCTCGGCAAGTCTTTCTGCCTCCTCAGCTCGTCTCCTTTCCTCGGCTTCTGCCTCCTCAGCTCGTCTCCTTTCCTCGGCAAGTCTCTCTGGCTCCTCAGCTTGTCTCCTTTCCTCGGCAAGTCTTTCTGCCTCCTCAGCTCGTCTCCTTTCCTCGGCAAGTCTCTCTGCCTCCTCAGCTTGCCTTCTTTGTTCTGCAACTTGATTTCTCTCTGCCTCCTCAGATCGTCTCCTTTCCTCGGCAAGTCTCTCTGCCTCCTCAGCTCGTCTCCTTTCCTCGGCAAGTCTCTCTGCCTCCTCAGCTTGCCTTCTTTGTTCTGCAACTTGATTTCTCTCTGCCTCCTCAGCTCGTCTTCTTTCTTCAATCACTCGAATTATTTGTGCCTCCTCAGATCGCCTTCTTTCTTCTGCAGCAACTCTAATTCTCTGCTGTGCCTCCTCAGCTCGTCTGCTAAATTCCCCTGCAACTGCATTTTCAGTTGGTCTCCTTTCTTCTGCAGCCACTCGGACTCTTGCTACCTGAGGCTCCTTAGTTCGTCTTCTGTTCTCTACAGCCTCCTCGGCTTGTCTCCTTTCTTCTGCAGCTTGAATTCTTCCAGGTTTTGCAGGTCTAATGTTCTCTACCTCTTCAAATTGCCTTTTTTCTTCATCTGTAGTCACTTCAACTGTACTATGTAGCTGCACCATCTCCATGAGTTCCCTGTATCGTTTTCTAACCTTTCTCAGCTCTTCTTCCAAAATCATGCACTGTTGTTGCTTCTCGTTACTTTCTCTTCGAGCAATTGACAGATTCAACTCAAGTGACTATATGCACAAAAATAGAAATATATAAATAATTATAATTATTATGACAATACAAACCTGTACTTGCTCTTGACATGCACTCTTCTCATCTTCCGCTTCATTTCTATAAGCTAATAAATCTTCAGTTTTGGCTTTATTGTCTGTTTCTACTTTTGTTAGCTGTTGCTGATAGAATGCAAGTTGAGAAGACAGTTCTTCACGAGATCTCTCTTTAATCACTCTTTCTTGCTCGAGTTCTTGTTTGCAGGTTTGAACCTGTAAATAATTATAATGGCAACTAAAATAATGTGCGAATGAATTATTTTAAATAATTTGAATGTAACTAGCAAATAATTAAGTAATAGCAGCCAATGTAGTTGATTAAAACCAAAAACATTTACATGTAATATCATTCAATGTTTGTATAAAATGACATTCTTGCATCAGAAAAAGTTGCTAAACACTCATGATAAGTGAAAAGGTTAAAATTTCAGCATGCAGCGGTAAGCTACAGTGCACAGATGTAAGTTGTGAAGTTTACAACGTTGTTACGAAGTTAAATTAGCTAGAGCTAGCTAAGTTAATTGTTGCCATGCAAAAGCTACATGTATGCAATGACAACTATTTCATTAAGGCAATCCATTTGGCTATAGAGTATCATGTACAAACATTAAAGTATATGCGTGGGCGGAATCAAAGGCACCGCGCTTCCTGTAAATCCCGTATTTCGTGAACCCAGCCCACCGTACAATATCAGCGTTATATTGAACGTGCTTTAATTGCCATAAAGCATGCACCAAGCGGCTAAAGGAATTCACTCGGTTATAGCGTTACAGCCAGCCGCGGCATATACTTTAACCCTTTAGGGCCTATAGCGGATTTATCCGTCAAAATTGACTCCACCTACTGTAGACGTCATAAGTAGTGTGAAAAGTGCTCTAGAAAGGTCAAATCAAGTTTAATGCAAATTACTTGAAAAAACCCACTGTTTTTCGCCGCGCCCTCCCCACTAAAATATATAGAACGGGGGACGGGGGGATTTTTAAAGGGGGGTGTCCCCCTTTAATCCGGGGTTCGAAGGGGCGGAGCCCCTCGCCGCTTTCGGCATTTTTGGGGCTTCAGGATGCCTGGAAATGCATACTTTGGCAAAGAATATGGTCTAAACTGTGCTGTTTGCTCACCTGGACACCACCAGGTGTTTGTATCAGTCACCAGGGCTGAATGAAGACCAAAATTAACAGAAAAATGACGAGGTCGCAGCACTTAAGCGGCTTCAGTTCCGAAGTGGGAGTGGCCAACTCAGACTTTAGTACATGGTCGTAAACCTTGACATGCCAGGAGAAAAGGGTGCTAGTTTGGACTAGCTAGCGTACTGCATGTTGTAGAAAATTGCAAGACAAACCGTCAGTTAAGAGCAAGTCAAATTTTCGTCAAAATAAGTCGGTCCCTAAAGAGTTAAACCACTTAATATAGGTAAGTCGTGCTCTACGTGATTTATGGCACTCGACCACACCCCTCATGCCATAAATCACGTAGAGTACTCCTTACCTACATTAAGTAATACTTATGGCCGTGACACCTAATGCATGCATGTGTGGTCTATTATGAAACCATGTATGGATATAGGTTAATCACCTCAGCCATAGCCATGTTTAGCTGTGACTGGAGCTCCTCATTTTCATGCTGTTTAGTGTTAATGACTCGATGATGCTCATCTTGACACTGCTGCAATCTGATAGTAAGTGCTTCTATTTCGTCACTCTGTTCCTTTAACTCAGTCAGTGTATCCAGAGTGTTTTTGTGAGCTATCCTCAGCTGGTTATATCTTTCTTCCATCCTCCTCACCAGGTCTCTACTGGTGGGTCGCTGGTCAGGAGTGTCACTCAGACACTGGACAATAGTAGTATAGAGAAGATGTCTAGGACCACCCATCTGATCCAATGACCTGCGACGCTTGCCAACCTGCATTTGCTTGTTTTTGACATCTCTTGCTAAGATGGTTGAATCTTCAACATGAGGAGCCTCTTGGTTGACCAGGTAGATGGCAAGATGACCGAATGAGAACACATCAAGCTTATCACTGTATTTTGGTGACCATGAGAGAGACTCTGGAGACATGAAGTCAGGAGCTCCTGGACATACTGTTCTTGTTCGTTTCATTGCTACTTCACTGTCAAACAGCTTGGCCACTCCGAGGTCAGCAATCTTTGCTCTGAGAGACTCAGTGAGCAGCACATTGCCAGCATTGAGGTCACGATGTATGATGGGGATGGAGTGGAGGTAGGCCAGACCATAGGCCACATCTCTGAGGATCCTGGTCTTGTATGGGAGAGGGATGTTGGGATATGTCTTCATGCCGTGATCAAGGTCCATGTGCATGTACTCCATGATGAGACTGATGTCTGCCTCGTCATGACCATAATGGACTCCCATGAACTGGACCACATTAGGATGACGCAGATTGCCAAGTAGATCACATTCTTTTTGAAAGTTGTCAATAGCTCCTGCTCTTTGATCTGCTCCTACTGGCATCTGTCCTCCTCTCCCGACCAGAATATCGTGCAGACGCTTGGCAATGCAGGGAACACCATTGACTCGTATCTCGTACACTGCACCAAAACAACCTCGTCCTCTCTCCTTTCCATCGCTCAAACCTTCGATAGATTTTATATCACTTTGAGCTGGCGCTCTAGCCGCCATTGTGTTTGTTAGCCGTTCTGCATGGCTTATCCCGGGCTAGATCTAATAAGTTCCGAAAATACCTGTAGTCCTACATGATGCGGTTTGCTTCAACATGCTTGAGCTGATGACGTGAAGTTATGCAGGAGAATTTATACATCTCCAGATCGATCTGCTGACAAGCAGGTAGATGTCGTCAGTGATAAGAAAGATGAGGTGAATCTGGAGCTGGCGAAAAGGCTAGGAGCTACATAATTTTTATTCTCTAAATAAAATTGTATGCATTATTTTTACAAGATCATTCATCAAAGGTTAATAATCATGGATCATTAATAATTGACAATATTTTTGTCATTTGTATCATGCATCATCTTCATTATTTCTTTTCCTTCTTTTTAATAATAATTTGGCTAGTTCATCATCAGGTCCTGCAACTGCTGGTTCTGGAAGTATTCGAAGTGCATTTCTTGGTAGTGTTCTGACTCTTCTCAACTGAGGAGTTTGCAGTTCCTCAGCTGTGGAAACAATGTGATAGTATGTACAGCTTTGGTCTATGCTCACCAGTTGGTGGTATAAATTGTTGCTCAGGTACTGCTGCTGTTGGTCTCAATTCAGAACTCCGTAGATCTTCAACTATGAACCATGAATATTGTTACAGCATGGATAAGTCTTGACTTACTAGTTGGTGGTATTGGCTGCTGAGATTGACAATTGGGATTATTTGACGAATTTGTCATCCATGCTTTATTAGCAGGTAGCCGTTGCTATTATGAGATAGAAAAGCATAATTTATGTAAAGGATTTATTTATGCTATAAGGTGAGCATTCACACAATACTAGTATAAAGATCAATAACCTCATCAGCATCAGTGAATGAGCGTTGGCGTGATACGTATACTAGCTGTTGTGACTTTTGAGCTGCAGACTGCTGCAGAGCTATAGACTGCTGTTGAGCTGTAGACTGCTGCTGAGCTGTAGACTGCTGCTGAACTGTAGACTGCTGTTGAGCTGTAGAATGCTGTTGTGCTGTAGACTGCTGCTGAACTGTAGACTGCTGCTGAACTGTAGACTGCTGCTGAACTGTAGACTGCTGCTGAGCTGTAGACTGCTGCTGAACTGTAGACTGCTGTTGAGCTGTAGAATGCTGTTGTGCTGTAGACTGCTGCTGAACTGTAGACTGCTGCTGAGCTGTAGACTGCTGCTGAACTGTAGACTGCTGTTGAGCTGTAGAATGCTGTTGTGCTGCAGACTGCTGCTGAACAGTTGACTGCAGTTGCTGTGCTACTAACTGCTGCTGTTGAACTGTTGGCTGCCGTTGTTTTCTTGGCTGAATAATAATAGTGAAACTAATCTCTGGTACTATAATCACAATACCTTAATAGGAGGAGGTGCAATTCTTTTACTCTGTAAACAGTTATAAATGCAGTAATGATTGTGGGCAGAAGCACCAGCCCATAACTCATACCTCATCAGAAGCTAGCCTGTCTCTTTCTGTTCTGTCCTCCACTCTCTCATTTTCATTATCTAATGCAGTTTGTTTTTCCTCAGATTGGTATGCTATAAAAATGGAATCATGATGCACACTGTCAGTCACAATTTTGTCTTACAAGGTTTTGAAAGTCGTGGTAGAGTAGAAGTTTCTGCAGCAGTTGGTAAAGGTACTGGTAATCCTGGCATGAACATAGATGCAGGTCTTGTCCTTCTTGACTTAACATATAGTATAAAAAAAGATGTTGTAATGGTAGTTGGTAATTACAATTAATTACAAATTTTGTGTAATCGTAATCTTAATCATACTGTAATGGTGAATTTGGACCTCTGTGTAGTAATTCATTTGTTGTAGTTACAATTGCAATTTTCAACGTACATGAAGTGAACACATGCATGTACTATTTGTCAGTTTGTCACTTGAGGAAAAAAGGATGCCCTGGGCAGACGTAATTGAAAAAGAAATTGCTAAAGTAATCCGATTACAACATTCAAGAAAGTAGTTAATAGTAATCGCAATTGTAATCATTACAAACACTACTGTAGTAGTTGGTAATCGTAATGATTACAGTTTAAAAGTAATCATTACATCCCTAGTCTAAAACACTGTATACTAAAGTGTTATGCAGTTATACCTGAACAGGAGGCGGAGTAACCTTTTCCATAGTACTCTGTAATAAAGAAGTGTGTTGAATGTTCATATAATACAATACTATAAGCATACTTGTGTAAAACTATGTTCCCTTGTGTCTTTGTACTCTCTTCTCTCCTCATTCTGGAGTGTATCTACCATCACATCAGTCCTTCCTACACATTCTTGCAGAGTTACTGTGTGAGTATTGTCAGGTTGAGGATCCGGAGTAAGGGCCACTTGAGGTAGAAGATCCTATAGAGACAAATAAATAAGCAGTGCATAATGGACAGGTAAACACACCTGATTATGATCACTACAAATGTTTGTTCTCTCTCGGTTCCTTTCTTGTTCGATATCTTCCTCTGTTGTGGTGGACGCACTATTCCCCAATTGAGACTGTCTGTGAATTACCTATCAGTTAAACAAGACACTAAAATATGTGTTTCAGGAAATGATAACCATCGCCATGCATGTTGAATCTTCCCTGTGATTATTCTAGACCAACTATTCTATACTTAGATCACCTGACTGAGACGAGAGATTGTTTCATTGAGATGCTCAATTGTTTCTTGATTCTTTCTCTTCTCCATTTCCATTTCATATCTGCTATCTTTCTCCGTTTCAAGTCTGCTAGCTATAGAAACTTCTTTAACTAAAAGCGTTCTCTCTAGTTCTTGCTGCATATCAACAGCTTTTGCTAGCTGCTCCTTCAGATGTTCATTCTCAGCTAATAGTTTGCTATCGCTCATTCTGTTCTTCTTTCTCTTCAGCTCAGCGAATCTACCTTGCAAGGTGTCCAGTTCTCCACGAGCAGTCTCTCTATCTTTCCTCTCTTGCTCAAAGTCTTCCTTGTATGTTTGAGACTACACAAACACACACACACATTTTTATAGGAGTACTAAGCTAGCTGCCATGTCACTATACCTTAGCTTGTAAAACACCTAGCTCGGTTCTAAGCTCATCAATAATCTGATCACGCTTATCAAGCTCTTGCTGCTTCATATTAGCAACACGATCACTCTCATCCAGACTTTGCTTCATCTTTATCAAGTTATTCCTGAGTACATCTGCCTCTCTTCTATGCTCTTCTGCCTCTATTTTAAGCTCCTCCGCCTCTCTCCTATGCTCCTCCGCCTCTCTCTTGTGCTTCTCTGTCTCTCTCCTCTGCTCCTCAGCCTCTCTCTTGTGCTTCTCTGCCTCTCTCCTCTGCTCCTCAGCCTCTCTCTTGTGCTTCTCTGCCTCTCTCCTCTGCTCCTCAGCCTCTCTCTTGTGCTTCTCTGCCTCTCTCCTCTGCTCCTCAGCCTCTCTCTTGTGCTTCTCTGCTTCTGTTATCTGGTGCTTCACATTAGCTATTGATTCTAGATTGTTTTTGTGAGCAATACTGTACTGATTACACAGCTCTTCCATCCTCCTCACCAGGTCTCTACTGGTGGGTCGCTGGTCAGGAGTGTCACTCAGACACTGAACAACAGTAGCATAGAGAGGATGACGAGGACCATCTGGCATCTGATTAAGAGATTCACAGCGTTTGCCAACTTGCACTTGCTTTAAATCAGTTATAGTTGAATCTTCAACAATAGGAGCCTCTTGGTTGACCAGGTAGATGGCAAGATGACCGAATGAGAACACATCAAGCTTATCACTGTATTTTGGTGATCGTGAGAGAGACTCAGGAGACATGAAGTCAGGAGCTCCTGGACATACTGTTCTTGTTCGTTTCATTGCTATTTCTCTGTCAAACAGCTTGGCCACTCCGAGGTCAGCAATCTTTGCTCTGAGAGACTCAGTGAGCAGCACATTGCCAGCATTGAGGTCACGATGTATGATGGAGATGGAGTGGAGGTAGGCCAGGCCATAGGCCACATCTCTGAGGATCCTGGTCTTGTATGGGAGAGGGATGTTGGGGTATGTCTCCATGCAGTGATCAAGGTCCATGTGCATGTACTCCATGATGAGACTGATGTCTGCCTCGTCATGACCATAATGGACTCCCATGAACTGGACCACATTAGGATGACGCAGATTACTCAATAGATCGCACTCTTCGTGAAACCTTCTAATTGCTTCTCTGCTCTGCTCCGGGCCAACTGGCTCCTGTCCTCCTCTCCCGACCAGAATATCGTGCAGACGCTTGGCAATGCAGGGAACACCATTGACTCGTACTTCGTACACTGCACCATAGCTACCTCGTCCTTTTTCCTTTCTTGCATCAAGACCTTCGATAAAGTTAATTTTATAAGCTCGAGCACGAGACGCCATTGCAGGTTAGTCTAAACATAATTATTTATTCATAGCTCGATTTTCAATTCGATCAGTCTTTGATCAGTCTTCATTTTGAAGCTGGAGCCGAGGCTGGAGCTAAAAACGTCGAGTATTACAGGGAGCAAACAGTCTTGAGCCGCGTTCTCTCGTCTCTGTATGATCGACTACTGTCTAGGCCTTCTTGTTGTATTGTGAAAACAGCAGCTAGCTAGCTCAGTCGCCATAATGGCTACTGCTGTACCCCCTGGCTACCACACGGCTCAAGTCGGAGACACTGTGTTCACCATTCTCTCTCGATATCAGGACCTCAAGTCTATCGGTCATGGTGCCCAGGGCGTGGTGTGGTGAGCTACTGACTGACGCCATTTTGTGTGTGGGAGATACCAGTGTGTACGTGTGTCTTCCTCAGCTCTGCGTTTGACGCCGAGAGAGGAGAGAAGGTGGCTATTAAGAAGCTGGTCAAACCATTCACTAACGAGACATATGCTAAACGAGCATTCAGAGAACTGAAACTGATGAAAATGGTTAACCACAAGAATGTGAGCCCACTCTCCTCCTCCCCTCTCCTGTGGTGTTTAATGTGTTTTATCTCTTCTTCTTCATCTTGTTTGTTGTGAATGTTGTACTGTTTGGTACACACTGGTCAGTGAGGGGAAAGTGTAGAGAGAGACCCCACACACATGCACTTGCCTTCTGTTGACGCTTTGAGGATTCAACAAGATAAAGTTTTATGTCAACCATTTTATGATAACAAAAAACATGAGATGAGAGTGAGAGAGTCAACAATTATAATGAGAGTGGAATAAGCGCGATCATATACCGCCGGCCAAAGACGAATAGGTGAATAAATACAGTGAGAATAAATGAAAACAGCAATTGTTCAGTGAATGAATAATCAACAATTGTTCAGGAAATGAATAATTAGTGTTCAAGTTCGTCTTGAGAGAGTAGCAATGCTACTTTGACAATTGGTCTCTTGAACACTCCACGAGCGGTCTTGACAGTGACGACACGAACGATCTGGTCTTTTCCCGGATATAGTTCAATCACTTTACCAATTGGCCATTTAGTGTGAGCAATATTGTCTTCTTTTAAAAGCACGATATCACCAACCTTCAGGTTTCTTGTTGCTCAATGCCACTTGCTGCACGTATTGAGATGAGTGAGATATTCGGACGACCATCTCTGCCAAAAATGATGTGTGAGTTGTTGACATAGGCTCCAACGCTTGGCGACTGGCGTTGTTGGATTACAAAATGAACGATCAGGTAGAGCACACAATGGTTGACCAATTAGGAAGTGCCCTGGTGTTAATGCCTCGATACCATCCTCGTCAGGGGAATTGAGGGCAACTAAAGGTCTGCTGTTCAAACATGCCTCAACCTGCACTAAGAATGTCGTCATTTCTTCAAATGTAAGTTTTGTGTCCTTTACAACTCGCTTCAAGTGATATTTGGCACTTTTCACAGCTGACTCCCAAAGTCCGCCAAAGTGTGGACTGCGTTCTGGTATGAAGCTCCACTCGATCTTCTTGGTTGTGCAGAACTGAGAAATGATTCCATTGGTACTTTCTTTCTGGAGAAATTCGTACAATTCCTTGAGCTCTCTACTGGCACCCACAAAGTTTCGGCCATGATCACTCCAAATTAATGATGGGTAACCCCGGCGTGCTGTGAATCGACGTAGTGTAGCTATAAAAGCCTCAGTTGTAAGGTCGGATACAAGTTCAATATGAACTGCCTTGACAGCAAGAGATACAAAGATGCAAATATAGGCCTTTCTTGCAACTGACCTGCGAGTCATACCACTTTTCACATAAATGGGACCAGCGTAATCCACACCAACTTTCTCGAAGACCGTTCCGGGAGTGACACGTTCCAGTGGAAGCTGTCCTAAAATCTGTGGAGATGGTCTGACTGTCTGCTTGCGGCAAGTGACACACTGGCGGGTTACTGAGCGAACAGCCTTTCTCATGCTGATCATGTGAAAACGTCGAGACAGGGAAGACTGCAATAACGTTGGACCAGCATGCAACAGTCTACTATGCTCAGAACGTATGATGAGTTTTGCAACACAACACTTACCATCGAGAATGATTGGATGTGTCTGAGAATAGGGCAAATTGGTGAGAGATTCACGTCCTCCAACTCGTAAAACGTTGTCAGAGTCCAAGAGAGGGTGCAGAGAAATGAGACGAGAGCCTTTGGGTAGAGATTTCTTTGACTTGAGAGCATTGAGATCCACAGAGAACGACCTTTGTTGTGAAAACGTGATCCAGTAGGTCTCAGCTGCGGTCAATTCAGTTACACTCAGACAATGAGGTGTAATTTGAAGAACATGTCCAGATTTAGAGGAACGACAGTTTCGGACAAAGCGCTGTATCCAAGCTGTGACATGTTGAAGACGAACGAAAGTAGAGTAACGATCAAGGGAAATGACCGGTTCGTGTGAAGCAACAAGAGAGACCAAACAGATGTCGTCTTTCCTTTCAAGACTGCTCGAGTTCTCATTCCCAACTGTGCGTGGCCAATCTTGAGGGTCTTCAGTCAGCCAGCTAGGTCCGTTCCACCAAAGAAAATGTTGTGAGAGCTCTGAAGGGAACAATCCTCTAGAGGCACAGTCGGCTGGGTTGTCATAACCTCTGACATGTCTCCATAAAGCAGCTGTTGTCTTTTCCAATATCCGAGTCACTCGATTGCCGACAAATGGTTTAAATCGTCGAGGATCTCCCTTCAGCCAATCGAGCACTACCGTGCTGTCAGTCCAAGCAACAAGATCACAGTTTGGAAGGTCAAACACTTTGTTCACATGTGTAATCACTTGCGAGAGTAGGAGAGCACCACACAGTTCTAGACGAGGGATTGTCTGGCGTTTCAATGGAGCTACTCGAGTTTTGGAAGTGACAAGCGATACATGGACCGAACCAGTAGGGTCTTGTGTGCGAATATACACAACAGCAGAGTATGCTTCCTCTGACGCGTCAGAGAAGCCGTGTAATTGAGTAGAACATAGAGCAGGATTACAAGGGAAGTGACAACGACATACTGGTATGTTAGAGAGAAGTGGTAACTCACACTTCCAGCGATGCCAAATGCTGAGGAGATCAGATGGAACCGCATCATCCCAGTTGATTCTTCTTTCCCATATCCTTTGTAGTAGGATTTTGGCCTTGATCACGGACGGAGAGAACCACCCCATGACATCGAAAGTCTTTGCAATGTCTGACGCGATCTGTCGCTTTGTAGCTGATTCAGGAACTGGTAGCTGTGGAATGGCTAGACGAAATACATCAGTTTCTGAATTCCACTCGACTCCAAGAGTTTTGATGTAGCAGTTTGCTTCGGGAATGCTTTGGGTGAAGTGTTCTTCCTTAAGATCAGGTTTGACGTGTGCAAGTGCTGCAGGATCAGAAGATTTCCACTTGCGAAGAGTAAATTGGGCCTCAGAGAATAATTCCTGGAGCTCAGTCTGTAGTTGAGCTGCTTCGGGCACAGTAGCTGCTCCTGTTAGACAATCGTCTACGTAAAAAGAGGTTTCAACCACAGCTGCTGCACGAGGATACTTGGACTTCAAGTTGATAGCATTCTGTTTGACAGTCATGTTGGCTGCGAATGGCGAAGCTGATACACCAAAGGTGAGACGTGTCATTCGGTAGTCGACAAGAGGCTTGTCACGGCATTCTCTCCACAAGAAACGATGATAGTCCTTATCTGCAGGAGAGAGTTCGATGGCTCTGTACATCTTGCTAATATCAGCTGTGAGTGCTATGGGATGCAGTCTGAATCGTAGTAATACATCCACCAATGATGAGTGCACAGTGGGTCCGATCATTAAAGTATCGTTGAGAGATACGTCTGTGCTAGACTTGGCTGAGGCGTCGAATACGACCCTGAGTTTGGTAGTCACACTGGAGTCCTTCTTCACAGCGTGCATGGGCATATAGTAGACCTGTTTGGGTGGTTTATACAAGTCCATGATGGGTACTTCCTCAGCGTGACCCAATGTGAAATATTCCTTCATGACATCAGCAAATTGGTCGAATTCACCTTTGGAATGAAGTGAATGTTCCAGAGTGAGAAACCTTCGGACAGCTTGTGACCTAGATTCACCGATATTAGGGGCATTGGAGTGTTTCGGCAAAGGGACAATGAATCGACCTTCAGGAGAACGAGAGTGATTGTCATGATAGTGTTTTACCACAGACTGCTCTTCGGAAGACAGTACTGGACCTTCTAGACCGGCTTCTTCGATTTCCCAGAATCGACGGAGCAAGTCATCACTGGACAACAGGGTTGTATGACACGAGACAATATTATTGAGAGAGTGTGGATCAGCGTTTCCAGCCAATACCCAACCAAACACAGTTTCTAGAGCAGTAGGAAAACCAGGTGGACCATACCGCCGGCCGTTCAGGAGTGCACCAACGAAAATATCTACTCCGAGAAGTATGTCAATTGTTCCAGGTGTGCCAAATTGTGGGTCCGCTAACTGAATTCCATTCAGGTGATCCCAACTTGAATTCAATGCGACAGCAGAAACAGGAAGAGGACACGTTACACAAGGGACAATGATGGCTGAGACGTTGAACTGCTTGCTCGTACAGTTGAGGGGAGACACATGGAACGATGTAACTGATTGAGACGAGTGGGAAGGCAAGAAACCAGTGATTCCGGATATTTGGTTGAATTGCTTTGTGCGTCGAAGCTGGAGAGATCTTGCAAGATGCTCAGTGACAAAAGAAGTAGATGATCCAGAATCCAAAAGTGCACGAGCCCTTATAGAGAGACCATTGGGAGCAAGTACTGAGACTTGGCAAGTCATCAACAAATTATTTGACTTGAGACCAGTTGCAGTATTGGAAGACACGGGATTCCGTAGATTTAGAGGCTCAGCAGGAGTGTGAGACGGATCAACATGGAGAAGAGAGTGATGAGGTTTCTGACACTCTTTGCACTTGTGCAACGATTTGCAATGCTTAGAGAAATGCCCGGGTCTGAGACAGTTGATACACAACTTGTTCTCTTTGACCATTGTGATCATGCGATCGTGAGGAAGTGATCTGAATTTTGTGCATGCAAAGACAGGATGACTTTCGGTCTTGCACACTGGACAGGGTTCACTAGTCGGTGTATAAGTATTAGCGGGAAGCAGGGTACTGGTTTCCTTTTCATTTCATTACCAGTTGGTTTCTTGACACTGTCTGGAACGGTGTGCTCGGAAGCCTGTGCGCGCAAGTTCACGAATTCGAGCAGGTCGTTGAAGTGAGGGACTTCGGTAGATCCGCTCGTGTGCTTTTGCCATTCAAACATAGTAGCCGTATCCAATTTTAGCTCGAGAACTGATGTGACGAATGGTCCAGATGGTTCATAATCCATACACTTCAAAGCACGTAGATGTTGTTGCACAGTGTCATGTAGGTAACGCAATTCCTTTCCACTGCCTTGCTTGAGTGGTGGTATGTCAAGAATTTTCTTCACGTGTGTCTGGTGAATTAGTCTCGGTCTATCAAAACGACATTTGAGACATTTGACGGCTTCTGCATAGTTGTCTCCTGTGCGAGACAATCCTTCTATGACTTGCTTTGCAGAACCATCCTTCACTGCGTGACGAAGATACACAAGTTTCTCGGAATCTGAAAGAGCTTTACGACTGTCAACGGCTACGGAAAATTGTTCCCAGAACGATCTCCAGAATAGGACATTACCATTGAACGTGGGCACATCAACCTTCGGAAGCTTGACTCCTGTGCTGTCATGTGGTGTCACTGATGATGTAGTAGCCTTTCCTTCCAACAATCGCTTGAGCTTGAGTGAATTGTCGAAGATAGTCTTATCGAGTGTAGATTGAAGTACAGCAACTTCGTCCTTGTCGTCAAGGTCTACGGCAGCAAGGGATCTGGAGATGTCGGTCAGTTCCTGTTTGAACTCACGTAGCTGTTCTTCTCGCTGACGTACGAGACAATTGTCGATAGTTGATTCCTTGTCGAACTTAGCAATTTCAGATCCAGTAGCATCGATGGTCTTCTGGAGGCGTGTGAGACGTTTGTGCGCTACGGTACGAATCTCAGGTTCTGTACTTGTTGTACAATTCAGAATGAGTTGGTTGGTACGTGCGCTAAGTTCATCGATCAACTCCTCGTGTTCGTCGAGAACATCTTGTTCTTTCCGTAAATCAGCGTCTGAACTGAGTAGATCGATCACAGATAAGTGTAACTTCTTGAATTCTGCGTCCACGGTATCAAGCTTCTTCAGCAGCTGACGAGCGGCTATAAGTGTTTTTGCAGGGTCTGTTCTTGCGTGGGCAGCTTCCAACTCTTTCAGCTTGTTGGTCAATCGGGTCATGGATCCTCGTGGAACTCCTCTCCTCCTCTTAGCGGCGGAGATTTCTTCGGCAGAGGCCATAGTCAAACAATGTCAAAGTGAGCACGTGGTGCCGAGGGAGCAAAGATCGTATCACGACGACACGGCCGCCGAGACTGACAGAAAGGTTCAAACGACACAATAACAATAGGAAAGCTTACAGAGAGATCCGGTTCGGTGGACCAAATGTTGACGCTTTGAGGATTCAACAAGATAAAGTTTTATGTCAACCATTTTATGATAACAAAAAACATGAGATGAGAGTGAGAGAGTCAACAATTATAATGAGAGTGGAATAAGCGCGATCACCTTCTTTGATGGTATCATGTTCAATTCTCGGTATTGCATTGATTAATGTGATCAAGGCTGTGTAGACTGGTATGTGTGAAATGCTTGCACTAATTGCTGAAACACTGTTTCCCTACACTGCATGAAGTGTGGTGAGCTATGTATCTTGTTTTCACTAGAACTAGTCTTGTTGCTCTATACAGCTAGTGTGTGTAGAACACAGGTTGAAAGTGAATGCGTGCTGATGTTTGTGATATGGTGTCTACACACACTCTATAAGCTCACTTCCTCTTTACCATACAGATTATTGGTCTACTCAACCTCTTCACACCTGCTAGTTCGTTAGAGGATTTTCAGGATGTGTAAGTTGTGTGGATTTCATGTATAGTTACATGTGTTGTTGTGTTACAGCTACATTGTCATGGAACTGATGGACGCTAACTTGTGTCGAGTGATAGGAATCGATCTGGATCACGACAGAATGTCCTATCTTCTGTATCAGCTACTGTGCGGTATTAGGGTGAGTGTGTGTGTGTGTGTGTGTGTGTGTGTGTGTGTGTGTGTGTGTGTGTGTGTGTGTGTTCGTGAAAGAACGTGTATTTGTACCAAATGAAATGTTCTAGGTATGTGTGATATTACTTTTTGGTTTACTTTCTCTCTCAGCATCTTCACACTGCTGGAATCATACACAGGGTGAGCATTGCAACCTGTCTATCTGTTTGAGTGACTGACTCTCCCTTTAGGATCTGAAGCCTAGCAATATTGTAGTCAAAGAGGACTGTACATTAAAGGTAACACACACACACACACACACACATACACACGGCACTTCCTTGCTGTTAGTTTCTGATAAGTTTCTCTGCTGGGTTGCCGTGTATACCTTTTGTAACCATCAAGTTGTTGTAATAACTACACACACTTCATGAATCAGACCACGGTGTCCACCTGTCTTGTAGCGAATGTAGTGATTGTTGTTCAAGTTATGTACAAGGTCTACACAATGTGGTGAAACCTAGGAAGTGTATTGTAGACCTTGGATGAAAATGTTGTCCATTGTACTCAGTTATGGATTCTTGAAATCATTGAATGCCTCTAAGTATTTCAAGATGGCTGCTTTGTTTGAGTATCTGTTGCTTAGGCCGAGCGGCTTAGGCTACTTACTTTCTGCGACAACGCAAACGCTAGGCAAGGACCATGCTTCTTAGGCAAGGACCATGTTCCTAGGCCCTTAAGTTCCTAGGCAAGGATCGTGTTCCTAGGCAAGGACCGTGTTCCTAGGCAAGGACCGTGTTCCTAGGCAAGGACCGTGTTCCTAGACCCTAAAGTTCCTAGGCAAGGACCGTGTTCCTAGGCAAGGACCGTGTTCCTAGGTTTAAAAATTATTTTCATATCTCTATAATTATCTCATTTACATGTTTATTACCTCATCAATGTAATGTTTATGCACTTGCTAACTAACTTATATTCTAATTAAATATCACTCTTACCTTGTTTACACGTATCCCGGGCTAAGTTTATTACAAATTATCATAGATAATACAGTACAGGTGTATTTATGCAGGAGAATTTATACTGCTGACAACCAGGCCGGTAGATGCCGTCGGTGATAAGAAAGATGAGGTGAATCTGGAGGCAGACCTGGCGAAAAAGCTAGCCAAAAGGAGGAACTGCATTTTCTAGAATAAAAATAATTATTTTACTAGATTGTTCATCAAGATGGATCATAAAAATAACTGAAAAATAATCACACAAAGAATAATTGTATCATGCATCATTTTCATTATTTATTTTCCTTCTTTTTAATAATAATTTGGATAGTTCATCATCAGGTCCTGCAGCTGCTGGTTCTGGAATTATTCGAAATGCATTTCTTGGTTGTGTTACTCTTCTCAACTGAGGAGCTTGTAGTTCTTCAGCTGTGGAAACAATGTGATAGTATGTACAGCTTTGGTCTATGCTCACCAGTTGGTGGTATAAATTGTTGCTGAGCTGCTGGTCTCAATTCAGAACTCAGTATATCTTCAACTATGAACCATGAATATTCTTACAGCATGGATACAAGTCTTGACTTACTAGTTGGTGGTATTGGCTGCTGAGATAGACCATTGGGATTGTTTGACGAATTTGTCATCCATGCTCTATTAGCAGCTGGCCGTTGCTATTATAAGATAGATTATGTAAAGGATTGATTCATGCTATAAGGTGAGCATGCAATACTACAGTATAAAGACTAATAACCTCATCTGCATCATCGACTGAACATTGGCGTGATACTAGCTGTTGTGCCTTAGACTGTTGCTGAGCTGGAAACTGCTGCTGTAAAATAGACTGCAGTTCCTGTGCTATAATATGTTGCTGAGCTGTTGACTGCTGCAGTTGTGCTGTTGGCTGCCTTTGTTTTCTTGGCTGAATAATAATATAGTGAAACTAAACTCTGGTACTATAATCACAGTACCTTAATAGGAGGAGGTGCAATTCTTTTACTCTGTAAACAGTTATAAATGCAGTAATGATTGTGGGCAGAAGCACCAGCCCATGCTCATACCTCATCAGAAGCTAGCCGGTCTCTAGCTGTTCTGTCCTCCACTCTCTCATTTTCATTATCTAATGCAGTTTGTTTTTCCTCAATAAATTGCCTCTCAGATTGGTATGCTATAGAAATGGAATCATGATGCACACTGTCAGTCACAATTTTGTCGTACAAGCTTGTGAAAGTTGTGGTAGAATAAAAGTTTCTGCAGCAGTCACCAAAGGTACTGGTAATCCTGGCATGTATAATGCAGATGCAGGTCTTTTCCTTCTTGGCTTAGCCTACAGTATAAAACGGTGATGTTGTAATGTAATTGCAATTGATTACAATTTTTGTGTAATCGCAATCTTAATCATAATGGTGAATTTGGACCTCTGTGTACCTGGTAATCGGGAGAATGCAATTACAATGTAAGTGAACACAAGTATTATTATTTTGACAGGTTGACACGCGAGGAAAGAAGGCAAGCTGTGATAAAAAGGATGCCCTGGTGTGTAAAAATATTAACGCTAGTATAAAACACTGTATACTAACTTAATGTTATGCAGTTATACCTGAACAGGAGGCGGAGTAACCTTTTCCATAGTACTCTGTAATAAAGTTGAATGTTCATAAACTGAATGTAGACACTGAATGTAGTATAATACAATACTACAAGACCTAATAGGCATACTTGTGTAAAACAATGTTCCCTTGTGTCTTCGTTCTCTCTTCTCTCCTCATTCTGGAGTATATATTCCATCACATTGGTCCTTCCTACACATTCTTGCAGAATTACTGTCTGAGTATTGCCAGGTTGAGGACCAAAGGCCATT
Organism: Haliclona indistincta; assembly: GCA_964017065.1. Lineage (NCBI taxonomy): Eukaryota > Metazoa > Porifera > Demospongiae > Haplosclerida > Chalinidae > Haliclona > Haliclona indistincta. The sequence goes on from OZ024784.1 coordinate 1,098,384, forward strand.
TGAGGTACAATATCCTAGAAACAAATAAACGAGTAATTATGCACTCAATCCATAGTTATCTGATAAACACACATCATTACAACTGTTTGTTCTCTCTCGATTCCTTTCTTGTTCAATGTCTTCCTCTGCTATAGATTTATGGCGATGTTCTAACGTAGCCAGTAGCACACTATACCCCAATTGAGACTGAATTACCTATCAGTTAAACAAGACACTATAAAATATGTGTTTCAGGAAATGATAACCATCGCCATGCATGTTGGATCTTCCCTGTGATTATTCTAGACCAACTATTCTATACTTAGATCACCTGACTGAGCCGAGAGTTTGTTTCATTGAGATGCTCAATTGTTTCTTGATCCTTTTTCTTCTCCATTTCCATTTCATGTCTGCTAGCTATTGAAACTTCTTTGTTTGCTGAAAGCTTTCTCTCTAGTTCTTGCTGCATATCAACAGCTTTTGCTAGCTGCTGATTCAGATGTTCATTCTCAGCTAATAGCTTGCTGTTGCTCATTGTGTTCTTCTTTCTCTCCAGCTCAGCGACTCTGCCTTGCAAGGTGTTAAGTTCCCCATGAACAATCGCTCTATCTTTCCTCTCTTGCTCAAAGTCTTCCTTGTGTGTTTGGGCCTACGTAGACACACACATTTTTGTAGCAGTACTAAGCTAGCTACCATGCCACTGTAATGTCAAGACTATTGACTTCCATGTTGTTGTGTATTCAGAGACAGACCTTGTTATCATGTAATATAGTCAGTCACATGTTATGTCACGCTACTGTTCAGTTCACAAGCCTATGTTCTGTATAAATACTGCTGCATTATTTTTAAAAAAGAGTTCTTGTGTTCTGAAATGCTGTGAACATTACATTGGTGGCAGCGGTGGGATATGACTGACTCTCGTCCCCAGATTCGGGCGCCACGCTCGTACGCCCTGGGAGAAGACTTCGCACTCTGGCTCCGCCGATATGAAGCTTATGTAAAAGCTGTAGAGATGCCTGAAGGCAAACACTGTGCAGCACTACTGTCGATGCTGGACGACGCAGCTTTTCGTGCGTACGACCTGTTGGGACTCTCTGCCACGGAGGCCGCCGACTACAAGAAGCTGGTGGAAGAACTTACAACTAGGTTTAGTTCGACAGCGGGCCAGCAAGAACTACGTTGGCAGTTGAACCATCGTACACAAGAACCAGAAGAGACGTTAGACACTTTTGCTGACGCCCTGCTCGTTCTGGCAAACGGCGCCTACCCTCTACAAGACAGAGCCCTCAGAATGGAGTTGGTTCGGGACAGGTTCGTCGCCGGTCTGCGTGATGACAAACTTCAAGAAGCAGTAATGCAGTCACCTGTAGAAGCGCTGGCTACACTGGATAAAACTCGCGAGACAGCGAAAAGAATAGAAGCGGCTCAGACTGCTCGGCGCAAGATAAGTCAAACCAGAAAAGCCATGTCGTTAGCCCTGGATGATTCCACAACTCCTGCTCCTTCTCGCGTAGCCAACGTGGGACACCAGCCTGCACGTGAAGATGGACTAGCAGCAGCAGTTGACCGAAACACTCAAGTCTTGCAGCAATTGCTACAGCGTATCACATCTGGAGACACACCAGTTACCCCACCACGACAGCAACGTCGTCGGAGACCACCAGGACCGTGCTGGAAATGTGGACAACAAGGACATCTTCAGCGAAACTGCCCTGAAGAAGCTGCGGGAAACGACCAGCGGCCGACGCCAAGGGTCAACCGTCGGCCGCAAAACCAGTAGACCCCTCCGACCCTTCTCACCAAGTATTCAGCACGGCACTTCAGCAATCCGTGTTCGTGGAAGGGAAAATCAACGGAGTACCCTGCACTATCCTGGTTGACACTGGAGCTGCTGTAACAATTGTACATCGCAGAATATGGGACCGAGGTAAAAGAACAGCTACTCTCGAGAACAACACATCATCAGTTGTGACCGCAAATGGAGAACCTCTCAAGCTTCTCGGTAAAACAAAGGTGGTCTTCAGCCTGGCTGAACGTGAGTTGAAACACAACATCTTAGTTACTGACAGCATAACACAAGATTGTCTCCTTGGGTCTGATTTTCTGACAGCACATGAGTGTGTGGTAGATTTGAAAGCACGTAAATTGGTAATGGGTTTATTGTCCACACCAATTTTTCATCTGCAAGTAACTGATCAATCCCAAGCTGTGTGCCGAGTATCAATGTCTGAGACGATGGTTTTCCGTGCTGGTGAAGAGCGAGTTTGTGTGGGCAATATTGACATTCCTCCCCTTGTCACTATAGGTTCTGCTGGTGTAGTTGAACCAAAGGAAGGTTTTGAGGAAAGAAGCAATCTGCTACTTGCTCGAACTTTGGTAGTTCCGGACAATGGCTGTCTACCTGTGAGATTGGCTAACCTAACAGAATCACCTGTGACCGTGTATAAAGGAACCAATGTGGCCATCTTCTCTCCCTTACCATCAGATAGTGAGACCTTAGTAACTCCTCTTACCTCTTTCTCACATGTAAACCAACTAAGTGCCTCGCGTATGTCTTCTACTGACCTTAAGATTGATACCGGCATGATGAGTCAGCCTCAGCGAGTTGCAATTGACGAGTTAATTAGTGACTTTGGTGATGTATTTTCCACCAATAAGCACGATATAGGACGCACACGCCAGATATACCATAAAATCAATACTGGTGATTCTGCTCCTATTCGATTAGGTCCTCGTCGAGTCCCGATACATTTCCGTCAAGAAATCTCTGGTCTGTTGGATGACATGCAGAGACAAGACATCATTGAGCCATCAATTTCACCTTGGGCGTCTCCTATTGTTCTAGTCCGCAAGAAAGATGGATCTCCTCGGTTTTGTGTTGATTATCGCAAACTGAATGCTGCTACAATCAAGGACTCGTACCCGCTACCAAGAGTGGATGATATTTTGGATTCGCTGTCAGGATCGCAGTGGTTCTCTACACTGGATCTAAGAAGTGGTTATTGGCAAGTTGAGGTTGACCCTGCTGATAAAGAGAAGACAGCCTTTACCACTCCGTATGGTCTCTATCAGTTCAAAGTCATGCCGTTTGGTCTGTGCAACGCACCAAGTACCTTTCAACGTCTGATGGAGTTAGTCCTAGCAGGCTTGCATTGGGAAACCTGTCTAATTTATTTGGATGACGTAGTGGTGTTTGGTCGAACCTGGAAAGAGCACATGCTTCGGATCAGAGAAGTACTATCCCGTTTACTTCAGGCAAACTTAAAGCTGAATCCTGAGAAGTGTCAGTTCTTCAGGAAATCTGTCACGTTTCTGGGACACATAATTTCAGACAAAGGTGTGAGTACTGATCCCGAGAAAATACGAGCAATTGTACAATGGCCGACACCAACAAGTCCCGAGGAGTTAAGGAGCTTCCTAGGCTTGGCGTCGTATTACAGGAGGTTTATCGACAAATTCGCTGAGATAGCTGCTCCTCTGTATCGTATGCAAGACAAGAATTCGAAGTTTCAGTGGAGCGAACAATGTCAGAGTGCATTTCAGTCTCTCAAGCAAAAGCTCAGCTCTGCCCCTGTATTGGCATTTCCAAATTCTCGAGACACGTTCATCCTTGATACTGACGCTAGTGATGTTGGTATTGGTGGTGTACTTTCACAAGTCCAAGATGGAATGGAGCGTGTGATATCATATGGAAGTCGTACTCTTAGTAAGGCAGAAAAGAATTACTGTGTTACCAGAAAGGAACTTTTGGCTTTGGTTTACTTTATGCGCCAATTTCGTTCCTACCTATTAGGTCACCCATTCCTAGTCCGGACAGATCACTCTTCTCTGCGCTGGCTGAGTCAGTTCAAGCAGCCTGAGGGACAATTAGCCCGTTGGATAGAGCAGTTGCAAGAGTTTGATTTTCAAATTGAGCATAGGAAGGGACGCGACCACAGTAATGCTGATGCCCTCTCACGAATTCCACCACATGTGCAAGGTGAATCAAGTCAATCACAAACAACTGTGAGTGTATGTACTCCCAATGCAGACGACACTGATGGTTGGATGCCTTCTTGGTCTGCACAAGAAACTCAAATAAGGCAACAGCAGGATCCTGTCATTGGCGAGATTCTTGGCTGGCTACAAGAGTCAAACACTCGTCCATCTGATGGTGATGTGGAGAGCATGGGGCACTCTGTGCGGTCACTCTGGGCTCAGTGGGACAGACTCAAACTGGTGAATGGACTGCTTTATCGACAGTGGGAAGAAGCTAGTTCTGGTATGATAAAGTTACAGCTAGTGCTACCTCAATCACTTATTCCTACTGTTTTAGAAGCTCTTCATAGTGGTATTGGAGGAGGTCACTTTGGTGTTAGAAAAACAATTGAGAAAGTGCGGTCTCGTTTCTATTGGCCTCAGTTACGACAAGATGTTGAACAATGGTGTCGACAGTGTTCTGCCTGTGCACAGACCAAATCTCCAACAACACACGCTAGAGGACCACTGAATCCATCGAAAGTAGGATTTCCCATGGAGAGAATGGCGTTAGACATTGTTGGACCGCTCCCTCTTACTAAACAAGGAAACAAGTACATCTTGGTTGTGGCTGACTATTTCACTCGCTGGGTGGAGGCTTACGGTCTACCTAATACAGAAGCGTCTACGATTGCCAAGGTGTTGATGAATGAGTGGATATGTCGGTTCGGTGCCCCTTATGCCATTCATTCTGATCAAGGAAGGAACTTTGAGTCTCAACTATTTGCAGAATTGTGCACTCTCTTGGGAATCCACAAGACCAGGACGACACCTTACCATCCTCAGTCAGATGGGTTGGTGGAACGCTTCAATCGTACTTTACGTATGTTACTCACTACCCATCTTGAAAAGTTACCAGAAGATACCTGGGATGAACATCTACCAATGTTGATGTTGGCATATCGTTCAAGTGTGCAGGAAACAACGGGTTCAACACCGTTTGGGTTGATGTTTGGGAGAGAGGTGCAGCTTCCAGTTGAGCTTATGATGGGCAAAGGACCAGAACCTGGAGTAACTCACTCGGAGTATATTGAGCAATTGAGGAGGAAACTGGAAGAAGCTTACGAACATGTGAGGGAGAGAACGAGCTCAGAGCAGAGGAGACAGAAACATCTGTATGATCGTAAAGTTGCAGGTGGTCGATACTCTGTGGGTGACATGGTCTGGTTACATTCCCCTGCTGTTCCAAGAGGGAAAGCGGCTAAGTTTCATCGCTTCTGGAAAGGTCCATATGAAGTGAAAAAGGTCATATCCGATGTAACTTATCGCATTCAGTCAACTACTGGTTCACGCCGTCAACGACTAGTAGTACATTTTAACCGCTTGAAACCAGCTTACGAACCATGTCCCCAACCACAATCACACTACCGGAAATCCCCTCAGCCTGTGGTTCCTGGTGATACAGATGACCAGTTTACAGATCTGCCAATTACACCTGAGCAACCTGGTCCCTCAACTGGCCGAGTCCCTCCTGCTTCTTCATTTGGCCGAGTTGTCCCTCCTGCTCCTTCTTCTGGCCGAGTCCCTCCTGCTCCTTCATCTGGTCAAGATCCTCCTGCTCCTTCAACTGGCCGAGTCCCTCCTCCTCCTTCGTCTGATCAACTAATAACTGTCCCACAATCTGCTCAACCTACCCTTGTTCCACGAGGTGGCTCTGTCTGGGAAAGTCGACTGCGTCGAACAGTGAATCCGCCTGACTACTATCGTCCTGGACATGTCTGACTCTTACTAAAGAGGAGATAGTGTAATGTCAAGACTATTGACTTCCATGTTGTTGTGTATTCAGAGACAGACCTTGTTATCATGTAATATAGTCAGTCACATGTTATGTCACGCTACTGTTCAGTTCACAAGCCTATGTTCTGTATAAATACTGCTGCATTATTTTTAAAAAAGAGTTCTTGTGTTCTGAAATGCTGTGAACATTACACCACTATACCTTAGCCTCTAGAACACCTAGCTCGGTTCTAAGCTCATCAATAATCTGATCACGCTTATCAAGCTCTTGCTGCTTCATATTAGCAACACGATCACTCTCATCCAGGCTTTGGTTCATCTTTATCAAGTTATTCCTGAGTACATCTGCCTCTCTCTTGTGGTTCTCTGTTTCTGTTATCTGGTGCTTCATATTAGCTATTGATTCTAGAGTGTTTTTGTGAGCAATACTGTACTGATCGCACAGCTCTTCCATCCTCCTCACCAGGTCTCTACTGGTGGGCCGCTGGTCAGGAGTGTCACTCAGACACTGAACAACAGTAGCATAGAGAGGATGACGGGGACCACCCATCTGATCCAATGACCTGCGACGCTTGCCAACCTGTATTTGCTTGTTCAAAACATCTCTTGCTAAGATTGTTGAATCTTCAACATGAGGAGCCTCTTGGTTGACCAGGTAGATGGCAAGATGACCGAATGAGAACAAATCAAGCTTATCACTGTATTTTGGTGATTTTGTGAGAGATTCTGGTGGCATAAAATCCTGAGCTCCTGGACATACTGTTCTTGTTCGTTTCATTGCTACTTCTCTGTCAAACAGCTTGGCCACTCCAAGATCAGCAATCTTTGCTCTGAGAGACTCAGTGAGCAGCACATTGCCAGCATTGAGGTCACGATGTATGATCGGGATGGAGTGGAGGTAGGCCAGACCATAGGCCACATCTCTAAGGATTCTGGTCTTGTAAGGGAGAGGGAAGTTGGGGTATGTCTTCATGCAGTGTTCCAGGTCCATGTTCATGCACTCCATGATGAGACCGATGTCTGCCTCGTCACGACCATAATGGACTCCCATGAACTGGACCACATTAGGATGACGCAGATTACTCAGCAGATCACACTCTTCTTGAAACTTGCCAATTAGTTTGGCTCTCTGATTTGCTTCTACTGGCTCCTGTCCTCCTCTCCCGACCAGAATATCGTGCAGACGCTTGGCAATGCAGGGAACACCATTGACTCGTACTTCGTACACTGCACCATAGCTACCTCGTCCTCTCTCCTTGCCTTCACCTAGACCTTCGATAAAGTTAATTTCATAAGCTCGACATGGTCGAGCACGAGACGCCATTGCGCCAAGCCAAATTATTAATTTTATTCATTGCTCAATTTCACTTCGATCGGTTTTTGATCTGTCTTCATTTTGAAGCTGGAGCTAAAAACGTCTAGTATTACAGAGAGCAAGCAGTCCTGAGCCGCGATCTCTCGTCTCTGTATGACCGACTACTGTCTAGGCCTTCTTGTTGTATTGTGAAAACAGCAGCTAGCTAGCTAGCTCAGTCGCCATCATGGCTGCTGCTGTACCCCCTGGCTACCACACGGCTCAAGTCGGAGACACTGTGTTCACCATTCTCTCTCGATATCAGGACCTCAAGTCTATCGGTCATGGTGCCCAGGGAGTGGTGTGGTGAGCTACTGACTGACGCCATTTTGTGTGTGGGAGATACCAGTGTGTACGTGTGTCTTCCTCAGCTCTGCGTTTGACGCCGAGAGAGGAGAGAAGGTGGCTATTAAGAAGCTGGTCAAACCATTCACTAACGAGACATATGCTAAACGAGCATTCAGAGAACTGAAACTGATGAAAATGGTTAACCACAAGAATGTGAGCCCACTCTCCCCCTCCCCTCTAGATCTCCTGTGGTGTTTTATGTGTTTTATCTCTTCTTCTTTATCTTGTTTGTTGTGAATGTTGTACTGTTTGGTACACACTGGTCAGTGAGGGGAAAGTGTAGAGAGAGACCCCACACACATGCACTTGCCTTCTTTGATGGTATCATGTTCAATTCTCGGTATTGCATTGATTAATGTGATCAAGGCTGTGTAGACTGGTATGTGTGAAATGCTTGCACTAATTGCTGAAACACTGTTTCACTACATGAAGTGTGGTGAGCTATGTATCTTGTTTTCACTAGAACTAGTCTTGTTGGTCTATACAGCTAGTGTGTGTAGAACACAGGTTGAAAGTGAATGCGTGCTGATGTTTGTGATATGGTGTCTACACACACTCTATAAGCTCACTTCCTCTTTACCATACAGATTATTGGTCTACTCAACCTCTTCACACCTGCTAGTTCTTTAGAGGATTTTCAGGATGTGTAAGTTGTGTGGATTTCATGTATAGTTACATGTGTTGTTGTGTTACAGCTACATAGTCATGGAACTGATGGACGCTAACTTGTGTCGAGTGATAGGAATCGATCTGGATCACGACAGAATGTCCTATCTTCTGTATCAGCTACTGTGCGGTATTAGGGTGAGTGTGTGTGTGTGTGCGTGTGCGTGTGTGTGTGTGTGTTCGTGAAAGAACGTGTATTTGTACCAAATGAAATGTTCTAGGTATGTGTGATATTACTTTTTGGTTTACTTTCTCTCTCAGCATCTTCACACTGCTGGAATCATACACAGGGTGAGCATTGCAACCTGTCTATCTGTTTGAGTGACTGACTCTCCCTTTAGGATCTGAAGCCTAGCAATATTGTAGTCAAAGAGGACTGTACATTAAAGGTAACACACACACACACACGGCACTTCCTTGCTGTTCGTTTCTGATAAGTTTCTCTGCTGGGTTGCCGTGTATACCTTTTGTAACCATCAAGTTGTTGTAATAACTACACACACTTCATGAATCAGACCACAGTGTCCACCTGTCTTGTAGTGAATGTAGTGATTGTTTTTCAAGTTATGTACAAGGTTAGCCTAGTACCTCGGCGCCAAATAGAGCGCCTAGTTTCAAATGTATACGCATGCGCGACATTTTTCCCGACATTCCAGTAATACCGGATATTTTCCGTTTATGTTTGTGACTTGTGTACTGACCTCGTGCTTCAGTTTTGCTGACTAAGAAATTCGAATACTAACGAACGACAAGAAGTAGTTGGCAGCAAACTTGGACATACAATCCTGTAGCTACGAGTATCCACGGTTGGTTAGATGTCCATACTGGCACAATGTGAAAGCATGCTATAGCTGTCCCGCCCATTTTGTTCGCGCATGCGTGTGCATTTGATACTAGGCGTTAATTTAACGACTAGGTACTAGGCTAGTACAAGGCTAGTACAAGGTCTACACAATATGTGGTGAAACCTAGCAAGTGTATTGTAGACCTTGGACGAAAATGTTGTCCATTGTACTCAGTTATGGATTCTTGAAATCATTGCATGAATTCTTGATGTGAATGCCTCTAAGTATTTCAAGATGGCTGCTTTGTTTGAGTATCTGTTGCTTAGGCTACTTACTTTCTACGACAACGCAAACGCTAGGCAAGGACCATGCTTCCTAGGCAAGGACTGTGTTCCTAGGCAAGGACCGTGTTCCTAGGCAAGGACCTTGTTCCTAGGCCCTAAAGTTCTTAGGCAAGGACCATGTTCCTAGGCCCTTGAGTTCCTAGGCAAGGACCATGTTCCTAGGCCCTTGAGTTCCTAGGCAAGGACCATGTTCCTAGGCAAGGACTGTGTTCCTAGGCAAGGACCATGTTCCTAGGCAAGGACTGTGTTCCTAGGCCCTAAAGTTCCTAGGCAAGGACCATGTTCCTAGGCCCTTGAGTTCCTAGGCAAGGACCATGTTCCTAGGCAAGGACTGTGTTCCTAGGCCCTAAAGTTCCTAGGCAAGGACCATGTTCCTAGGCCCTTGAGTTCCTAGGCAAGGACCATGTTCCTAGGCAAGGACTGTGTTCCTAGGCCCTAAAGTTCCTAGGCAAGGACCATGTTCCTAAGCCCTTGAGTTCCTAGGCAAGGACCATGTTCCTAGGCAAGGACTGTGTTCCTAGGCCCTAAAGTTCCTAGGCAAGGACCATGTTCCTAGGCAAGGACCGTGTTCCTAGGCAAGGACCGTGTTCCTAGGCAAGGACCGTGTTCCTAGGCCCTAAAGTTCCTAGGCAAGGACCGTGTTCCTAGGTTTAAAAATTATTTTCATATCTCTATAATTATCTCACTTACATAATTATTACCTCATCAATGTAATGTTTATGCACTTGCTAACTAACTTATAAACTAATTAAATATCACTCTTACCTTGTTTACACGTTACAGATTCTAGACTTTGGTCTAGCAAGAGCGGCTGATCAAGCCTTCATGATGACACCGTATGTGGTCACTCGATACTATCGTGCTCCAGAGGTCATTGTTGGAATGAAATACAAGGAAAATGGTGAGAGTGACCTTGTGGTTGTTATGGTTACTTGAGACCACACCCTCAGTCGATATCTGGTCGATGGGATGCATATTTGCTGAGATGGTGCGAGGCGATATCCTGTTACCGGGCAGAGACTGTATCCACCAATCAGATTGCTGTGTGTGTATGACTGTATGTACAATGCAAGTAGTTAGTGTTTTTGACCGAGAGCAGATATTGACCAATGGAACAAAGTCACTCAAGTACTAGGTACCCCTCCTCCTGAGTTCTTCAAACAGCTGCAACCATCAGTGAGTACATGGTCAATAGTATCAATCCACTCACTTTCTCTCTCTCTCTCTCTCCATCTCTCTCCCTCCCTCCCTCCCTCCCTCCCCCTCTCTCTCTCTCCCTCTCTCCCTCCCTCCCCCCTTTCCCTCTCTCTCTCTCTCTCTCTCTCTCTCTCTCTCTCTCTCTCTCTCTCTCTCTCTCTCTCTCTCTCTCTCTCTCTCTCTCTCTCTCTCTCTCTCTCTCTCTCTCTCTCTCTCTCTCTCTCTTATTCTCAGGTACGTATGTACTGTGAGAGCCAGCCTCGATTCCCTGGTAAGACCTTGATGGAACTGTTTCCAGAGGATATCTTCCCCAATGAGACACCAGATGATCGGCAGAAGAGTGAGTTAGAAAGATCACCACTAACACTTCATCGCTTGTGTGTCCTCTCTAGCTGTCTATGCTCGAGACCTGCTGTCCAAAATGCTGCAAATAGACCCAAAGAACAGGATCACAGTGGACGATGCATTGAAGCATCCCTACGTTAAAATTTGGTTCGACGAAGGAGAAGTATTTGCAGTACGTGCAGTGATTTTTCAATGTGCTACTTTCTCTTAATTAATATTTTTAGCCCTCCCCTCCGAAATATGAATCAAATTTTGTTGACGAGAGAAAAGTACCACTTGAAAAATGGAAAGGTAAGAGAGTTTCGTTTATGAGTCAGAATGTTTAAATTTCACCGTTTTTTTTACAGAACTTATCTACGAAGAGGTGAGTCAATTTCAAGAAATCACCAAGAAGCATTGACAGTCTCTAGCTCAATAATAGTTGTAGTCAGCTGGCTCGCTGTAGGAGTCCTTTCTCTCTCTGTGTGTGATTTCTGTCTTCATTTTTGTACCACTAAAACAATTTCAAATCTACCGCTAATGTTTGTCTTTCTGTCTGTATAATAAATTATTTTTATCAATAATTCTATAAAATGTGCAGCTGCTTTCTAATAGTGTGTTTATACTAGCAACTTTAGAACCGAGCCAGACTAGTTTAATTTTATTTTTAAAGTTTGATATTAATAGAGTAGCTAGTACTTGGGAAGTGCCAGTGGTTGTGCTACTATCAAACTTTAAAAATAAAACTACACCAGTCTGGCACAGTTCTGAAGTTGCTAGTGTAAACACACTATTAGGCAGTGTTACTTGCTCTTTCTGAGAACAAGTTGCTGTACAACGTGTGTATGTCTCTTGACATATGCAGCATGCAATGTTTAGGACAAGGAAGCAGGCATGAACTGCATGATACCTGATGATGGTTTCTGGACTCCCCTCTTGAACAAAGCACGATTAATGCATGGACTGTTGATAGCTTGGATCAAAGGGCCTATTCATCATAAGTGTCATGCATGGTCTTGTATTGGTGAAGGTACCTACAAACACATGAATGTTTACTGTTGGAGGCTGTGGGCATTAGCCTTTTGAGTCACACTGTTGACATCAAGCCTCTGTCTAGAGCTTCAAGTATTGGTGCCTTGATTTGTCTGTCTTGTAGTCTGCTGGAGTGCCTGTGTTGCTATAGTATCAAGGTGAGCTTACTGCAGTACAGTGGTGATTCAACTGCTGTCAATGTTCTGTGTCTCCTGCAGTCTATATACAATGGATGCTCTCTCAGATACTGATGCTATGATCAATGAAGCAAACTCCAACTTCACTATAGATCCCAGACTGGTGTCTTCACTATATGCTGTAGCTATGGGTGTTCTCATGGTAGCCACATTCATTGCTAACTCTTTCATCGTACTGCACACTCTCTTCAATATCAGTCTTCTCAAGCAGTCCTCAGCCATCCTGCTATTCAGTCTGGCTGTCACTAATCTACTGATGTCCGTGCTGTTCATGCCCTTCACTCTCATATCTGCTGCAGCTGGTCATTGGGTGTTTGGCTCTACTCCACAGCAGAGACAAGGAACTTGCTCTTTTGTCGCATTTGCATTCGGTTGCATCACCTCAGTATCAGTACACTCTCTTGCAGCCATATCATTCGACAGGTTCCTCTTCATAGTCAAACCAATGTGGCACAAGAAGGTGATGAAACCATGGGTTACATGGTTGATAGTCTTGGTATTGTGGATTGTGGCTTTCATTTCCAACATCACTCCATTTATTGGATTAGGACAGTATGCATTTACAGCAAATGCCACATCTTGTCTACCAATCTGGTCAGGTCAGACCAAATATGTCATTTTTGTGCTAGTCGGGTCAACTCCACCATTGGGAATCATTGCCTTGACAACCATCTGGACATTTGTGTTTACAAGAGCATTCATCAGAGATCACTACAGAGTGAGCGGCGGAGGAGAAGCAGCTGAAGATGATGGTATGAACAGTGTCTACCGCACTAAACTGCGTAAAGTGTTTGGTATCTTTGGATCTCTTCTTGCTGTCAATGTGATATGCTTCCTACCATTCATACTAGCTGGCATTGCAGGGCTGGTGGTGGGTTTCAGCAATTTCCCCACTGGCATGTATGCAGCCGTGCTGTACTTATTCCTACTCAACAATGTAGCCAATCCAGTTGTGCAGTCACTGTTCAGACCAGACATAAAGGAGACGTTCCTGAAACTCAAGAAGAGGATATCGGGTCATTCCAACCAGCAGACAACCTCTTCCAGTCACCATCATGTGCACTCTGAGACACAATTCACACGAGACATGTACAGACGATCTTCCACACCACCAGCACACACATATTCACCTTCACCCATCACACAATCACACACTCACAACCTATCACCCTCACACACTGAACCATCACCTCCACCCACACACTGACTAGCGCATGAATACCACCTCACTGCCATAATTATTGTTAACTTGGCCATTGACCATATAAGAAGGGGTGAGAGTGCATTGGTAACATGCAGTATACAAACCACGGCAAGCAGCTACCAAACATATCACAGCTGGAATGCATGAGGAGGTTAGTGATGCACTGGACTGAGACAGTGTGGAATGGGTAGAAAGAGCTAGGAGGAGGAAGAAGTGATGTAGAGAAAGAGAGAGGGCGATCGTGATGTAGAGAAATTAAAGGAGTGATAGAGTGATAAAGGTGCATATGGTGATTGAGTAAGACGGGATGATAGAAAGGTTTATACAAGGAAAATGGTGAGAGTGTATGACCTCAAGTTGTGGTTGTTATGGTTACCTGAGACCACACTCGATCCTCAGTCGATATCTGGTCGATGGGATGCATATTCGCTGAGATAAGCGATATCCTAGCTGTTACCGGGCAGAGACTGTATCCACCAATCAGATTGCTGTGTGTGTATGACTGTATGTACAATGCAAGTATAGTTATAGTGTTCATGGCTGCATGAGACCAGATGATCATCGACCAATGGAACAAATTTACTGATCGAGTCACTCAAGTAGTTGGGGTAACATAGTATACCCCTCCTCCTGAGTTCTTCATACAGCTGCAACCATCAGTGAGTACGTGGTTGGTCATTAATCTATTCACTTACTTTCCGATCGATCTCTTCCTCCCTTTTCTCTCTCCCTCCCGATCCCCTGATCCCTTCTTCTCTCTCTCTCTCTCTCTCTCTCTCTCTCTCTCTCTCTCTCTCTGACTCTCTCTCTCTTTCTGTGAGAGCCAGCCTCGGTTCCCTAGCTGGTTAGCTAGACCTGGATGGAGTTGTTTTCAGAGAATATATCTTCCCCAATGAGACATCAGATGATCGGCAGAAGAGTGAATTAGAACGATCACCACTAACACTTCATCATTTGTGTCTTCTCTAGCTGTCTATGCTCGAGACCTGCTGTCCAAAATGCTGCAAATAGACCCAAAGAACAGGATCACAGTGGACGATGCATTGAAGCATCCCTACATTAAAATTTGGTTCGATGAAGGAGAAGTATACACATGTAGTAATTTTTCACTTTCTCTCACCGCTTTCTCTAATTAATTTTTAGCCATCAAATATGAATCAAATTTTGTTGACGAGAGAAAAGTACCTCTTGAATTATAGAAAGGTAAGAGAGTTTTGTTTATGAGTCTGAATTTTTCAAATTTAATTGATTTTCTTATTTTTATTATTAATTCTATAAAATGTGCAGCTGCCTTCTAAGGCATGTTACTTGCTCTTTCTGAGAACAAGTTGCTGTACAACATGAGTATGTCTCTTGATTCCTGCATGACATGACACATAGTGTGCAATGTATAGGACAAGGAAGCAGACATGAACTGCATGATACCTGATCATGGTTTCTGGACTCCCCTCTTGAACAAAACACGATTAAAGCATGAACTGTTAATAGGTTGGATCAAAGGTTACTGTAGGGCCTATGGGTTCCAAGGATTGCACCTATGTTTAAGTTGTACAAAAACAGAATTCCACCAAATGTCATGCATGGTTGTATTATGTGTGGTACAAGGTATCTACAAAAGAATGAATGTTTCCTGTTGGACATTAGATCAGTACTTGAGCTCAGCTATTATATAGTATAGTCACAGTCTTTTGAGTCATTATACTGTTGACATCAAGCTTTTAGCAGTGCTGTCCAGCAGATACCTCTGTCTAGAGCTTGAAGTATTGGTGCCTTGATTTGTCTGTCTTGTAGTCTGCTGGAGTGCCTGTGTTGCTATAGTATCAAGGTGAGCTTACTGCAGTACTGTGGTGATTCAACTGCTGTCAATGTTCTGTGTCTACTGCAGTCTATATACAATGGATGCTCTCTCAGATACTGATGCTATGATCAATGAAGCAAACTCCAACTTCACTATAGATCCCAGACTGGTGTCTTCACTATATGCTGTAGCTATGGGTGTTCTCATGGTATCCACATTCATTGCTAACTCTTTCATCGTACTGCACACTCTCTTCAATATCAGTCTTCTCAAGCAGTCCTCAGCCATCCTGCTATTCAGTCTGGCTGTCACTAATCTACTGATGTCCGTGCTGTTCATGCCCTTCACTCTCATATCTGCTGCAGCTGGTCATTGGGTGTTTGGCTCTTCTCCACAGCAGAGACAAGGAACTTGCTCTTTTGTCGCATTTGCATTCGGTTGCATCACCTCAGTATCCGTACACTCTCTTGCAGCCATATCATTCGACAGGTTCCTCTTCATAGTCAAACCAATGTGGCACAAGAAGGTGATGAAACCATGGGTTACATGGTTGATAGTCTTGGTATTGTGGATTATGGCTTTCATTTTCAACATCACTCCATTTATTGGATTAGGACAGTATGCATTTACAGCAGATGCCACATCTTGTCTACCAATCTGGTCAGGTCAGACCAAATATGTCATTTTTGTGCTAGTCGAGTCAACTCTACCATTGGGAATCATTGCCTTGACAACCATCTGGACATTTGTGTTTACAAGAGCATTCATCAGAGATCACTACAGAGTGAGCGGCGGAGAAGCAGCTGAAGATGATGGTATGAACAGTGTCTATCACACTAAACTGCGTAAAGTGTTTGGTATCTTTGGATCTCTTCTTGTTGTCAATGTGATATGCTTCCTACCATTCATACTAGCTGGCATTGCAGGGCTGGTGGTGGGTTTCAGCAATTTCCCCACTGGCATGTATGCAGCCGTGCTGTACTTATTCCTACTCAACAATGTAGCCAATCCAGTTGTGCAGTCACTGTTCAGACCAGACATAAAGGAGACGTTCCTGAAACTCAAGAAGAGGATATCGGGTCATTCCAACAAACAGACAACCTCTTCCAGTCACCATCATGTGCACTCTGAGACACAATTCACACGAGACATGTACAGACGATCTTCCACACCACCAGCACACACATCTTCACCTTCACCCATCACCCAATCACACACTCTCAACCTATCACCCTCACACACTGAACCATCACCTTCGGACAACTCCGCCCACACACTGACCAGCGCATGAATACCACTTTACTGTCATAGCTTTGTAAGTGTTTTGAGTAATAGAAATTTCATTGACCATATAAGGAGGGGTGAGAGTGCATTGCATATAAAAACAATTCAGTATACAAACATAAAAAAGCGGCAAACAGTTGCCAAACATATCACAGGAACGCATGAGGAGGGTAGTGATGCACAGCTGGACTGAGACAATGTGGAATGGGTAGAAGGAGGAGGAAGAAGTGATGTAGAGAAAGAGAGAGGAGGGCGATAGTGATTAAAGGAGTGATAGAGAGATAAAGGTAGTGATTGAGTAAGACAAGATGATAGAAGGTTTAGACAGAATGTGGGCTCCACATAACAGGGTAGTGGTACATTGGTTGCCAATAACGATGCTGCACTCCAGCTTTGATGAAGGAGTTGAAATATTACAAATCTCGGAATAAATATTATTATGCCAAGGAAGTGTCTGTGACAAAAGTGAGGGGTGTGATTATGGGAGAGAGATGACAACAGCTTTGGAGGGGTCGACAAGTTCACTAAGTGCTGGGACTCTCAATGAGCGTACTCTATCACTGGTCATTGTTGATTGCCAGTTCTGAGTTGGTAAGCAGCTAGCCTCCCATACTGAGTGAGGGGAGTCATCCGCTGTGTGCAGGGTAATATGGCTAAAATATTTGGTGACCTGAAGACAAAATAGAGAATGCACACTCGCATACGCACGCACACACACACACACAATCACACACGCACGCACACACACGCACATGCACACGCACGCATGCACACACGCACGCACACACGCACGCACACACACACACAATCACGCACGCACGCACACACACACACCTGCATTTTCATTCTGATACATTCAAGTAGTTCTTTGTAGGTCATGCTGTCATAGTAAGACACACAGCCCAGCCATCCTGGCATGAGACATATACCATACGAGTTGGGACGCTGTGGTTGCTTGAAGTACGAGCCAAGATAAACATCCACTCTCAGATCAGTAGCGTTAGCGTAATGGCGACTGGGTGTGTCTAAAGGATCACGGAAATATGGTGATACACTGAAGGATAGAAAAGAGAGGCTCACCGTGTAATTCACTTTCCACTAAATGGCTCAACCATTTTCTCTTATAGTCTGGAGTAACTAAATGAGTGACACAATGAATGAGTGAGTGAGAGTGAGTCTGTCATCACTAACCAATGTTACAGTCTGCCAACAGTTTCAAGCAATCCTTCACAGTCAGTCGTTTGGTGTACTCCACTGTTAAGCAGCCTCTGAGTAGCTGCTGTAATGCTGGCTCCAGGAACGAAGGAATCATGTGATCATGTTGCACGTCTTGTATCTAGGGAGGATGTTAGCTACATGCTGTAACCTGATTGGTAAGATCATACCTGTTGTCTCTGCCATTCCTTCAGCTCTCGTGGTCCCTTGCAGTCAGCATACAGGCATCTCCATGGACGTCGCCCTGTTACCATGGCGAGGAAACAACATCCGGCTTGCCACACATCCATACCAAAGCCTGATCGAAATTCACGATAGAACTGAGGTATAGAAGGATTAATAAATACAGCTAAAAGCACAGGCCTAGGATACCTCTGGAGGGTTATAATGAAGAGTGCCTGCTTTAGCATCACCACGGTAACAGGAGCCATCATGATCATCTAAAATAACACGAGCACATCCAAAGTCAGCTACCTTGAGTCTCTGGGTAGTGCTATCCACTAGTAGATTGGCAGCTGTATGAAGACTAACATACAGACTCTAGTCCACACACATTAGCTCACGTTTAAGATCAGAGTGAATGAGGTTGGCACGTGAGTGGAGGAAATCAAGAGCATCAAACAGCTGGTAGGCATAGTTATGAGCATCCTCAACTGGTAATGGCCCACAAGAGTACAGGAACCCTTGCATGCAAGCTGACGAGAGCCACATTGAATTAGCTAGACACCACACACAATGTACTGACCTGGCATTAGTTCTAAGAAAAGTTGCAGTTTTCTCTCTGCTGGATGAGGTAGAATGGAGGCACCATAGAACTCGACTATGTGAGGTGGTTGGCAGTCTAGCAGCTTAGAGAGCTGCAGTGAGATGCATGTCTCATTGATAGCTTCATTAGTGTCATCCTCCTATAGGTACAGGATAAGATAAGTGAGGGACTAGAGCAATCATAGAATCACTCACTTCCTTCATGGCTAGCCATATACTAGTATTGATATCCTCGATACAGTAAGCCGTCCCTGCTCCACCATGACCTATCACATTGACCCTCCTCCAATGCTGACCCTCTGTGTAAGCACGTCCATTCCTGTGCAGCTGTAACAATGCCTATATAGCAAGAAACTTATAAACAGAAGCTACATGTCAATAACTACAACACATCGTAGGCACGAGTCTAGTATTTTATGTAATTATAATAGCTATGTTTTTCTCATGACGAACCTCTCTCATTTTTGCACTACGATCCACCTGCTCACTAACTTCTTCGCCTTCAGGTAAAAGCTCTTCAAGGGCTTGTGTGTATACTGCTCTCTCTTCAGGAAAACTGCCACGAAGGAGCACTTGCGGAGTGCAGTCAAAATCAAAATCAATGCCTTTCTCGTCAGCAGAAGGAGGTGTTGTCAGTGGAGTGGAGGGAGTAGGAAGAGCGGTGGTGGAGCGAGCAACGCCAGGAGGAGAGGTCGGGGGAAGCTTGGGAGCAAAACATCCAACAATCCTGTGCCTAATTAGGTTGTTCTGGAGAGAAAGAGCTGGTTATAGCACCTGAGCAAGTATGCACTGACCTACCTTCACACGCTGACATCGATCATAATAGGGACAATTTTTGCTATTTCTGCACGATGGAAGGTGATATCTCATCCAGCTAACCACTTTGGAGCATGTCCTACAGACTATAGAAACACAGACCACCATAAACAAACACACACACACACACACACACACGTGTGTGAGCAAACATACACACGCGCACAAACACACACACACAGACGCTACAGTGATTTTCAGGCTTCATACACAGCAATGTTTCTGTAAGATGGGACACATCAATGCATGAGAGTGATGCTCAGTGCTTGACAGCAACTAATACATACCACAAACATTTCACCGACTGACTGACTAAACAGAGATGTGTTATGTAATCATTTTCACTGACCTCTGGAGCACTCTCTCATATCTCTCATACTGTGACTATAGAGACTACGAATATATTGACACACATCATTTGAACAGCCGTTGCTCGGACACAGGGACCAGTGGGAGGCGACCTTCTGCCATTTGTGATTTTCCGTCTGGAAATACAACAAGATTACACACACCGCCACAACAAAGCAAAGAGAGGGTTAGTGAGCAAATGGGGGTTCTTGTAATGACTTCCTTGGAAACACTATTTGTGGGAGTCAGTGACATATGGTGTGTGTGTGGAAAGCAGTACATGCACCAGTGATATGCTAATATGGGAAAACCCCTCCAGGACTCTTGAAGCCACACGAGCCTCCCTAAGGACAAGCTAAGGAGACACAAGCACATTGTTTCTCAACATGAATAGCGTTACAAAATACGATGAATAACATTGACAACTGCTGTAATTAAAATATTTATCTTCTGCAAACAACAACACATGGGAGAACAATAGATTCACTTTTTACCATATCAAGTCATGAAAAACAACACCGGTAAAATAAAGGAAGCAAAAAATGACCATACCCATTGACTCTGGTCAAACCTTATCAACATAACCAAAACATTAATTATTTATACAGGTCGATAGTCAACACCAATTTTCTGATTTATAATCCCTAGGCCCAATTGATAATAATATTCCGGCCTCTATGCACAATTTGACGACATATCATTCACCCACACCCTCCACCAACGTATGACTGGTATTTTGTCTAGACAGTACAGCTAGCCTACAGTAATGGTTAGAACACACCACTAGAGAGTGAACTAACCAGGCAGATCCTGAGAGAGACGGGTTCAGGTAGTTGATCTTGAGCAGACATCACAGCCTCCACAGCTAGCTAGCAGCCAGCACTGCAGCAAGTCTGTAGGCTAAAGGAAGAGAGTTGAATCGGTGGTACAGATGTGGCTAATTAACAAGCCCAGCGCGCTGTGATGCTAGGATACCCACGAGGCTATCTCCACAAATGTCGATTAGTATGCTAGTACCTTGACGTGTGTATTTTAAAACAATTCGATCGATGAGATCACTCACCTAGTGAAAGAAAGGTAGATCAGTAAGCACGTTGTGGGGGTAAGGCCCGCAGCACACAACTTAACCGTTCTACTGATGGTCTGCCTAGCTGTTCAGCAAGAACATAGTTGTTGTACGTGTGTTTTACGGGAGTATACAAATATTGTAGATGACGCAATTATGATGTAATGTGAATGTCGATGAATTAGATTTTTGATAGGCAAGAATTAAAATTAATTTTATTTCTAGACCGTACCACTACATGTATAATAATATTATCTAGTTAGTGCAGTCACTGATCTCTGAGCGAACTGATGCATGGAAAAATCTGCTGGTTGCTTAGCTATCAAATGTCATTATGTTTGAAAGAGGGTATATACAGTATTATAGTAATAAGCATTGTTTTTGTATAGCAGTAACTGTGGACATAATTTTATTGACAGTACAAGTACATCGACTATAGCAACAACAACAAACCATTAATGCCTATAGCATAGTGCTGTGGTAATAGCACTACTTCAATGGTGGTGGTGGAGCAATCATGATGTCTCTAAACTTCATCACAGTCTAATAAAAGATTCTGCTAAACTAGCTAGTACTGTTTTGATATTGCTGCTGTTCTGTTGCTTCCAGGATCCTGCTGTACATCAGAATAATCACCAGCTATTGCAGTATGCTATTATTATAATATACTCCTTGGCTCAAGTTGGCTGTAGCTTTGCTGACCTCAGCTAGCTAGCTCGTAGCTAGGTAGTTCGGATCGTTTGCAGGACAATTGTATGTCTTGGCAAAGTATTATGTAGTTCTTTTCTGCTATAAATTGTGTAGTCATTTAAATTTCTGATGACTTTTAACTGGGCTGACGGTACAGCAGCAAAGATCGTCAATTGTTGACACACGTACAGCTACTACACTCCGTTTGATATTGACCATCGAGTAACAAACTAAAGCTTTACATTATGCATTTTCCTTGAAAGAACATCTTAATAGTTGTATCATGACTACAAGATCACTCGAAATGGTCTGTAAGCTTTAGTTCAAGGCATCTTGTTTGTTGATTTGTATTCACGTGACCTAGCCAAGAGCCAAGAAAAGGAGGCCCGATACAAGGCTTTCAGCGCTTGTAAAGCTATCAATTTTACTTAAACACAACGGCAGTTATATTAGATGTGCTTTACAAAAGAATAAGAACAGTTTCGTGTGTTGGAACGCGTTTTTCAGGGCTGCTTTTCGCCCTAGTCTCTGTGTAGACTGTAGCTGTTGCACGTGAGACAGGGCTGGCAAGGATCGACAAAACGCTGATTTTCTCGGCACTCACGCATTGACTGGGAAATCTAACTACTTGACTGACTTCGCAGATGACAAAGCATTAGTTTTACATTAGTTAGAAGCTGTAGTTCGCCGTATTTGTTGAGAAAACAGCAGTGGTCCATTTAGGCATCCATAGTGACGTCATGTCATCTTCCTTTAGGTATGGGCGAAAGGAAGGTGCTCGCTCAACGCTTTCTACCTGACGGATACGCTTTAAAGTTACTCAACAGAGTCTCTACACTTTAAAGAGCATATAAAAGTCACTAAAAGTACAGTAAAATGCTGTAAAAGGTTCTGCCAGAGCGCTGTCATTCCCAGTAAGGAATCTAATCATGGCCATTTACATGGCCGGGTGTGCTAATATCACATCATAAACTATCGATTTTCTGGGTTGCGCGCCAGCCTTCAGTATTCCTACTGGACAGTATGATAGACAAAGGTCTGGTCAACAACTGTAGCAAGTTTTGAGTTAATAACCCTCTCCGTTGCTGAAGTAGGAGCGCTCTCGTAGACACCTTAGTGTTTCAGTCTACATCAAGGAGCGGAGAAATCTCTTGCATCTCCAACAAACATTGATGCCTATAAACAAAACTTGCTCAACAGAAACTTCAAACATTGCCCTTTCATTTAAACTAAGAATCATGGTTGTGTGTAAAGGTTTAACTACTGCAAGGCAGCCCAGACATTGCCCACAAGCACAACCTTGCTGTTGTAGCCATGTTCGAGGAAATGGTCCACGCCCACACATCAAGTTGATCCATGCACGTGAGACCCTGCCTACGAGGTCCGCCTGTCAATACTATAAATCTTCGCGTTCAGTACTGTCACCATCGTCACGTCCGTAAAAGCTATTTCCAGTAAAGTTATCCTATTACTCGTTATCTTGCAACCATGTCTGATGCTCCTGCTAAGAAGAAGGCCCCCGCCAAGAAGAAGGCAGCTGCTCCCGCTCATCCCAAGTATGTCGACATGATCAAGGCAGCAATCAAGAACCTCGGCGAGCGAGGCGGTTCCAGCCGACAGAAGATCTCCAAGTACATCGGCAGCAACTACAAAGTCGGAGAGGGATACGAATCCCGTGTCAAGCTTGCTCTTAAGCGCGGTGTCACTAGTGGTCAACTACTCCAGGTCAAAGGTGTCGGCGCCAGTGGCAGCTTCAAGATCGCTAAGGCTGCTGCAGCTGAGAAGAAGAAGCCTGCTGCAAGGAAGCCCAGGGCAGCCGCCAAGCCCAAGAGAAAGTCTCCTGCACCCAAGGCAGCAGCTGGCACTACCACCACCACCGCAGTAGCCAAAAAGCCCAAATCTCCTAAAAAACCAAAATCTCCCAAGAAGCCTAAGTCTCCAGCAAAGGCAAAGAAACCCAAGGCAGCTAAGAAATCACCAGCTAAAGCCAAGAAACCAGCTGCAAAGAAGGAGAGAAAACCTCTGAAGAAGACCACCACTCAGAAACCCAAAGCAGCAAAGAAATCTCCAGCTAAGAAGTCACCAGCAAAGAGGAGAGCACCCAAGAAGGCTGCTGCCAAGAAAGCATAAACTTTCACTTTTTTTCTTTTTTTTCCCAAAGGCTTTTTTAAAAGCCACCACTTCACCAAAAGATTCCGTCCTATCCACATTATACAGTTGTTTGTATCACCTATTATTATTGTTGTGTAAAAAGAAGAGATGAATAATTATTATTGTGTGTGATGTGTAATAATAAATTATAATAAGATTTTAAGAATACACAAGAAAGTGCGACTTGCGAAATAGACTTCATTAGATGAGACCTACTAAGTCTTACTTTTCCCGCCATTTATTTTGAATAGGTTCACGTGATCTCACACAATAACCTCTTTACAGCTCTATTATGAGGCAGAATTGTAGCTCCTGTGTCCTCGGCTAGGTTCCTGGTGTGCTGATCAGCTGGTTTCCTATCACACGAGAGGAAGAGGCTCATTTTGAGCACAAGCTGCTGCTGCTGCAGGATCTGATCGGACAAGGTAGAAGAAGAGAGGCGGGGTACGTAATCCAAGATCAGTGTAGCGAGTTACTACTCTCTATCTTTTTTAGCTGTGTTAGCTGGCTGTCTCACACGGCATGCTCCAAACCAACTAAAGAGACCACGCGAGACAGATAGACAACATGTCGCTGTTTCACCACCTTGTGGAATCCATTCGCGTTGGCCGTCGGCCCCAGCAAGAAGAGACAGAGGTGCGCCCATCAGAGGAGGACCTTGCTCTGCAGGTACTCCGCAAGAAATATCACGAGTACCTGCAATGCCTCGATGTGACAGAGAAAGAAGCAAAACTATTCCAATTAGTGCCTCTCTTCAACAAGACCTGCATGAGAATGGAAGAAAAATTGCTGGTGGAGAAATTTGGAGAGGTGTTCGATTTTGCAGAAAATGTAGCATTTGTGTTTGTCCGTCATGTCACTCACCTCGCTCAGAACGGTCCTATAGCTCTCTTGGAATACTTTGAGGGAGACGAGGACAATCCCAGTGCTGGGGTGGTCATGCTCAAGGCTCTGGCTGTTCTTGCTCGTGGACCAGAGACACTTGTCAACTCCATGATGAGCTCTAATCTCAGCTCAATTCTTGTACGCTGCCTTCACCTGTTTCTCGACCTCCCAGCTCCCTCCTCCTTCCCCTCCACTAAAAGCAGTGCCTTGACAAAGGTCAAAGATCAGGTTCAATTGAGAACTGATCTGCAGAGACTGTTTGTGCGTCTGTTGAACCGTCTCCTCCGATACAACTCAGCTTGTCAGGACCTAATGGAGTTCGACGACCTGTCCTTGCTGTTTGGTGCTATATCTTCACCCTGTCCTGTCCACAACAAGATTTGGAGGAAAACTGCATCAGAGACACTCATGACCATTTGTAGACATAATCTGACTGGTTAGTTGTGTTGGTATAACAACATGACCTGTTTATTATTACTATAATACTGTTATGTGTTTCCTCTCTCGCCCTCAGCCAATGTAATACAGTACATCCATCAAAAAGGCTGTATCGGTTTCTGTATCAGAAATCTCAAGCTAGCTGTGAGACAGCCGCCATTGGAACTGGTGGAGATTATGGTAGCCATTACCTGCTGTCTCAAGGACTCGGCTGACTTCTCTCAGTCTTTGATTGATGATTTCTCCAGTAATGGGGGTTATGCGTTCTTGCTGGACTATATCCTCCAGCTGGAGACCATGGGAGGGGAGGAAGCATTGGATGCCCAGCGTAATATCGTCCTCCTCACCTCAGACCTGGTTACCTGTGGATTCACTATGCTAGAACCAAGCATGACAGACCCTGGGCCCTTCCAAGATCCTGGCTTCAATATGCCCATACCAGCACAGTCTGGTGAGTGTGTGTGTGTCTATGTACTTTGGTGTTGGGTGGATGAGAGTAAGTGGGTGGATGAGTGAGTGAGTGTTAATATTGCATTGCTTATCTGTGTGAGTATCTGTGCTATTGTTTTTAGGCAATACAGTGAGGAACACTGATGCCTTTTTGGTGCTACAGAACTCATTCCAGCGCAGTGTGACTAGCCATCTCGGCAATACTATCATTGATGTAATATTGAACATATACAAATGTGATGCTGCCAACTTCTTCATTCTTGAGGGACAACACACCCTATCGTCCTTCCTAGAGATACTGCCTGTGAAAAACGAAGATGTACAGGTCAGTCCGTGTGTGCGTGCATGTGTGTGTGTGTGCGCATGTGTGTGTGTGGGTGTGTGTGTGTATGCACATGTGTGTTGGTGTGCATGCACATGATAATTATTATTGTCATACATGTATCTCTCCATTAGGCAAGCGTTTTTTCGCTACTGGAATACGTCATTGTTAATCTGGGCTATGTACCAACCTCTGCACTCACCAGTCTTGGGCTGCTGCTGGATAACAAAGAGTAAGAGACCCAATCATAACAACTTGATGTTTTATCTTGTATTCACAGACACCCCGGCACGCTCAGTCTTGCCCTCAACCACATACTCAAGTTCATTAGTCACAAGGCGTCGTTCAAGGATGTCTACCGAGAGGCGGGAATATTGATCCTGCTCATCAACTCACTCAAGTCCTACTCCACTGAAATGAGACTGCAGAACAGCCCTGAGAGAAGTATGTAACCTTTAGCAACAGCACAGGGTCTCATGCCATTGGTCATGAGCTCCTCACACTACCTGATTTACACTTCAACACTTTGTTATGTGCTAACTATTCACTTCTGTCTCACCTGCTACCAGCTACTTTCTAGTTTCTTTTCCACTTGTATGGAGAGCATGACCTTCATGCATTCAGTTTCTGTAGTCACTGTTGTCTTTAGTTAGAAGGTGCACAAACTATTTATTATGTTAAAAGCATTCAATGTAGATAAATTATTCACGAGAGGATGTTCTGAGACAAACATACCTAATCTGTAGCTTCAAAGTTGATAAAACTATTCTCGTGAATATTGTGTTCGTCTAGTTCACAAGGGCATGTCAGGAGCCAGCATCAGCCCTCCTATCAACTCACCCTCTCTCCCCATCCCTAAGCTGGAAGGGGCGCTGGAGGAATGCGTCTTCCTGCTCATGGAATGTCTCAGAGCTACCATTGAAGGTCAGTAGATTACAGGCTAATAATTGCATTATTTTTTTGTTATGATCCTGCTCTAGGCAACCACAGTAATGGGCACGTGTTCCACGACAATGGAGGGACAGTGTGCGTGATGGAGATGCTGGGGTTGAAGAAATTCCGACGGATGGCTCTGAGACTGATGACACAGCTCATTATGCTGGATGGTATGTCTTCCTACACCCCTCTCTCTTCCTCTCACTTCTCTACTCACCTTCTCGCTTCTCACTCTCTCTTCATTTTTTTCTACAGGCGGTCATATTCACATGCGCAAACTCCTCGATCTCCTGAACACAGCCAGGCAGAGTGAGGTTCCACTGCGCACAGACATACTGCAGACCATACTGGGAGTATTCCAGCTGGACTCAGCCCGCAAGGCTCTGTTCCGTGATGGCGATGGCTTCAACTACCTGCTCTCTGTTCTGTCTTCTTTGTACGGCAGTCTAGCGCCGTATAGAACATCTCCGTGGGATTCTGGTGAGCATTATCATAGCAATAATCACATGACAATTGGTGTGGTCTTTCTCTCCAGTATCTCGTGGTGATATACTTCAGTTACTACAGCTAGTATTCACTGTGCTTACCACCTCAATGCAGGATGATCCTGCTAACAGACTCTTCTTTGAGACTAATGTGAGTATCACAATATTCCTCATATGCATCACAAGTACTTTGTTTTTGTCAAAGGCATGCTATCATAGCCAAGGTATCTGTATACATCTGCACTATGTTGTTGTCTGTTAATTGTTATTGTTTGTACTGATAAACATCCATTGATGTTGTTGCACTCTCTTTATAGATAAGGTTTGACTGTTTCTCTGCTCCACTACGCATGCTTGGTTGTTTTGCTAAGGATGTGGAGGAGTGTCCATTGTTGCCGCCTAGCAACAACCAGCTCTCTCCCAGTAAGGCGTTCCTCACGATTGACAGTGAGTTTGAGGCAATCCAGCCTCCGCCCTCTCCTTTATCTTCGTCCTCTGTCGTGTACTGTGCCTCCGAGATGTTTCGATATCTGCGTGACATGGCTCTCGGTGTGACCTCTACACTAACGCGACCTTTGCTGACCCCACCCCCTGAAAAGCGAACAGAGCGTTCATCTAGACGGCATCATTCAGGCTATCTGGTTCATCCTGGAGCTGTGTTGTGCTTGGTAGACCTGCTGCCCTGCCTGGAGTACGATCTGATGGTGATGGACAGTGGGGGAGGAGTCAGAGAGGAAGAAATGACTGATCAGCAGTTGAGAGAGGTGACTGACACTCTCGTGTATGCGTGCTTATTCACCCTCCTCTCTCTCTCTCTCTCTCTCTCTCTCTCTCTCTCTCTCTCTCTCTTAGTGGTGCCTCTATCTGCAAGACTGTGTGCTGCGTGAGATATACCTACTTGCTGGTCCTGAGCGCAACCAACAATCTCTCTGTCAGGTTAGTTTCAAATATCGCCCAAGCTGTTCTTTTACTGACCAAACCTCTCTTGTAGGTGGGTCTTCCCGGTAGATTACTGCAACGGTGTAGGCATGCTCTATCAAATGAGTCCCACCCCTTACACCAAGGGCTGGAGAGAACCTTTGAGAAGCTGTCCTATCAATCACTCACTCCAGGAGACTTCAGGTATACCATTTCATATCCCCAGGGCTCAACCTGATCAAATCAACTGTTGCATGCTCAGGCATGTTGCATGTTACTAGTAAAAAGCTTTTTTCCCATGTATTCTGTAGCAGCTGGTCTAGATACTTGTAATCTACAAATGCTTGGTTTGATGAGTATTGATTTTTACAGGAATTTTCTGAGATTGGGTGATCCTCTGTGCTGTGCTCTCAATGACATCACAGAGGATGAGCTAGGTGACATAGCCTCTGCTAACAGAATGAATGACTTGTCAGCCAATGGAGAGCAACCTGAAGGATATAGTACACCGCCTGAGCAAGCAGTGGAACAGCAGGAAGAATGTACCACTCCACAGCCAACAGCACAGTTGTCAATGTTCTCCAGACTGCCCCACACTGCCGGGGAACCTCTCTCGCTAGCAAGGATACAGAGTCTGGTCTCTATGACAACACCTCGGGATGGGATCCTGTCTGGGTTTGGTACCGGAGCCTGTCCACCATTTGTGGAGTTTGACATGAGTATAGATGGGTTTGGGAGCCTGTTCATACCCAGTGTGTTCCCTCAGGTCAGTGGTACTCTCGATAGAGAGACAGTTGAATTTGGAGATCTTTATCTAGTAATGCATTTAGCATGCAGTTACTAATAATTTATAATTATTATTACATGAACAATGTGTATAGTCAAGCATCTTTAAATATTTTATTCTGTGTTTTTCTTGCAGACTATAGCTCAGAATGTTCACACTGGCAGCGTCTCTACCACTGGGTTTGGAGCGGGTGGTGAGAGAGTGTTCCCTCCTCCCAGCGGCCTCACCTACACCACATGGGTGTGTCTGTGTGATGTACAGCCCGACGAGAATCACCCGATCAATCTGCTGACACTGTCGCAGTGTTTTCTTACCCATAAGATGACCTTGGCTAGCTACCCACTGCTGAGAGTATGGGTGGTGCCTGCCCAGCAGACCCTGTACATATCCACTCAAATACCAAAAGAGAAGAGAGATCCAGAGATCGAGGATTATATACACAAAGATGATAGGTGGGACAACTAAAGAAATTGTCCCTTCCTCTCATTCTCTCTCTCTCTCTCTCTCTCTCTCTCTCTCTCTCTCTCTCTCTCTTTCTCTCTCTCTCAGGAAGGAGAAGTACCAGGAGGTAGGGTTCCCGTGCCCTCAGCTATGTAGCTCATCAGCAGGTGTGTGGCACCATATATCCATGGTACTACAAGCCAAGGGGCTCAGAGGGAAGGCTAAGGCTACTTTGTTTGTTGATGGACAATCTCTGGGCACTCCTCAAAAGGTAAAATTAAACATGTGAATGCATCATCCTGACATTCCTCTCTTTTCCTCTTCCCTCTCCCTCTCTCTCTCTCTATTCCTTTCTCTCATAGCTCCCTTACATACACACACTCTCTCCAGCTGTACACTCTCAGTTTCAAAAGTTCTCTGACCTCTGTCCGTACTTCATCAATGCACTCATTGGCACACATGTTGACCATCGCCACATCTCACCATTGGTCTACAGGCTAGGCCCCTCCTACCTGTTTGACGATGCTCTGAGTCATGTAACTGTCAACAACATATATAGATTGGGCCCAAACTACCTGGGATCCTTCCAGAACCCTGTGCATGGCAGTGTGGTAAGTATCTGACTCACTCACTCACTCGCTCACTCACTCACTCACTCACTCGCTTACTCACACTCTCTCTCTTGTTCTCTGGTTAGTACTCTTCTGGAACCAATGACATTACTGGCTGTTTGGTATCTGAGGACAAGCTAGTGTTTGGTTTAGTAGCTGACAAACCATCCAACCACACATTAGCTGATCTGGTCAACAAGTATGCCTATAGTGTGCATGATGCTACTATCATCGGACGAGAGGTAAGCAAGTGAGTGAGGATCTAGTGCTGTGAGGTGCCTGTATCGTAGCTTTCCCTGACTGACAAAGATGAGGTCACACCCATCACGTTGCTGAGCAATGGAGTGCTCCACCTATCAGGACCAGCTCGTTCAGTAGGCGCTATAGTGTGTGGATACTCTGGAATACGTACCTTTGAACCTCAGGTACTTCAGCATGTGGTCTCTTCACTAATCATTCTCTGTGTGTAGCCATTGCGCAATCTGCTGTCTGCTGTTGGTGGCACTTCTGTGGTGCTAGGACTGGTTGCTATGGCAACCAATGTGGACAGCCTGTATGCCTCAATGAAGGCTATGGTGTGTATAGTAGGGAACAGTGTGGTAGCATTGAAGGAGATGGAACGAACAGGAGGCTTTCAGGTGGGAAAGAGAGAATGGAGAATGTGTGCGTGTTATATTATTATTTTGTCTTCTATTCAGTTGTTGGGTATGTTGCTACGTTCCAAGAGCAAGCTAGTCAACAATAACATACTCCATCTCACCTATACTCTTGTGGGTACTGTTAGCAGTGAACACGAGAGTGCGTGCATACCCAACGTGATCGCCTTCAGAGATTTATTAGCAGGTGTGATACAACCAGATCCTCTCTCTCTAACTATTTTCTCCCTCTCTCTCTCTCTCTCTCTCTCTCTCTCTCTCTCTCTCTCTCTCTCTCTCTCTCTCTCTCTCATAGACCAGTCAGTGTGGTGTGACACAGCACAGGAGATACAACGCTCTCTTTGTCAGCACTTTCATGAGCTGCTCACTCACAGCAAGTGAGTCCATGTTGAAAATTTAAGCATGATATTGCGATTCTGTCTTATAGTGACCAGAATGCTAATGCGTATACAATGCTCAACAACAAGCTTATACCTGAGCTACTAATGCGTCTCCATGACGACCAGCTATTGGACTCCACTATCAAGGCTATCATCAATGTGGTGTCAGCTCTGATGAGTCATGAGCCATCAAGCGAGGATATACGAAGGTACGTGTGAACACTGGAGAGTAGTCCCGAGACCCATGACCCTGTCTTACAGGTTTGGTCAGTTGCTGGTGTTCTGCCTGTCTCGTGAGAGTGTAGCCGAGAACAAGATAGTGCTCTATCCAGGCCCAGATGATAAGGATGAGGAGGTAGAGGGCGTGTCAGGTGACACGCCCACCTGTGTGAGGAGGAGGATTCGGCTGCGTAACCTGTTACTGGACGTGCTCATGAGCCACTTCACAACAGAACATAACGAGTTTGACACCAAGTGAGTCTGTTAATGATTTAATGAGCAATTCACTATCATTATAGTTGGTAATTTCTGTGGTGCTAAATTTCACAGATCATTTTGTCACCTATGCCCAAGATTCTGTTTACAAATTAAACTGCTAATTACTAATTTTAGTCATGTATTAATTGATTTATTTTGTTTGTTCTCTCAGGTTTGCGCATCACGTGTGCAACACACTCGGATTTGACTGGCTAATGCTGTTCCTGCAGTCCCACGTCCACCTGGAGACGATAGTGCGTGCCCTCAGGATGCTGGTCCTGCTTCTCTCCGACCCGGCTCTCAGAAAGCGCTTTGTAGTCGGCGACATATTTGGTGTCTGGCTAGCTGGAATACAGAACGCTCTTCCTGATTACACTAAGGAGTGCCAGAGGCACCTCCACTTCAGCCTGTCTTCCTCTCATCATCCTGACATTCAGCTGCCTGGCATTCTGTGTCTAGCTCGTCTTCTCCCCAACCACCTGGAGTCGGCCCAGACCTTCCATCTTGTGATAGCTCTAATGCTGGGGGTCCTGGTAACCGAGGTGCCCTACACTGCAGGCTTAGATCTGGAGTCACTGGATTCTATATTTGGTGTCGGACGCAGCACTAAAGTCTCTCGGCTAGCAGATGGTAACATGTGTTTAGACGCTGTGTTCGTGCTACTGTCCATGGTACGAGTACTCCTGCACCAGGTAATGCCTCACTATCACACCTTCACACTATCACACCCTCACACAATCACACACTCACACAATCACACACTCACACTATCACACACTAACACTATCACACACTAACACAATCACACACTCACACAATCACACACTCACACTATCACACACTAACACTATCACACACTCACACTATCACACACTCACACTATCACACACTCACACCCTCACACAATCACACACTCACACTATCACACACTCACACTATCACACACTATCACACACTATCACACAATCACACTATCACACACTATCACACACTCACTGCATCACTAATGCACTACTGCAGGATGGTGGTCAGGGTGACAGCAAGGCTCTAGTTGTGCTCAAATTTCTGGAACAGGTCTACCATAATGTTCGCAAGTTCCAGTCACAGGTATGTTAGTATGGTGAGAGGGTGTGGTCACATGGTGAGAGGGTGTGGTCACATGCTGAGTGTATCATAGGTTGCTCACAGTCAAGAGTTCATTGAAGCTCTAGTAGGCACTTTGTTCCCTCCATCCACTCCTTTGAGACTAGAGGACCTGAAGATTGAGAGTGAAGAGAATGGAGTAAGTGAAATAGAAACTAATACTGTCATATTATGTCACCTGTTTGTTCTCTCTATAGTTTCTTGTGCTTGGCACTGAGACTGAGCCTACTGTTAACACCTCCACTACCTCACAAGCCACACCCACTGCATCACAACCAGCTCTTCTGCGAGGCAACAGTTCCCCGGTCATGAATATTATCAAGCTATTGCGCATGATAGTGGTTGATGGATTTGCTAAGCTCCAGCCCACTCAGCGTCAAGCCACACCCTATGAGTGCCCCATACTTGAGACTATATTGTATGCTTGTCCCTCAGAGGTGTCTTCTGATCTTCACAAGAACCTACAGACTGTTGTGTTGCAAGCCATCATGAAGCATCTTGAGGGAGGCAATGAAGACGTGGTTGTCATATTGAAAAATGCTGGGCCCCTTGCTAAGACTGCTATTGGACTAAGTGTGTTTTGTACCAGACTAGTTGATAAGCTCTGGCTCGGAGAATATGTCAAACCCAGTGAATCCGTCTATAACCTGTTGCTGAAGCTGGTTGAACAGGCTCTGGCAAAGCCGAAGCTTCTTCCACTTGCTGACATCCAACGAGCGTTGAACAGAGTGGTTCTATACCAGTTGTCTGTGGTGCCTCAGAGTGAGATGGAACAGAAGGAGCTAGTGGAAACACTGTGTCTTCTGTCCAGTCAGGCTCATATTATATTTGATGAGACTAACCAGGACACTCAGTTCGTGCAGTGCCTGTTGCTAAGACTACTCAAACTAGCCTTCACAGACCAGCAGCATGACTACCTCAAGATGGGCATACCCACCTCTCCAACAGCAGAGGGTCGTATCCAAGGCGGATACACACCGATTATCTCCTCTAGCCTCTTGCGCAGTGGAGCTAACAGACTCTGGAGCAAGTTACTCGAATACAAACGACGCACTCTAGAGGCATTCTTAGACGTCAACTTACCCGTGCCTGCTACCAGGAGCTCTCTTCCCTCAACCATCCCAGGAGCCACACCCACTGGTTCCCTAGCAACTGCTAGTGTGTACCATGTATCATCTGGTAACCCCGCCCACACCAAGCTGCAAAACTGCCGAGAATTCCTCACAGAGTCGCTAGAATCAGTTTGGAGAGATTATAGGTCCTGGGAACTAAGCAACAAAGGAGCTGATATAGGTGATGGATACACTAATGTACCTGTTGCATTATATGCTGTGTGCCTCTTTTAGATTCCACTAAAGACAAGGGCTTGCTCAGTAACCTGTGGCGCAGGAAAGGAACTGGTCGTATCAGTGAGCGTGATGTTGGACTCCAGATCAATGAGTATATCAGCATTCAGTGCCCGCAACTCATCACTACTGCTCACAAGTACGATGATTCCATTCAGCGAAAACACCAGCGGGTAAGCAAGAATAACAAACATGATATTATGCAGCTGTTTGTACGTCTATCAGCGTCTCGATTATCGGCTGAGATTCACAGCATCAGAATGGGCCTGTATAGAACACGAGCTGACCAGAGAGAGGGGACTGTGGGGACCAGAGACTGCCTCTCCTCTGGATCGATGGATGCTGGATTCCATGGAGGGTGAGCCCCATCATCTTCCCACTCATGCACTAGTCTCTCTGTCGCTTCAGGTCCTGGTAGAATGCGCAAGAGACTCTGTCAAGATTACCAGTTTTATGAACACTATCCTTCAGATCCTGCCGTCATTGTCAAAGTACTTATAATCTCATTACTCACTCAGAAACAATATTCATACGTACTCTATTCCAACTACAGTTTAGTCGTCATCAGAAAGCTACCAGCTTTCACACTCCTCTATATCTTGCTCGGCGTCAACTTTTTAGTCGTTCTTCACAATTCGCTTCAACCATTCCTCACGGACACATTGAAATGACCAGGTACCTACTCCATGCATCTTATTTTGTTTCATCTCTCTCTCTCTCTCTCTCTCTCTCTCTCTCTCTCTCTCTCTCTCTCTCTCTCTCTCTCTCTCAGAGCAAGACAAGACTCACTCACTGCTTCATATCAGAAGGCAGAGACCAAAGGTATTGCTAATAGTGTTGTTGCTATAGTAACGTGCTTACTCCGCCCATAGACTCAGTGTTGTCACCAGCAACTGATCTACTTAGCACTTTAGATCACGAGGATCCTGTAGCCAGGGCACTGTTTAAAATGGTGGACCTCAATGATAAGGTAAGACATGTTGTGTATGCTGTTCACTTGAATAAATCCTTGTCCTCAACTAGATCACAGAGCACTATCAGTGTGCTCGGCTGACCGGTCTGGACAGCTATGATGGATTGCTGATGTTTGGGTCGAGTCACTTCTACATAGTACAGGGCATCACTATCACTAAGAGTGGATCAGTGGTTGATCTGGAGAGTGCCTCTGAAGGGTTAGTGACACTCCTTCAGCAGAGCTCTTGATGAACCGTTTTTTTTTTATCCTGCAGTAGCTACGATCCTGTGATTCCCTCCCACCTCACTGCCAGCAACCTCAAAGTGGAGGGCAGTGTTTCTATCATGTGAGTCTACAACACTAGTTACCATGGTAACACGATAGCTACTCCTCCCTTCAGCTGTACCAAGTGGGCGTATAAGTCGATAAGAGAAGTACACAAGAGACGATATTTGCTGAGACACTGTGCATTTGAAGTGTTTTCCAATGACGGACAAGCTCTGTTCCTGATCTCACACCTCCCTCAGAGAGACAAAATCTATCAGAAGTAAGCTAGGCCTTTGAATTGAAGAGATACAGAATGGTTACTGTCCTCCTCTTTCTCTCAGGTTGTTCTCTCTTGCTAGACCAGCAGACCACGAACAGGTCCTCCTCATTGATCCTGACATGAATCCTGAGCATGGCTCTGGTTTCTTTTCAGTCATCACAGGAAAACGGACACTCACCCAGCGCTGGGAGGTGAAGATAATATTACTTGCTATCAGATTCATAGATTTATCATTCTTTCTCACTAGAATGGAGAGATGAGCAACTTCCAGTATCTGATGCATCTCAACACACTGGCTGGTCGCTCCTACAATGACCTGATGCAGTATCCTATATTCCCCTGGGTCATAGCTGACTATGACAGCTCAGTAAGCGATTAAGCTGGATAAAGAGCTCAAGACAGCATTCCTCTTCTGCAGGTTCTTGATTTGTCAGATCCAAAGACTTTCCGAGACTTCTCTAAACCAATGGGAGCTCAGTCTGCCAAGAGACTCAACAGTTTCCAAGAAAGATACCGCAACTTCATTGATCCAATGGGTGAGTATGTGTGTCCTTAACTAAACCCAGCTGTCATCTCTCTGGTTATCAGGAGAGACGGACAAACCATACTACTACGGCACTCACTACTCCTCAGCAATGTCTGTCGCCTCATTCCTGATCAGAATTGAACCATTCACTCAGCATCTCATAAAGCTGCAGGTAGCTCTGTGTAGCTTCACTATTGTCACTGTTCACCGCTTCCTTCACATCAGGGCGGTCATTTTGATCTACCTGATCGAATGTTTCACAGTATTCCCGAGGCATGGCGCTCAGCTAGTGAGACCAACATGGCTGACGTCAAAGAACTCATTCCCGAGTTCTTCTACTTACCAGATTTCCTGACTAACAAGAACCAGTTTGACCTTGGTAAGGAAGAGAAAGGAGAGAGAATAGCAAGAGAGACAAAGAAGAGAGTGGGAGGGAGGGAGGAGGAGAGTAACAGTATTCAGTGTTTCATGTGTGTGTGTGTGTGCAGGAGTGAAACAAAACCAGGAGAGACTGGATGATATTGTGATGCCGCCATGGGCAAAGGGTGACCCTCACGAGTTTGTCAGACTGCACAGAGAGGTGAACAACAGCTCGTATAGCTATAGTAGTGTTTGAGATGGTTCGTCTCTTCAGGCATTAGAGAGTGACTATGTGTCTGCCAACCTCCATCATTGGATAGACCTCATCTTTGGCTACAAACAGACAGGGAAGGCAGCCGAGCAAGCTCACAATGTATATCATCCTCTGTTTTATGAGGGGACAGTTGGTGAGTGATAGAAAATAATTTGTTTTCTGTACAAGCGTACATATCTTCATTTCCAAACCCACAATCTCTACCAGATATTGACACCATTGAAGACCCCGTTCAAAGGAATGCTGCGATATCGTTTATTCACAACTTTGGTCAGATGCCTCGTCAGTTGTTCAAGAAAGCTCACAGACCACGCAAGGTGTTCACAGGTACGACAGTGCTCGCTAACCCGACCACAGATGGGGCACTGTCCTACATTGCTCCCGTCTTCTTCAAAAACGTTCTACAACTGATGCCCTCGAAGGAGCCTGTGAAAGGTGAAATTTAACGTCAAAGTCAAACTTCAAGCTTTTTATTAATTTCAAATTTGGTTCTTTATTTTAGAGATTCGAGGTGACGTAGGACAAATGGTGGCTCTGTCCGATAAGGTGTTGCTGTGTGCTGAGAAGAGAAAGCTGCTGTTACCACCGAACTACACTCGATACTTCTCCTGGGGCTACATGGATCAGAGCAGTAGAATAGCTATGGTGGAGCAGGACAAGGTGAGGAGAGTAGGAGAGGGGTAAGGGAGGGTTGATGAGTCTCTGCTGCAGCTGGTAACAGTGTATGAAGGACTGCAACAAGGCAAGATCATGTGTGCTGCTTCTCTGGATGACTTCACTCTCCTTACTGCTGGGGACAGTACTGTGAGACTCCTCTGGTCTTTCTCTCTCATTCACTAATCTGGTTCTTGTGTTTCACAGGTGGTATACGTGTGGTCAGTAAAGGGCTCAGGTCCTAAGGATCGCTCTCCCAAACTCCTCCAACTAAAGCACACCCTCCACGGGCACACAGGAGCAGTCACATGCATGGCGACCTCAGCGTCATTCAACCTCATCATATCAGGGTCAAAGGTCAGACAATACTGCAATCTGATTGGTCATAGTGTATCGTGATTCTGTATCTGTTACAGGATAAGACCTGCATTCTCTGGGACTCCATAAAATTACTTTTTATACGTCAGTTACGCGGTCACAACAGTGCTGTTAATATAGTCACCATCAACCAGCTAACAGTTAGTGCTAGTAGGTGGGTGGGGTCATGATGTTGCTATGGTAACTGCAGGGAAACATTGTGTCGTGCACTCGCAACGAGATCAAATTGTGGACAGTGAACGGAGAGCTTCTGGCGAGCACGGAACTTGCTATTACTGCCAACAATAGGTTACTCTGCTGCACAATGTCAGAGGTAAGTCAACTCATCACACCTGTCACAACTATCATCTCTCCCATCTTGATAGATGCTGGAGTGGGACATGGACAATGTGATAGTGACAGGTTCCAGTGATGGCATTGTGAGGGTGAGTGAGCCAACTGTTGCTGTGAGTCTGTAGTGATGCGGTGTTTACTGTAGCTATGGAGACTGGAGTATCAACATGTCAACTCCTCTATGTACTCTAGACGTGTTAGTAACAACACTGTACTATCAGGTCTGTCTGTCTGTCTGTCTGTCTGTCTGTCTGTCTGTCTGTCATTTTGTCACTTCACACTTGGTTCTTCAGACAACGTGTCGCTGTCCAGTAGCCGTTCTCATGGTAGACCGGTCAAACCCGACAAACGAGCCGATCAGGCAACTGCCAACAGCAGTGGAGTGCCTGATGACGACACACTGGATCAAACTGAAGTGGGTGTGGCAGCTGACGGTGGTGAATTTCCTGCGTTTGTCTCAGAGAGAATCGAATCGTCTGATACAGAGAGTTCAGAGGCTCTAACTCGGCAACGAGAAGAGGATGATGAGGATGAAGATGAGATGAGTGTGTTTTCACAGCAAGAAGAAGCTGAGGCTGAGGTCAGTCAAGGTAGCCAAGTACTGGATGCTGGAGAGGCCCTCATGAAGCAGTATGTAGAAGAAGCATCCAGAAGAGCAAAGGAGTTGAAAGAAAAGAGTAAGCTAGTTGTGTGACCTGGTCTGTAGCTGTCTCTTCTCCAGCTGGTGAATGGGTTCGCAGGATAGTGCTGGCTAGCACTCTAACAATGCACACATCTTATCACCGTGACGACAACATCAGTCCAGCTGCCGTCACATGCCTTGCCATATCAAAGTGAGTATAACCTTATTATTCTACTTCTCCTGTATCACCCATCACTCTAGAGATCACAGGAGACTGTTTGTAGGAGACGCTAGAGGTCGAGTGTTCAGTTGGTCTGTCGCAGATACTCTCGGTCTGTTTCAATTGATTAATCCTATTCAGTCTCCAATTCTTTTTCTACCACCTCTCTTCTTGGTCCTGCCTTTATTAAATCTTCACCTGTCTTTCATGACCTCTCTAATCCCTGTTCCCATTCTCAGGTGCTGTAATGGAGCATTGGGTTCAGGACAATTATGTCACACAATGCAAGTGTGGACTGGAGTTCACATTCTCAGACAGAAAGCACCATTGTCGCAGCTGTGGTAACATCTTCTGCTCCAAGTAAGTACCCTCCTCTCTCTCGCCAAATAAGCTGACCTTGAAAATCTATTCCTCTTTAGATGTAGTGATTACCAGAGCGAAGTGCCAAAGCTAGGGATCACCAAGAAGGTCAGAGTATGTCAAGACTGCTTTGAGAGAGAGAAACACTCTTTGTCTAAGAAGCCATCGTGACCCTTCAACTGACTCTATAAATTTATTTTAAACTTCAAATTATTGTTGTATTATAACTATACAGTTTTATGAGTGTGTGTGTTGATTCTATGGAGCACAATCTCAGACCCATTTAATTTGCCAGAAAAAAATTTTTTCTCAGTAATAAATTCTTTATTCACAATCAAGTTATACTAGTGAGTGAGGAGTCGTTTGAAACAGTTTGTATAACAATGCGTTACTTGTAGAAAGTCATTTGAACATGGACCTTGCTGTAGCCTTGCTTAGCGAAGGAGTCAACGTGTGGTTGTATGGTAGACCAGAGAGAAGTGAGCTCACTCACTCCCTCAATCTCTCCCTCTCTCTTCTCTGTCAAGCTACTCTGTTGCTGTCGAGTGTACTGAGCAAGTTGCAACACGAGATCTTCTTTTAAGCAGTTGCTCAAAGCTTCACCTAGCACGGCAAAAGTAGAATCATCTGACCTTCGTACCCACGCTCTCAGCATTTGGTAGGCTTGTTCAACAGGAAACATGTACGATAGTGATATATGATCAATCTCGGAGTCTTCTAGTAAGAGATATCGAGCCAGCATTTTCCAGTTGGTTAGCTGCGGAGCTAGTTTCTTGAGAATATCATCTCCCTCCGTGAGCTGATTGGAAGGAAGTGATTCTTGCAATGAGGGAAGGAGGGATCCTTGTAGAGAGGGAGTCCAGCTTTGTACACTATGAGTTGATTCTGCTTGTGGAGAGGAAGTCTTTGATTTTTGTACAGGATGAGATGGGTCTGAGTGATCTGGTAACAGTACTGAGGTGACAGTATCACGTGCAGCTAGCAGAGAAAATTGGAAAAGCAGTAACTCGATGTATGCATAATATTGTACCTTTAGATGGTTCTGTGATGGGTGGTGCCTGGGGTTTGTGAGCCACACCCACAGCAGTGACTATACGATAAGTGACTATTCATAAACTAGTGACCCGAGGTCGTGTACTCACCTTCATGCTCCTTCTCTTGTATAGCAGGTTTGCTAGCAGCTGCAGAAGTAGGTTGGTTGTCTTCTTGCTTAGTAGCTTTAGGCTTGTTATCTTCTTGTTTCGCTGCAGGCTTGCTACTAGTCACCTCTCCCGCTCTCCTTGTCTTGGGTGACGCAGTACCTACAAAAAACAGTGCTGTTACTTTGAATGAAGAAGAAGAAATACCTTTCTTGTCACTTGCAGTGGTTGCCGCCACACTCTTGGTCAGTTTATCAGCTGAAGATGGTCTCTTTCCTCTACCAACACCAGCAGCAGTAACAGTAGGTGTGGTCTTAGCAGTGGTCTTGACAGTAATTCCTGTGGAAGTGGTCTTGGCAGTGCCTGCCGCTTTCTTCAGACTCTCAGTTGAAGAGCTACGTGAGCCGAGAAGAGACTTGGTGGCTGCTGTTAGAGATGGCTTGGTGGCTGAAGATGGTAGTGGCTTGGTGGATGACCGGCCTCCTCCAGTAGCAAGTGGTTTAGTGCTGGTCTTGTCTGTGGTCATGAGTCACAATGAGACACTGCACTGCAATACAACCAACCTGCTTGATGTTTAGCAGCTGATAATGGAGGCCTGACAGTTTTCCCTGATTTCCCAGCCAGCACAGATGCTCCACCCTTCTTGTCATTCATTCTACCAACACTAGTAGCAGCAGTGCCTGTGTGTGTGTGTGTGTGTGTGTGTGTGTGTGTGTGTGTGTGTGTGTGTGTGTGTGTGTGTGTGTGTGTGTGAACATGTAACCATGTGTTACTGAGTCATTGTCGCAGTACCTTTAATACTCATTGTCCTTTTCTCTGCAGCAACACTGGCAGCCATTCTAGAGAGTGGGTTCTCATCCTCACTATCTGTGCTGCTCATCAGTGGAGCAGATTGAACTGGTTGTGTCTCTCCTTGACTAGTGGTAGTTGTGAGGGAAGTAAGGGCAGTGGTGCTTGTGGATGGTGGTTGAGGAGGAGGTAAGGCGCTGTCTGAATCAGACGAGGTGCCTGCAGCAGCTGATAGCTTTCGTGATGATAATGGTGGGGATGGTGAGGATTGTGATCGTGATGGGTTCGGAGAATTTGAGTGGATGGTAATTGGAGGGGTAGTTGGAGTGGGTGTGGCAGTTGTTCTATGTGAGTGTTGGTTGACCTCTATTAGCTCTCACCTCGGGATACAAGTTTATAGGAGATTGGGAGGGCTTAGCTGCCGCAGTAGTAGATACTGGGAGAGCAGATACTGAAGCAGAAGAGGATGGTGGAAGAGGCTTAGCTGCAGATAAAGCATTGGAAGATGGGAGGGTCTTAGGAACAGCATTGAGAGGTGTAGGGGTCTTAGGAACAGCATTGAGAGGTGTAGGGGTCATAGGAACAGCATTGAGAGGTGTAGGGGTCATAGGAACAGCATTGAGAGGTGTAGGGGTCTTAGGAACAGCATTGGAGTATGCGAGAGGCTTAGCTGCAGGTATGGTCTCGGTGTCAGATGTAGAAGATATTGGAGTGTCAGAGAACGAGAGGGGCTTAGCTACAGCTGCACCACCAGTAGAGAGAGAATTAGTAACAGGTGGAGGTTCTCTAGACCTAGGCTCTTCCATCGTAGTTGGTTCTGCCTCATCTGCTGTGTCCAGGTCATTCAAATTATTGTATGAATCACAAGCTACAGTGTATACAACGACAGATAAACAACAACAACAGATAAACAACAACAACAGATAAACAACAACAACAGATAAACAACAACAACAGATAAACAACAAGTAAACAATCAACAAGTAAACAACATTTCTTACCTGATGGTACCTCATCAGTTGCAGGAAATGAGTTCAGTTCAGGCTCTACCTCCTGGCTTGATTCCATCTCCTGTCTTGCCTCAGACGCGGCAATCGACGAAGCATTGATTAAATTTTCATCTTGCTGCCAGTCGTCTTGCTGTTGCTGCCTCTGTTGTTGCTTCACCTCAGCAGCAGTGCCTAGCCTATGCCCTAGGGGACCACACCATCAATCCCTGGATCACATTGAGGACTCACCAGGGGCATTGAATCCTCCTGCAGCTGTGCTACTCTCTATCGTACTGCTACTCTGCTGTCCGATACTTCTCTGAGCACTCTCCAAGTGTTGCTGCAACTGTTCACGTAAAGCATACTCGTCTCGTAAACCACCAAGAGGTTGCTCAAACATAGCATCCATCAGACCAGACGCTACACAGATATAGTCACACACGAGTGCAGCTAAATTATTAACCCTCACCAGTCCACGGCAAGGATTCACTGTTAGGAAACTGATGAAACGCTAACATGAGCTGCTCACTGAAATCCGGTCGACCAACCTCTTTGATAATCTTCTCAAACTCACTCTACAGAACGCAACACACTATGCTATCTTCTGTTTTAGTGACAAACTTACTCTTGACGCTAGTCGGAAGGATAGTAAAAAGTTCAGAGGAGAAGGGAATCCTTTGAGGAAATCTCCAACAAACTCGCCCCATCTACTGATGCTCTGCGAGTGAGTGAGTGAGTGAGTGAGCAAGTGGGTTGCTGCTTACCGATGAGTCGTGGAAGTACCGTACAAAGAAGGTCACCAGGTGTGGTTCACCAATAGACTCTGCCTTCAAGATGATGGTCTCAGGCTGTGAGATGGTCACAACATACAGCTTGCTCAGTAAAACATATAGCTAGCTAGCTTACAGTGTTCCTCTGAACTGATGCATGTATCAAATATTGGGCAAAGTCATTCAACACTTCAGCTGCTTCGCTCTGAAAAGACTGCTGGGAAATCATCGAGGACTGAATCGAGGGAAGGTGTGGTTCATCTTGTCACATGATATGTTGCTATGGTTACTCACTAGGTCTGATGAAAGATGTTGTTGTTGTTGGTCAGTGTCAGGAAGAGGGGGCGGAGACTTGGGACGAGAGGTGAACGGGTCCTCATCAGAGAGTGCTGTACCCTCAGGCTGGAGAGAGAGAGAGAGAGAGAGAGAGAGAGAGAGAGAGATGATATCAAGAGAAGAAGTGTCTAGTGGAGTTACCGTATAGCGGGAAATTTTCGCGGGAGAAAATGTTTGCGAATGCGCAAGATAGAGCATTTCGCGAATAATATTTTCGCGAATCAGCGCTATTGCCCTATCTTTGTCAACAAAAAACAAGACATTCGCGGATAATATTTTCGCGAATAGCCTGCAATTCGCGAAATTCGAGAAAATTTTCTTCCGCGAAAATTTCCCGCTATACGGTATACCTTCTGATCCTCAGAGGCTGCTTCATGTGATGAGCGTGTCTCCTCGGCGCTGATCTACAGTACAGCAGTATCACTGTGTGTGTGCAGGAGTGCTGTATCATATGCTGCTAACCTGTTCAGCTAGCTGCTGTAACTGATCCAATAGCTCCTGATTATCAGCATCCGCCCTCATCTTTTCCAATCCTCCATATTTGTCTACCAGCAGTCTAGCACAACCAATCTGCTTCTGCTCTATCGCCACGGTTACTGGTTTGGTTAGCTAGTGGAGGAGAGGGTGAGTGTGTGATTTGTGATAGTAGGCGTGGCTCACTCCTTCTAGAGAACAGTCTAGCTCAGGCAATGAGAGGAAATATTGCAAGACATCAGTAAGACCCAGCATGGCGGCAAATGTAATGGGAGGGAGAGAGGTATCAGGCTAGGGAGAAAGAAGAGTGAATGAGAGAGAGAGTGAGTGAATGAGTAAATAAAAGACATACATCTTCACTGGTCTTGTTGATGTGCGCTCCATGCTCCACCAGCATTCTGACTATGGGCACCTTGCCTCTGGCAGCAGCATCAGCCAGAGGAGTGACACCCTGCATTCTGTTGAACCGATCTGGCAACGTCTGATAGAGAGAGAGACTGAGTATACCACACTCCGTGACACTGTATGGTGGGTACCCGTGAGTAGTTGACATCCACACCAGGATGGTTGACCAGTAGAGCTACAATGTCCTCACAGCATATTACCACAGCACCAACCAATGGAGTCTTCCCATCCTATAATGAAGAGCGGTTGAACACCACCTGTACAATAGTGTGGGGTACCTTGTCAGGCAGTGTGACGTCAGCTCCTGCGTCTAACAATGTCTTGGCTACTTCGAAACGTGAATTAAGACACGCCTTTAGTAGAGGTGTGGTTCTAGTCTGTGGTATACCAGTAGGT
This sequence comes from Haliclona indistincta, assembly GCA_964017065.1. Classification (NCBI taxonomy): domain Eukaryota; kingdom Metazoa; phylum Porifera; class Demospongiae; order Haplosclerida; family Chalinidae; genus Haliclona; species Haliclona indistincta. The sequence goes on from OZ024784.1 coordinate 1,142,503, forward strand.
GTGGTCTGTTAGTGTAACCCACCCACTAACCTTCCGATCAGATTTGTTAATATTTGCTCCACTTCTTAGCAATAGTTCAACCAGTCTAATGTGACCACCAGCGCTGGCCGCCATGAGAGGAGTCTCAACCGCCTAGTAGTGATGGAAGAAGAGAGTCAAGATATGATATTAGCACAGGTACTCACTCGTGAGAATCCATTGATACCAGCTCCCTTACTGATGAGCAGCTCTGCTGTAGTACATGCCTCATCACCAACCTAAACAATGGAGGATGCACATGGTGGTATTGTGGTGCACTGGTTACCCTGCAAGCCACAGTGAGTGGAGTGATGTGGTCATCACTATGTGTGTCAGCCAGTGAGTGGTCCTTGTTCAGGATCATAGCTGCTAGATCAGACTGGAGGAGTAGCTCACTAGAATGGAGAACACACTGGCCCTTCTGAGGAGAGAGAAATATTGTGATGAAGGAGAGAGGTTGCTGCTCACCTTGTCAAGTGCAGCAACATCAGCTCCCTGGTTCACTAGTATTGTAATGATAGAGGAGCTACACCCCTTGCTGTGACACGCCAGGAGGAGTGGAGTACGCTGGTCCTGTGAGGAGGAACATTTCATCACATTCATACACACACACTGACCTTTGCTCTCTTGACATCCACTGTGGCACCGTGATCAAGTAGTGTGCGCACCTTGACCTCTGAGCCTGACAGAACCGCCAGATGGAGTGGATAGTCTCCACTATCATTCTGTGATCAACAACCAACCAGTTCACTCACTCACTCACTCACTCACTCACTCACTCACTCACTCACTCACTCACTCACTCACTCACTCACTCACTCACTCACTCACTCACTCACTCACTCACTCACTCACTCACTCACTCACTCACTCACTCACTCACTCACTCACTCACTCACTCACTCACTCACTCACTCACTCACTCACTCACTCACTCACTCACTCACTCACTCACTCACTCACTCACTCACTCACTCACTCACTCACTCACTCACTCACTCACTCACTCACTCACTCACTCACTCACTCACTCACTCACTCACTCACTCACTCACTCACTCACTCACTCATTCACCCACACACTCACTCACCCACACACTCACTCACCCACACACTCACTCACTCACCTTTAAAGGCAGGTTAACACTTGATCCACCATCCAGTAGTGAAGTCAACATCTCCATTCCATCCTCCTCTCTGATAGCATCCACCATATCCCAGTCACACACTCCATGTTCTCCCTCCACAGATGCAGCAGCAATAGTGTTCCTATGGTCTAACTGACCAGCAGCGTGAGAGGGAAGAGAAGAATCTAGTGGGTCTTCCTCGCCACTTGCAGCTGGCGGCTGATTCGGCTGAAGTGATGATGGTTCTTGTACTTGTGATGATGTAACTTGTGACGGTGATGATGTGCCTTGTGACAGTGATGTGTGATGACCAGGAGATGATTGAGGTGAGTTTGGTGGAGTAAGCATGCGAGTTGATGCTGTCAGGTTGGGCTGCTGAGCTGATTCGGTTGAAACAGTTTGCTGTGATGGTGAGACGGGTGAGGGAGGAGGTGATGAAGGTGCTTGCTGCTCCGGACGATGACCAGCGTCCATCTCTAGCGAGTTCTGTGCGCTCATCTGCACCATCCCTTCCTCCTTATCAACTGCAGCAAGACTATCAAAGCTGTTCACAAGAGCAGCTTTAGGTTGAGCAGCAGATGAAACACCATCCTCCACACTGCCAAAATTGTTCATTGCTTCAAAATTATTCATTTCTGTAGATAACCAGCGAACACTCATTACAAAACTACAGATAATTATCACACCTGTAAAATTATTCTCATTGGTGGTCTTCGAGTGTCTGTTTGTCACATGACTATCACCTGATAAGAGAAATAATTTGGAATATCAATCCCTCTACATGTACACTGGTCACTAACTTGGTTCAGTGGTTCTTGAGAGTTTTGACTGTACAGGTGTCTCATCATCCATTACCTACACACAGGTCAATACACGTGTCTAACTAGCAGAGACAGCCAGACAATCTGTATACTAACCAGGTTTCACTCGCTCACTCACACACTCACACACTCACTCACTCACTCACTCACTCACACACTCACCCACTCACTCACAGTGACCCACCTCTTCAATGCTTGGTGGTGAATGTTGCTTAGTTGTTGTACGATATGAACCATCGTCATAGTAACCATCATCTTGATACGTTTTACTCTCCAATCTAATGAACACCAGTTTACCAGTTTGCTGTATGCAACAAAATACAAATCTGTTAACTTTTGCAGCATTAATGGACCTTTCACCTGGAAGTATGACTTGTCATAGCTTAACGGCTTTGACTCTTCTGGACTAGATTGATGACGAGGGGAAGGAGGAGGAGATGGTGGAGGAGTGGATGGACGTGGGCGAGGTGACAAGCGGACAGTACGAGCAGGAAGAGAAGAGAATGGAGAGGGATTGCTGAAGTCACAGCTATCCAACAGCAGCGACTGAGTTGGGTTCACCTTGGTGACTGTAAGAGAGAGAAATGTGTCTCACATACACCTAGACATGTATACACTATCCATACTCTCAACACACACACACACACACACACACACACACACACACACACACACACACACGCACCTGGTCTGCTGCTTCCAGTGGTCCTACTGTCCTGTATTCCAGCGAGAGACTTCAGTTTCTGCAGTAGCATGAGTGTCTTCTGTCCACAGTCTGGCATCTGCCACTCGTCCAGAAACCCAACAACACCGTCACTAGTGATGGCAACGACCTCTTGCCTGCTGTAACCAAGGTACTCTGGTATAGCTAGCCATCTATCGCCCAGACCATGGAGAAAGCCCTCTACAGCATGTGCACAAGAGCAGTCACCTAAAGGAAAGATAACACTTGTCATGATAGTAGGAGGAGGTCACCACATTGTGTCTACTTCAATAGCGCTTTGTGACAAGAATAACAAATCGAAGCTTTTTAAAGGTTTGATTAAACATTATAAATCACTAGGTATGTAGAGCTAGCAATCCCAATCAGTCACAATAAGTGAGAGTGAGTGAGTGAGTGAGTGAGTGTGTGTGTGTGTGTGTGTGTGTGTGTGTGTGTGTGTGTGTGTGTGTGAGAGAGAGAGAGTGTGTGTGTGTGTGTGTGTGTGTGTGTGTGTGTGTGAGTGAGAGAGTGAGAGAGAGAGAGAGAGAGAGAGAGAGAGAGAGAGAGAGAGAGAGAGAGAGAGAGAGAGAGAGAGAGGGTACTATGAGAACCATTCTTGCACAGCAGAACAACATGTCGTCCTAGACCACGAGTGAGCATGAGTGCCTCCACGATATCCACCAGTGAGCCGCCAACACTGCGCTTACGGTACCATAGAAACAACACCTGTAGAAACATGGTATCCATAGCAACAAGTGACCAATCACACTTACTGATGCAAGATCGTCAGGTCTGTCCGGGAACTGACCAACAGGCAACCCAAGGAAGTCAACCAATGACTCCGCCTCCTCTTGCGCAACAGCCACACCTCTAAAGCAGGCAATCAAACCACCAAGCTCTAGAGATAGAGACAAAATTGATTGAGTGAACAAGTCAGTGCTTGCTTGACAGAGTCTTCTGACATTACCTTCCTTGACAGGACTCTTGCTGTCTTGTGTATCAGTTAGTAATTGTGTAACCCTATTCACCTCTGCATGAACTGGTGGAGAAGGCAACCATTACAGCAACAGCTACCAGTAGCCATATCTTACTAATGCTCTTGAGCTCAAAGGCTAGTTGGTAGTGAGTTGGTGTGCCGTACATCTCGTCCGAAGACTCTCTCAGTGACAGGTAGAGCGACCCTATACCATAGCTACCTCGATTCTGTAGAGAGTCTAGTAGAGCCAATACCTGCTCATAGTGACTCAGGGACTCGTTCTTGATGTCTTCGAGCTAGAGATGAGATAGAGTAGGTGTGGTTTCAATCATACATGTCTTCCTTCCTCACCTCACTTTCTGTCAGGCACCAGTGCCTCTTCATGTTAGGAAGCAGCTCAGGCACCTTCATCTTAGCCTGTGCTGGGGGCCGAAGTTTCGACAGTATTCTACTAATGCTATTGTCATTGAGATCCTCTTTGGGATAATCTGGAAGAGACGAGTACTATTAGCTCTGAGGTTAGCTCGATCTTCTCGCTCACTTGGTCCAAAGAGCTCGTTCATTAACCTCTTCTCTCTGGCACTAAAGGTCTTATAGAAGGAAGCGGTGTAGTAAGAGCCCTCCATGACGCCTGTATCCCAATGTATCTTCCTCGAGCCTGTAATCCAAGGGGGCTGTCCAAGGGGAACCCCCGCGTGTCGTCATCAACACAATCATGGAGGATGCAGTAGAGGTGATAGCTAACTCTGTGGGCAGCCAGTGGGCTCAGCTTTACTACAGACTCCGTCTGAACTACCGCGGTCGTTACAAGATAGAATCGGCCCATGCTGACGTGGAACCAAGCAAAGAGCGGTGTCGCCTCAGCGCCATGGACACGCTGACCAAGTGGAGAGAGAAGATACAGGGAGTCGAGGAGAGTGAAGCGCTCGAGAGATTGCTATTCGCCTTGAGACAGTTGAAAGACACAAAGCTAAAGAAACTGGCTGAGCAGCTAGCAACTGCTAACGGTATGTTCGCCGGTCGCGCGCATGGTGGACTTTGGCGGGTAAAGAACCGCCAAAATCAGCGCTACATACTGCACTGCAGTTCTTGCATGATCCTCTTCCTATCCAGGAGTGGTGTTGGATGATCTCGTCTACCCGTCAGACTCTAGTCCCTATCAGTCGTCTAGTGAGGACCACACTTCACTCAGAGGAGCTGGTGGAGCAGCAAGGGGATTACTAAGATCTACATCAGGAGATGAGTCCTGCTCGCCGCTACTCATGTCTATTCCAGAGTCTTCAAACAAGGTACTGTTGTGAGTACTAGTACATTAATGTGTGTATGTATCACTGTATACAGTCATTACTAACAAGGAGAGCTCAGCACAGCACAGATCATGGTGAGTATAACAACACCTTCATAAATCTTGATCAAGACTAATGATTTAGCACCTTTTTGTCATAACACATTCATAAAATAATTCATGATTCTCTATTTGTTGTGCTAGCTGGCAGTTGCAGTATTGCTGAATCAACTCTCCGTCAACCAGTTAACCTAAATCTAAAGCCTCACAAGTACGCTATACTAGATGTCTGTCAGAGACTCCACTCGAGTAGTTTCCACACCATCTGTGACCAGCTGAATCTACCAAGAGACAGTGTATGTGAGATACTGGCTAGAGAGACACTGACAGAGGAGCAGTACTATAGAGCACTCATGCTCTGGCTGGGGAGGAGAGAGGAACAGGGTGATGGGACCTTTGCTCAGCTGTGCGCTGCACTGACTGTTACCAATGAGAATACTGCACTAGTGTGTATCAAACAGAGATTAATACTCTCTGAATAGAACAGATGTTGCAAGTTCAATATGTTTTCAAGATGATTATGCTTGATATTTCACAATTATGGTGAAATATCTGAACCCCATTCATCCTTATTGAGAGGTATCAATGACTTTCCTTTTAAAAATCTTACATGTACTAGTATCAACTCACTATGCAATATACAATGGGTCGAAGGTCACAAAATTAACCCTTTGGTGTATCCGATCAGTCGTGGAGTAATCCAGGGAATACCCCTGGGAGTGCCCCCAGAGGGCGTGATAAACATGGCTAAGATCAAGATGGCTGCGTCTACGATTGGCTCAAAAGTCGCGGCTGACGAAGACTCTCCTTGGGTTTATCTATCAAAACCTCATTTTTTTGATAAAGCAAGAGTAAGAGAGCTGTATGGAGGAGGTAAGGAGCTTCTGTAGTAGTGTTAATCAGCTAGGCACTTGTGATCTCTTACAGCTCCGTTCAAAGACGCCGAGAAGACACTTCGAGAAAAGTCTGTTGTTATTCTTAACTCATTGCAAGTGGACATAAGCCATATGATCTGTCTTCGCACGCTAATACCTTATCTACTCCATCGAGAACTTTTAACAAGCATAGAAAAAGAGCACCTGACTAATGATTGGTTGCCACTGGACAGCAAGCTGCTCAGTCTGAGCACATATATATGCAACAAAGGCAAGTCTGGTCTGGCTCGTTTCTATCTGTGCTTCATGGACACGTGGAGACTACAAGGATTAGAGCAACACTATGATATGGCCACCTTGTTTAGAAAACACAGTGAGCTAGCTAGCTTGGTTTATATGAGTGTGGTTGCATAATGTGTACTTTTTAGTTCTAAACATGCTAGGCTTCAATGCTGAGGATGTATATGAGCAGGAAACAGGTATGATGTGCTGCTTAGAGGCTATTAGTAATTTATTGTATTTGTTAGATGTGAATGACATTATTAGACAAATGCCATCCAAATCCTTGCCTCCAGAACTAATTATCAGACTTATTGAAGCTATGGGTATAGTTCCTCGTGTTGGAGAGGAGATTGATCCTGAACTACGTGTGCTATGCCGCATGTGGCTACACCATAGTAGATCACCCAGTCTGGATAAGCTAGTGAAGGTGCTGCTGTGTACTCCTGGAGCAGGCCATCTAGTGACTGGACTGGTACCTATATGTGAGTGTGTGATCTCATCAGCTAGTTCATAAGCCACTTGTACACTCTCAGGTCGCTCTAATCCTCCAATTGTGTGGCAGTTCATTAGAAAGAAGATTGGAAAAGACTGGGTGCAGCTGGCTGGATATCTTGGTTTTCCTCGTACTCTTATAGACTCCATTAAATTTATTGACCAACATACTCCAAGAAGACAGTTAGAGCGTTTTATGACAGTGTGGAGAGTGCCAGATTGTGGTGACAGTATGGAGGACGTCTTACACAGTGTGAATGAACAGCTGCAAAAGTGGAGAAGTGGGTGTGGTTGCAAATTTAGTTACATGAATATGTATTAATTTATAGGTGCTGGGCTGAACATGAACACAGTTGATGATTGCATGTATGCATCACTTTCCATGGACCAGTCACAGGTATCTTAGGTGGTGGGATACTACTTTAATGAGATCCCTTTGCAAGTAGCTATATTTCTCTGCTTGTGCAGACAGCGCACTCTAGTGTAACAGTCATTGAGTTTCAACCATATAGCATCAGCCATTGCAGAACAGACATTTCTCTAGTTGTGTGAGATAATGTTACTATTACTAGTACATTTATAAAATACTGGGGGCTAGCCTGAGCTGATGTATGTGCTGCACAATTCAAGAACAATCCAATTTTCTACATAATTATGCACATCAGTAAGCCCTCTGGTATTCCCTTTGTCGCTCCAGTCGTAGAGCTCTGTGCCGGATCAGGTGACTCTGCTGCTCGTTGTCGTTTCCTGGCAATACTCTTGCCTTGTAGAAGTTGATCCAGGTGTTACCCAGGCGTCTGGTTGTCGCGCTGTCTTGTTTTGAATCGCGCCACGTGAGGATTACATCATAGGAGCAGTCAATGCATACGTGTGACTTCTCGGGAACATCGAGGCGACAAACACACCCCGTGCCACATAGATAGATAGATAGATAGACAGACAGACAGGTAGATAGGTCCCCGGGGGGCTCAGGCATTGTCACCATCAATGTGGGGCTCGCTCAGGCTCTCCCCAATTAGCGGGTACTAGTTTTAGCAAATTTAGCGATGACATAATCACTAAAAATAAGTACACACCAAATTGTGTATTACATGGTTTAGAAATTTTAAGGAAACGCTAAAATTAGTACTCGCCAATTCAAAGATTTTGTAAAATCGCTAAATTTTGTACCTGCCATTTACTTGAACTATTAATTCTTACAACTAAAGAACAATGTCTAAACTGATTGTGTTACAGCTGGTGTTTACTGAGCGAGCATGCTGTTCTGCAATGGCAAACACTGTGGTTAAATCTTGCTACAATCAATGACTGTTGGTTACACTGGAGCATTGTCTACGTGTGCATGGGAGAGAACTTAGCCATGCCAAGCTTCATGAGCCACTTCTACCAAACTGTACTAGAAGGGACTCACCTTAGCCTCGTCCCCAGTCCCTCAAAGGAGGGCCTGGTATACGCTGACTGCGCATGCTCCAGATTTCCCAGATTTTCTGGGGAAATAGGATACCTTTGGTACACGTCCGTACCACGTATGATGTAGTAAATAATACAGCTCACTGTCAGTGAACACACGGCTCCTGGTCAGCTACGCTCGAGCCCCTCCTAGAGCATTACAGACATTCGTTTGAGGATGCTCTATCTTTTAAGCTCCAGTCGTTGGTGTGTATACATGTACCTTAATTCACGCTGAAGGTCGACTCCTGTAATTAATACTTCATCACGAGCACGTGTTTTCCCGCGCGTGCGTAGTCAGTGTATACCAGGCCCTCCTTTGAGGGACTGGGGACGAGGCTAGGACTCACCTATGGTTGGTGTGCTGATTAGATGGTAGGTCTAGTTAACAGTCGTACATGTACTATCTTTACAACCGGGCCGGCATGGTTTGGTTTTAGTGTGCAGTGTGAACGCGGTATATCTTAAAAGCTTAATTATTGGTGTGTGGTATTGCAATTTTTCACTAGATGCTTTGTTGTCCTTTTAATCCACACTATGATGTATACTTGTGACGGAATGTTCGTGCTGAAAATAATGAGAAAAACGCGCTATGACGAGGTGACCGCTCAACAATGGACAGGGCCCACGGATGAATTTCACAAGAGATGGATCTACTGTCAGCTTCGTATACTCCTGCAAAATATATCCATAGACCCTATCCAACAGTGGGCGGTCACCTCGTCATAGCGTGTTTTCTCATTATATTCAGCGCGAACATTCCATCATGCCACCATTGCAAAACCAAGTATTGGTTTGTGCTTTTGAGGCAGTGATAGTTTGATTAATGTTATAGGATGGTGGAGAGGTTAGTGAACTGTTATTGGACCAGTTTAAGCAATTCAAGCAGCCCAATGGGTCAGCAACAGCTGATGGTCAAGAAATGGTTGGACACACTCAGTTAGTCTCATAATCACATGTTCTATAGTGTGTGTGTTTATATGTTTATCACAGGAGTAGTCCTAGAATGGGTACTAAGTCTAAGAAGGTGTGGTACCACTTATAATATAAAGCCAGTGTACATGTATATGGACACAGGGGGTATCGTTTTCAGAGTTTGGTCATCTTCCGCCAACTGATGCATCTGGTTTTGAATTGAGTGAAAATGAGGGAGCATGCAAGTCAGATCGGGAGAGTGGGAAGGAGGGAGAAGAGGAGGATCAGCCTTCATTGCAGCCACAGTCTTTTGAGCCTTCTCAGGTGATCAGCTAACTTAAAGCACACCACCAGTAGCAATCACACACACACAGGAGTCTGGCAGTGATCTGGTGAGTGCTTGCCTAACATCAGACTGGGAGTGTGCTAAAGTGTTGATAGAATCTGGCAGTGAGCTAGAGGGCAAGAACCAGGTACACTCACTTACCACCCACCCACTCGCTAACTCACCCTCCTATCTCAGGATGGTCAAACTCCATTGTTGATTTGTTGTATGAAGGGCAATGCAGAGATGGTACAGTACCTTATTAGTAGAGATGTCAACTTGGAAGCTGTTGACAATGTGAGCACACAACACGTGTTTCATGGTTACGCAATCATGTCTACTACACAGAGTGGTAGATGCTGTTTGCATTTAGATGAGGTCATCAAGAACTTGTCACTCCTCAAGTTACTAGTAGGATGTTATAAGGACAAGAACATAACAGTTGAGAGACACGCTAAGGTGAGATTAGATGATTGTTTGTAGTTGAGGTATGAGCACCTCTCTCTCTCTCTCTCTCTCTCTCTCTCTCTCTCTCTCTCTCTCTCTCTCTCTCTCTCTCTCTCTCTCTCTCTCTCTCTCTCTCTCTCTCTCTCTCTCTCTCCAGAACTGGTATAGTCCACTGCTGGTTGCTTGTCTTGCTGGTGAAAGGTGTAATGATGCTGTTGAGGTGTTATTGGCAGCAGGAGCTGATTGTAATGGTCACAGCAAAGTGAGTTATGTGTGTGATGGTGCAAGTGTGTAACCCAGTGAATCACTACAGGCTGCTCATCGACCATTGACTGTGGCTAGTTCGGCTGGTGATACTGCTATATTCCATACTCTTATTAGACATGGAGCAAGTATTGACATACAAGACAGAGTTAGCTACACCTGCTCTACCTGTAGGCACCATTGATCTCTCTCTCTCTCCTTTAGAATGGATGCACTCCTTTGTTGTGTGCTTGTCTACGTTATCATCATCAACTAGCTGAGTTTCTTATTGAAAATGGTGCTCGTCTAAACCTGTCTGACAAGGTTAGCTCATAGTCACTAGTATAATATCAGTATTGTACCATTGTAGCATGGTACCACTCCACTGTTTGCTTGTGTTGAGTCTGGAGCTATCGATCTCGCTAGAAAGCTACTGGAACGTGATCCTCCTATTAATATTATTAGAGTAAGCTCCTGTAATCACCAGCCAGTGCCATCTGATCTTACCAATCACAGAACGTTACAAAGCAGTTTATGGAAGGATCAGTTGAAGAGACTCCATTAGCCCATGCTTGTGGTCGTGGTGACCTGGAGATGGCTAAGCTGTTGGTAGCTCATGGGGCAGACATTAACAGACTATGTGCAGTGAGTAGCAGCATGATATTAGTGATTGTTATCATTATAATGGTTGCTGCTACAGGGTACAGTTCCTCCTGTTGGGTTTGCTATCATCTGCTGGCAGTTTGCTATGGTTGAATATATGATTGGTTTGCCGGGCTTTGATAGCTCTACACAAGCGGTTAGCAGCTGCTTCATTATCTAGCTAACTTCATCATGCTATCTCTTATAGCTATCGAGACCACTGATTATCGGTATCAAGTGTGAGAACTGGATTGCAACTCATCTCATTATTATTAAATTCTTTACAAAACTTGTGAGATAATGATCGTAGTAAAGGGTTATTATTGCTGTTTATTTATCGTAGGAGACAGCATTGCAAAAGGCAAATGAGGGAGGATATACACAGCTGGAATCACAACTATTGTTGTTTATGGAGAAGGTATATCTATTCTTAACACTCACTTACTGACTCACTCACTTACTCACTCATTCATTCACTCACTCACTCACTCACTCACTCACTCACTCACTCACTCACTCACTCACAGACCTCTGGCAGAAATCTCAATGCTATGCTTCAAGATGGGAAAGTAAGTTGATTACTATAACTGCCCGAGTGGATGGTACTGTTTTATTTTGCAGGAGTTTGCAAAACGTAAAAAAGAAGAGAGAGGACGAACTGGGAATGAATCTCATTACACGATAGAACAGAATCTTCAGCGATTTTCTCAGATATGTGTCAGCGCTCTCAAGGCTAACACAGCTGTGAGTGGGCACTATATTATCTCTGATGGAAGGGTGCTAAGAGGAGTTAATGTATTTGTCTTTTTAGTTAACTGAGGTAGCAACGGTTGCTATGGCTGATGGTCATCATCATATCAGTGAATTTTTCCTAGAATGTCATTCTAACACTCAGGTTAGTACAATGGTATACTGGTAACATCGGTACAATGGTATACTGGCAACACCGGTACAATGGTATACTGATAACATTGGTACAATGGTATACTGGTAACACCGGTACAATGGTATACTGGTAACATCAGTACAATGGTATACTGGTAACATCGGTACAATGGTATACTGGTAATATCAGTACAATGGTATACTGGTAACATCGGTACAATGGTATACTAGTAGCATTGGTACAATGGTATACTGGTAACATCAGTACAATGGTATACTGTAACATAAGTACAATGGTAACTGTAACATCGGTACAATGGTATACTGGTAACATCAGTACAATGGTATACTGGTAACATCGGTACAATGGTATACTAGTAGCATTGGTACAATGGTATACTGGTAACATCAGTACAATGGTATACTGGTAACATCAGTACAATGGTATACTGGTAACATCAGTACAATGGTATACTGTAACATCAGTACAATGGTATACTGGTAGCATCGGTACAATGGTATACTGGTAACATCAGTACATTGGTATACTGTAACATCAGTACAATGGTATACTGGTAACTTTGGTATAATGGTATACTGGTGACATCAGTAAAATGGTATATTGGTAACATCGGTACAACGATAACTAGTATCATTGGTACACTGCTCTTATTTTCTTTCAGAGTCCTCAACAGTTAAAGACCAATTTTCTGTATGGTCATCCATCTCCTCTGAGATTCTCTCTAGAAAATATTTTGTTGACAATAGAGGACTTTGTGCACCACACTGAGCTGTTCTTCCCCGGTCGGTCTGATGAGTTCTGTAAACAGCTTGTACTAACCTTCCATGAGGTTTGTACCATGTTTTTGAAGCATGTTAAATACTGTGTCTTCTATCAGATGAATGGTGGATCAGATCTTCCTACTGGAGGTGAGTGAGCTAATCATTGTTACATGTATCATCATTGTACCAATCACTGCAGTTGATGAGTGTCTCAATCGGTTGTTCACTGCTCAGTTCTGTCCTGGAGTGTCTGTCGGTACTCGTGTCCCTCAGCAGCTTTCCTGTGAGTAGTGAAATATGATAGTAGAGTAGCTAGCTATATCCTCTGTAGATAATGGAGGACAGCAGGGGTCACGAGCTCCACCAACAGCTCCTGATGGATGGCGAACTGGTAGTTCCGGTAAAGTGTGTGTGTGTGTGTGTGTGTGTGTGTATCCTGTCGTCTTTGTCTTGAGTATTTGCTAGTCATATCTGTATCAGCAGGTTTCGACCCCTACCAATCCAGTGTGGGTGGACAGCCTTACTCCTCCAGACCTAGGCCTGACACTAGCTCACGTGCACGCAATCAGTCCTCTGCTAGACCAACCTGTGAGTTCACTGTTACTGATTTATCTTATACTGCATGACTCAACCTCACATAATGCATAATGCAGCTAGTGATGTTGAGAAAGATGGTCGCAAGGGCACATCTTCCGTAAGCAAAGTAGAAAAACAAGACACTCAGCTGAGGGTAACTTCTACATCAACTAGTGACCTTGTACCTCAGCAACAAGATCCCATCAGCACTAATGTGACCTTGTCCACTAACGCTCAAATGGTCCTCCAGTGCCAGATATCACTGCCCACTCGTGATCAGCAATATTGGTTGCACTACGAGATTAATGCAATTGAACATGATCAAACCCAGCATGAGGTGAATATTTGAAGTTCGCCAAAATTATTATACGTTTTATAATGTGTACATTGCAGGCTTCTTCTAGTCAGATTCCTGTTCAAGACAGTATGTGATTTTGAATATTTTAATTTCCTATCTATTAATTTTTTGCTTTAACTACAGCTACTGGTCCTTCTTTCTCTAAAAGTACGAAAAAAGGTATATTTGTTCCTGTGGTAATCATTTTGTTCCTAACAGCACGTTAATGCATTTTGCTTCTATTTCTATAGTTAGTTCTACCATTGAGGTATCATTAACCCCTGCACACACTCGTACTGATTCTACAGATACAGGTATATGCTTGTTGTTCATTTTCGATGTTATTATTAGCATTTTATTTCTATAGTTAGTTCTACCCTTGAGGTATCATCGACCCCTCCACGCACTAAAATTGATTCTACTGATAAAGGTACATAACATGCTTGCAGTTTGTTCAATAATTTATTAATTTTTTCTAGCTTCTTCACCCATGCACTCTGCACTAATGCCACTAAACACACCTCCTGAATTGCGTGATTTACTAAACAGGGTAGCTGCTAAGGCAAGAGACAAATGGAAACTAGTTGCGATACAGCTGGGTATCGAGCCTGATTATATTCACTCAATTGAAATTAACGAGCAAAGCAGACCAATATCTTGCTACTCTGAGATTTTTTATTTGTGGCGCAAGAGCAAAGCATCTCCCTACACATGGGGTACCATTATTGATGTTCTCAGAGCTCCTGCTGTTGAAGAAGAACGACTAGCAAGGGAACTAGAAGAATGGCTACGATCACCTCGATGATCACAGAACATGTAGCTCTTGTTTGTTGAATTTATTATTCTTGAAAATACACTGTACATTGTTATAAGCTTCCGCAACTCCCACGCTGATTCATTTGATTCTGGGGCGGAGAATTTTAGTTTGCCGTTTCCGGTAAACGTGGGGCCCGGGGACGTGTAGGGCATCACGTGATCCCATCCATACGTGTCTTGCTTGACGTTGACACGGGTGGATCAGCACTGTTGATACGCGGGCAGTGCAGTGGAAGTGCACAGTTGATAACGGGCATGATGCAGTGCAGTCACACTTTTCTATTCCAAATATTTCGCCTTTCTCTTTTGTAGAACCAAATGCAGATAGAAAGCATAGCATCTCTAGATATTCTGCTTCACTATCCTAAGACACGTTCTCGACCAGCATAGCCAAGGATCTCAAGTCCGGCGTCTGAATCGCGCCTAACATAAAGCACAGTTAAGCTGCACAGTCAGTAACAGCAACTTACTTGGATCCAGTCGACATATTCGTCACTAAAGCAATCGAAGCCGAGCTATCTAGGCCAGCCGTTCGTTGTGTATGAACTAAAATTCTCTTCGCGTGAATTCGTCACGTACGTACGTGTGGGAGTTACCCGTTTCCCCGCATCCCGGAAACGCCAAACTAAAATTCTCTAATAAAAATTATTATGAGCCCCGCGTCGTATGATGGCTGAAAGGAAGAAACGTGACGTTCATGATCATTGAGAAATTTCAAAGAAGAAATACGAGAATCAGGAAGTAGTATACGTAAACATGCTGCTGGATGTGATATGACGGTTAGAGTACATGTATAGATCCTGGAATGAGAGAGCCAGCTTCAATAGTTTTATCTTGTTCCTCTGATTGTGAAGGACAATCTTGTTCTCTTACTCGAAATGGAGGACCATGCATGACGTTGTGCTGACCGATTTAGTAGACCTGTTGAACAAGTAAGGTACCATCAGCCTTTCACAGAGATACCAACTGATCCATATGTGTTTTGAAAAAGAGTGAGATATTTAGGTTGAAATATTTTGTTAACATAATAGCTGCAAGACAGTAAATTTTGCTGAACTTTGCTTTATCGGCCACACCTACTCATAGAATGATTTTCAGTGTGTCTTATGTGCAATGTGTGAGAGTTAGAGGCCCTCATGCATTGGGTCAGGCGAAGCCCCGCTATTATAACTAGAGTTCTAATGAACACATACCCGTGCGCTGAGCTAGGAGCTAAACACGACTACTCCAGCATTAATTACTGCAACACGCACGTTACGTTATGGCTCTGACGTACGGTACATGTGAGACTGAGTGAGGACATCGACATTGATAGGAGGTTGGGTGACACACCCACAATACCGTAAGTGCTCTTACAAGGACACGTAGCTTTAGATAGCCATGGATTAGCCGCTCGAACAAGGCTTGCCAGCACAGAAAACGTCTTCATAGGACTATAAATTCAGTGAAGAAGCTGCAGAGAGTGTTTTCGTGGAGATTTTCGAGCTGTAAGACACAAACAGGCGTGTTTTTTGACGACACACACACACACATATATATATATATACAGACGGACACAAACACATAACCCTGGCGCATACTGCGCACGGGTAATTATATGGTGCATGGTTTTGCTACATGTATGTGCGATTGTGAAGCTCTGCACTAATCTATCTTCACCGTTTAGTAAACATGCACGGGAGAAACTTTGCTGGACTGACGAGTGGTCCGCTTAGTACAGCTGGTCGACCAGAGGAATACACCTTCATATACAGGTTGGTAACATCTATCTCTTATAATAGTTGGTAATGTATTTAGTGTACAATTTCTTGAATTTTGAAAGGAAGAAGAGTAAAAATTTTAAAGACCTTTCAGTATGAGAGTAACGTGAATTACAGACCACCATTTACAATTCTTGTGAAGTCAATGAAACTGGTACACAGATGTGATCCATTATAATAGAAATTTGTATATCTATTCGCTCAGGACTGACTTTTTCATCATCCCAATCCACACAAATCGATGCGCTCTTTGACGTTTTCAAAAGTGCAGCGAGAAGTTTCAAGACAGATCCAGGTGTGATTATGGGAAACCTCAACTGTGAACAGTGCATTCTATTGGTGGATTGGAAGTGTGCAAGTAGTTAAATTTGATGAGGAATTGAGTCTATGTTACGTTAAATTGAGCAACAAACATGCATCACAGGATGTGTATACCACCAGATAACAACGTATAGATAATCAGGAATATTAATGCACAACCTAGGGAATTGCTTTAAAGTCCGCACTTCACACCGTACCAATAATATTCTTTTAATACGTACGTGACTTTCAAGTTTTATTTCACATGTTCTGGGGGATTTTTTCTCCAGACTCGTCAAGTCAGTGACCACTATCCAATCACTTTTACACTCAAGTAGTGTATAACAAGTCCAAATTCTATATTTAAGTACCTCACTTATTATTCTAACAATACATTATCTGACTATCTATGCCGCTTTTTATTCTGATACCATTTAAATTTTGCCGTAAATCAGGAAATTTTCGTGTGACCAAATTTTCGTAGGTCGACCTACCCCACGAAAAAACGGCTTCTCTGTCTGCCGCTGCTAGAGGTATGCTGTATCATCTATGCTACTACTCTACGTGGGTCATTCCATATCATTTCAACAACTTTTTGGCATGACACTCTGGGATTTTCTCGAAACTTGGTATTGTTGAACCCCTCATGGTCATATGATTCCATAACAAGTTTTAGCTTAATACCTTGTATGGTTTCTTTTTAAACCCTGATTGCATTTTCAACGATATTTCCTACTACTTGCTGTTTAACTATTTACAACTTTGTTATATTTTGTCCTATCAGCAGACTAAAAACATCAAATTGAAGCTGAATAAATGCTCTTTCATATGACATGCAACACATAGTGCATCGCATGTCGTAACTATTTAACCACGCCCACATACTTTGATCTTTGATTCTTTAAAAAAACGCTGCGTCAATTTTCATTTTAAATGGATGTGATTTAATAGTAGTCTATTGGCTACTTCTAAGCCAAATTTCATGTTGGGACACAAATGGGATCCTAGCGCTATCCTCTTCAAACTCAGTGTAGCTAATGGTTCTATTGTAGAAAACTAATGATTATCAAACTTCCTTGACAAAATAGTTGTTGTGTGTATAAGTATGAACCACTTGGAAGTGTTTAGTCCATTTCTGAGATATTAGGACATGCAAAATGATCACTAGCTAGTTTAAAAGTGTACCTTCATCACTGATGTTTCAATCACACGTACTAAAGATAGGAAATCAAATGTAATATGCAACAACCCTCCCTCACCACCTGCTGCGTTCAGAAACATCAGAAAGAATCGTGGGATATTACATGTAGTGTTTTACAAGTGAGATTGAGGCTTTTGCAATTTGATTTGTGAGAAATCAATTTTTTATTTAAATTTTTTTTAGCAAAGCAACAAGCAGCCTTTTTAAGTAATAAGATTAATTCAAGTGCAATTTTAATGAAATAATAGTCAATTACTCAAGTAACCTTGTATTTTTTATTACCTAGGTTTGCTAGTTAAACCATGTAGTCAAAAATTCAGACTATGTTCATAATAACGATACAATCACAGTTTATATACCAGAAGTGCTTTACAATTAGATTTTCAGCAAAATAATTTGCAATGTGTAGGGTTTACATGTATTGCAACAAGTAAAACACTACAAAACTCTGTAAAACAACTATGGCATGATTGGTCTATTGTCAACTAGCTTCGACAAGAAAGGTTACTTTACTTAGAATCTGATTGTCTTCTATCATTGATTCAAGAACAAAAAATTATGTCAGTTGGCTTGTGTGATCAAAGCAATTCCGATTAAATATTGTTCACAAAAAAAATTTATTGAAATTCTTGACATCGACATACCAACATCAATGAATTAATGTTAAAACTTCTACAGTTCTATTCAAAGAGTGTCAATCAACATACAAGCAACTATCCTAAGTCTTCAAACAGCTAGCCCAATTCTTTTCAATGTGTTTATTGGTGTCCAAGTAGTATGCATTAATGCCCATTTTTTCTAATAAAGCTTGCAAACTAACCTTCCCATTTGTGTCCCAACATGAAATTTGGTATAGAAGTAGCTAATAGACTACTATTAAATCACATCCATTTAAAATGAAAATTGACGCAGCGTTTTTTTAAAGAATCAAAGATCAAAGTATGTGGGCGTGGTTAAATAGTTACGACATGCGATGCACTATGTGTTGCATGTCATATGAAAGAGTATTTATTCAGCTTCAATTTGATGTTTTTAGTTTGCTGATAGGACAAAATATAACATAGTTATAAATAGTTAACTCTTTAGTGACTGAATTATTTTGACGAAAATTCGGCTTGCTCTAAACTGACAGTTTGTCTTGCGATTTCTACAACATGCATTACGCTAGCTGTTCCAAACTAGCACTGTTTTTTCCTGGCATGTCAAAGTTTACGACCATGTACAAAACTCTGAGTTGGCCACTCCCAATTCGGAACTGAAGCCACTTAAGTGCTGCGACCTCGTCATTTTTCAGCCAATTTTGGTCTTCGTTTAGCCCTGGTGACTGATACAAAAACCTGGTGGTGTCCAGGTGAGCAAACAGCATAGTTTAGACCATATTCTATGCCCAAGTATGCATTTCCGGGCATCCTGAAGCCCCAAAAATGCCGAAAGCGGCGAGGGGCTCCGCCCCTTCGAACCCCGGGTTAAAGGGGGGACGCCCCCCTTTAAAAATCCCCCCGTTCTATATATTTTAGTGGGGAGGGCGCAGCGAAAAACAGTGGGTTTTTTCAGGTAAAGTTAGCTTTTGCAATTAAACTTTATTTGACCTTTCTAGAGCACTTTTCACACTATTTATGACATCTACAGTAGGTGGAGTCAATTATGACGGCTAAATCCGCTATAGGCCCTAAAGGGTTAAACAGCTAGTAGTAGGAAATATCGTTGAAAATGCAATCAGGGTTTAAAAAGAAACCATACAAGGTATCAAGCTGAAACTTGTTACGGAATCATATGACCATGAGGGGTTCAACAACACCAAGTTTCGAGAAAATCCCAGAGGGTCATGCCAAAAAGTTGTTGAAATGATATGGAATGACCCACGTACAAAACTGTCCTGCACATGTGCCGCGATCTGAAAGGCGACCTGGAGAGAGTTGCGAATGCTGGGCGTGGTGAACGAGTTTTTATTCTTATTTGGTCTGTCAGTACCTTCTTTGGACAATACTAAGTTTATCATCAGGATTTCGTTGGTTATAGACCATAGTTAACACTGAGTATTATGACACGAGAGTATTTTTCAATGACACTCTTGTCAGTATACTACTGGTAATGTAGTCAGTAAAATAAGGACTGGATCCGCATTACCACAGCGTTAATGATGAGTCTGATGATAACTGGGATGTCAGCGCATGCGATTGAGCTATGCAGACTAGAGCAGGAGATGCATGAATGATGACCTGATGTAATGAAAAATATGACATACTGTTTTTGACTTTAGAGACAAAAAATGCCTCATAGGCTGCTCATAGGTACGCTATACTGGATGTCTGTCAGAGACTCCACTCGAGTAGTTTTCACACCATCTGTGACCAGCTGCATCTACCAAGAGACGGTGTATGTGAGATACTGGCTAGAGAGACACTGACAGAGGAGCAGTACTATAGAGCACTCATGCTCTGGCTGGGGAGGAGAGAGGAACAGGGTGATGGGACCTTTGCTCAGCTGTGTGCTGCACTGACTGCTACAAATGAGAATACTGCTCTGGTGTGTATCAAACAGAGATTAATACTCTCTGAATAGAACAGATGTTGCAAGTTCAGATCAATATGTTTTCAAGATGATTGTGCTTGATATTTCACAATAAAGGCTAATATCAACTCACAATACAATATACAATGAGTTCCACTTTGGGCGGAAATTCAACTGGGGTCAAAGGTCACAAATTAACCCGATCAGGTAGCTACGTACGGAAGTCAAAAAAGTTTGTCAATCAGGGCATAGATATTAGGGAATACCCCTGGGAGTGCCCCCAGAGGGCGTGATAAACATGGCTGAGATCAAGATGGCTGCGTCTAGGATTGGCTCTAAAGTCGCGGCTGACGAAGATTCTCCCTGGGTTTATCTATCAAAACCTCATATTTTTGATAAAGCAAGAGTAAGAGAGCTGTATGGAGGAGGTAAGGAGCTTCTGTAGTAATGTTAATCAGCTGGCACTTTTGATCACTTACAGCTCCCGCCGAGAAGATGGTTCGAGAAAAGTCTGTTGTTATTCTTAACTCATTGCAAGTGAACATAAGCGATATGATCAGTCTTCGCACGCTAATACCTTATTTACTTTCTCGAGAACTTCTAACAACCATAGAAAAAGAGCACCTGACTAATAATAGTTTGCCACTGGACAGCAAGCTGCTCAGTCTGAGCACATATATATGCAACAAAGGCAAGTCTGGTCTGGCTCGTTTTTACCTGTGTCTCATGGACACATGGGGACTACAAGGATTAGGGCAACACTATGATATGGCCACCTTGTTTAGAAAACATAGTGAGCTAGCTAGCTTTGTGGGTGTGGTTGCATAATGTGTACTTTCTAGTTCTAAACATGCTAGGCTTCAATGCTGAGGATGTATATGAGCAGGAAACAGGTATGATGTGCTGCTTAGAGGCTATTAGTAATTTATTGTATTTGTTAGATGTGAATGACATTATTAGACAAATGCCATCCAAATCCTTGCCTCCAGAACTAATGATCAGACTTATTGAAGCTATGGGTATAGTTCCTCGTGTTGGAGAGGAGATTGTTCCTGACCTACGTGTACTATGCCGCATGTGGCTACACCATAGTAGATCACCCAGTCTGGATAAGCTAGTGAAGGTGTTGCTGTGTACTCCTGGAGCAGGTCATCTAGTGACTGGACTGGTACCCTTATGTGAGTGTGTGATCTCATCATCTAGCTAGCCAATGACCACCTTCACTCTCAGGTCGCTCTAATCCTCCAATTGTGTGGCAGTTCATTAGAAAGAAGATTGGAAAAGACTGGGTGCAGCTGGCTGGATATCTTGGTTTTCCTCGTACTCTTATAGACTCCATTAAATTTATTGACCAACATACTCTAAGAAGACAGCTAGAGCGTTTTATGGTAGTGTGGAGAGTACCAGATTGTGGTGAAATTATGGAGGATGTCTTACACAGTATGAATGAACAGCTGCAAAAGTGGAGAAGTGGGTGTGGTTGCATTTATAGTTGCCATAGTTACATGAATTTCTATTAATTTATAGGTGCTGGGCTGAACATGAACACAGTTGACGATTGCATGTACGCATCACCTTCCATTGACCAGTCACAGGTATCTTAGGTGGTGGGATACTACTTTAATGAGATCAAGTCATGAATTTGCAAGTAGCTATAATTCTCTGCTTGTGTAGTACACAGCACTCCAGTGTAACAGTCATTGAGTTTCAACCATATAGCGTCAGCCATTGCAGAACAGACATTTCTCTATAGTTGTGTGAGATACATGACAATCAAACTGCTTGTGCAAGCTCATAAATCTATTACATGAACTTTTTCTTACAACTTAAGAACGATGTCTAAACTGATTGTGTTACAGCTGGTCTTTACTGGGTGAGCATGCTGTTGTGCAATGGCAAACACTGTGGTTGAATCTTGCTACAATCAATGACTGTTGGTTACACTGGAGTGCTGTCTGCATGTGCATGAGAAGTAAGAGCTTGAGAGTTTCACTAATTTCACTAGATGCGTTGTTGTCCTTATTGATTCACACTATGATGTATACTTGTGACGGAATGTTCGTGCTGAAAGTAATGAGAAAAACGCGCTATGACGAGGTGACCGCTCAACAATGGACAGGGCCCACGGATGAATTTCACAAGAGACGGATCTACTGTCAGCTTCATATACTCCTGCGAAATTTATCCATAGACCCTGTCCAACAGTGGGCGGTCACCTCGTCATAGCGCGTTTTCTCACTATATTCAGCGTGAACATTCCATCATTCCACCAGCGCAAAACCAAGTATTGGTTTGTGCTTTTGAGGCAGTGATAGTTTGATTAATGTTATAGGATGGTGGAGAGGTTAGTGAACTGTTATTGGACCAGTTTAAGCAATTCAAGCAGTCCAATGGGTCAGCAACAGCTGATGGTCAAGAAATGGTTGGACACACTCAGTTAGTCTCATAATCACATGTTCTATAGTGTGTGTGTTTACATGTTCATCACAGGAGTAGTCCTAGAATGGGTACTAAGTCTAAAAAGGTGTGGTACCACTTATAATATTAAAATTATTAGCCAGTGTACATGTATATGGACACAGGGGGTATCGTTTTCAGAGTTTGGTCATCTTCCGACAACTGATGCATCTGGTTTTGAATTGAGTGAAAGTGAGGGAGCATGCAAGTCAGATTGGGAGAGCGGGAAGGAGGGAGAAGAGGAAGATCAACCTTCATTGCAGCCACAGTCTTTTGAGCCTTCTCAGGTGATACAGCTAACTTAAAGCACACCACCAGTAGCAATCACATACACACAGGAGTCTGGCAGTGATCTGGTGAGTGCTTGCCTAACATCAGACTGGGAGTGTGCTAAAGTATTGATAGAATCTGGCAGTGAGCTAGAGGGCAAGAACCAGGTACACTCACTTACCACCCACCCACTCACTAACTCACCCTCCTATCTCAGGATGGTCAAACTCCATTGTTGATTTGTTGTATGAAGGGTAATGCAGATATGGTACAGTATCTTATTAGTAGAGATGTCAACTTGGAAGCTGTTGACAATGTGAGCACACACACACAACACATGTTTCATGGTCACGCAATCATGTCTACTACACAGAGTGGTAGATGCTGTTTGCATTTAGACGAGGTCATCAAGAACTTGTCACTCCTCAAGTTACTAGTAGGATGTTACAAAGACAAGAAGATCACAGTTGAGAGACACGCTAAGGTAAGAGTAGATGATTGTTTGTAGTAGAAGTATGAGCTCCTCTCTCTCTCTCTCTCTCTCTCTCTCTCTCTCTCTCTCTCTCTCTCTCTCTCTCTCTCTCTCTCTCTCTCTCTCTCTCTCTCTCTCTCTCTCTCTCTCTCTCTCTCTCTCTCTCCAGAACTGGTATAGTCCACTGCTGGTTGCTTGTCTTGCTGGTGAGAGGTGTAATGATGCTGTTGAGGTGTTATTGACAGCAGGAGCTGATTGTAATGGTCACAGCAAAGTGAGTTATGTGTGTGATGGTTGCAAGTGTGTAACCCAGTGGATTCCTGTAGGCTGCTCATCGGCCATTGACTGTGGCTAGTTCGGCTGGTGATACTGCTATATTTCATACTCTCATCAGATATGGAGCAAGTATTGACATACAAGACAGGGTTAGCTTGCTCTACCTGTAGGCACCACTGATCTCTCTCTCTCCTTTAGAATGGATGCACTCCTCTGTTGTGTGCTTGTCTACGTTATCATCATCAACTAGCTGAGTTTCTTATTGAAAATAATGCTCGTCTAAACCTGTCTGACAAGGTTAGCTCATAGTCACTAGTATAATATCAGTATTGTACCATTGTAGCATGGTACCACTCCACTGTTTGCTTGTGTGGAGTCTGGAGCTATCGATCTCGCTAGAAAGCTACTGGAACGTGATCCTCCTATTAATATTATTAGAGTAAGCTCCTGTAATCACCAGCCAGTGCCATCTGATCTTACCAATCACAGAACGTTATAAAGCAGTTTATGGAAGGATCAGTTGAAGAGACTCCATTGGCCCATGCTTGTGGTCGTGGTGACCTGGAGATGGCTAAGCTATTGGTAGCTCATGGAGCAGACATTAACAGACTATGTGCAGTGAGTAGCTACATGCTATTAGTGATTGTTATCGGTTGGTGCTACAGGGTACAGTCCCTCCTGTTGGGTTTGCTATCATCTGCTGGCAGTTTCCTATGGTTGAATATATGATTGGTTTGCCTGGCTTTGATAGCTCCACACAAGCGGTTAGCAGCTGCTTCATTATCTAGCTAACTTCATCATACCATCTCTTGTAGCTATCAAGACCACTGATTATCGGTATCAAGTGTGAGAACTGGATTGCAACTCATCTCATTATTGTTAAATTCTTTACAAAACTTGTGAGATAATGATCGTAGTAAAGGGCTTTTATTTGTTGTTTATTTATCGTAGGAGACAGCATTGCAAAAGGCAAATGAGGGAGGATATACACAGCTGGAATCACAACTATTGTTGTTTATGGAGAAGGTATATCTATTCTTAAAACTCATTTACTCACTCATTCATTCACTCATAGACCTCTGGCAGAAATCTCAATGCTATGCTTCAAGAAGAGATAGTAAGTTGACTACTATTACTGCCTGAGTGGATGGCTACTGTTTTGTTTTGCAGGAGTTTGCAAAACTTAAACAAGAAGAAAAGAGAGGACAAACTGGGAATGAATCTCATTACACGATAGAACAGAATCTTCAGCGATTTTGTCAGATATGTGTCAGCGCTCTCAAGGCTAACACAGATGTGAGTGAGCACTATATGGAAGGGAGTTATGTATTTGTCTTTTCAGTTGACTGAGGTAGCAACGGTTGCTATGGCTGATGGTCATCATAACGTCAGTAAATTTTTCCTAGAATGTCATTCTAACACTCAGGTTAGTACAATGGTATACTGGTAACATCGGTACAATGGTATACTGGTAACATTGGTACAATGGTATACTGGTAACATTGGTACAATGGTATACTGGTAACATTGGTACAATGGTATACTAGTAACATCAGTACAATGGTATACTGGTAACATCGATGCAATGGTATACTAGTAACATCAATGCAATGGTATACTGGTAACATCAATGCAATGGTATACTGGTAACATCGATGCAATGGTATACTGGTAACATCAATGCAATGGTATACTGGTAACATCGGTACAATGGTATACTGGTAACATTGGTACAATGGTATACTGGTAACATTGGTACAATGGTATACTAGTAACATCAGTACAATGGTATACTGGTAACATCGATGCAACGGTATACTGGTAACATCAATGCAATGGTATACTGGTAACTAGGGTTGGGCGATATATCGATATTTCGATATTATCGCGATATACACAGGCATGATATATCGATCGTCGACTAAATGAACTATGCGATATTATCGCCGCACGATTAATATCGCCACATGATACTAATTTGGTGGAAGAGTAATAGCAGTGTATTTCCATTGCTATCGAGTTTGGCAAGAAAATACCTGTGTGTGCCGGGAACAAGTGTTCCATCAGAAAGGATATTCATCAAAGGAGGCCTCATTGTGGATCCATTTCGTAGTCGTTTGAAGCCTGACCATGTAAACACTCTCATTTTCTTGTCAAAATAATTTTCTCCCAAAAATTTTTTAAATAATTATTGTGATAATATCGAATATCGTGATAATTAGTATTATGATAATCGCCAGATGATATTTTTGGTATCACCCAACCCTACTGGTAACATCGGTACAATGGTATACTGGTAAAATCGGTTCAGTGGTATAATGGTAACATCGGTACAATGTATACTGGTAACATTGGTACAATGGTATACTGGTAACATTGGTACAATGGTATACTGGTAACATTGGTACAATGGTATACTGGTAAAATCGGTTCAGTGATATAATGGTAACATCGGTACAATGGTATACTGGTAACATTGGCACAATGGTAACTAGTATTATTGGTACACTGCTCATATTTTCTTTCAGAGTCCTCAACAGCTAAAGACCAATTTTCTGTACGGTCATCCATCTCCTCTGAGATTCTCTCTAGAAAATAGTTTGTTGACAATGGAGGACTTTGTGCACCACACTGAGCTGTTCTTCCCCGGTCGATCTGATGAGTTCTGTAAACAGCTTGTGCTAACCTTCCATGAGGTATGTACCATGTTTTTGAAACATGTTAAATACTGTGTCTTCTTTCAGATGAATGGTGGATCAGATCTTCCTACTGGAGGTGAATGAGCTAATCGTTGTTACATGTATCATCATTGTACCAATCACTGCAGTTGATGAGTGTCTCAATCGGTTATTCACTGCTCAGTTCTGTCCTGGAGTGTCAGTTGGTACTCGTGCCCCTCAGCAGCTTTCCTGTGAGTAGTGAAATATGAGAGTAGAGTAGCTATAGCTACATCCTCTGTAGATAATGGAGGACAGCAGGGGTCACGAGCTCCACCAACAGCTCTTGATGGATGGCGAACTGGTAGTTCCGGTAAAGTGTGTGTGTGTGTGTGTGTGTGCGTGCATGCGTGTGTGTGTGTGTGTGTGTCCTGTCATCTTTGTCTTGAGTATTTGTTAGTCATATCTGTACCAGCAGGTTTCGACCCCTACCAATCCAGTGTGGGTGGACAGCCTTACTCCTCCAGACCTAGGCCTGACACTAGGTCACGTGCACGCAATCCGTCCTCTGCTAAGCCTACTTGTGAGTTCACTGATTTATCTTATACTGCATGACTCAACCTCACATAATGCATAATGCAGCTAGTGATGTTGAGAAAGATGGTCGCAAGGGCACATCTTCCGTAAGTAAAGTAGAGAAACAAGACACACAGCTCAGGGTAACATCAACTAGTGGCCTTGTACCTCAGCAACAAGATCCCATCAGCACTCATGTGACCTTGTCCACTAACACTCAAGTGACCCCATCCGCTACCACTTCTACTCCCATTAGTACTCCTCAAACAGTCTCTCCCATCACTACACCTCAAGTTACCTTCACAACTCCAGTGACTCCACCCAACTATACTAATGATCTTGGATTGGATGTTCCACAACCTTTAACACATTCTCCTCCTTCCACACAATCTCATCCAACTACACCTCACAATCCTGCTCAGCCCCGCTCTGCTCGGCATAGTCCTCAAAAATATCCTTTAGTTGAACCTCGTCAACACTCTTCCTCTGGTCATGCTCGTCCTCATCATTCACTTGCTTCCCAGTCTGTCTCCGCTGTTTCACCTTCTCAATCTTTTAGTCCTGGTAATCCACATCCAGCCACTATTCAACCACCAGCACAAACCAGCTCTCCTCATACTGCTTTCGGTAGTGATTCGGGCCTTACTCAGACTTCAGAATTTTCAAGAATACAAGATGAAGGATCATCTGACTCATCACATAGTTACGACACTGCTAGCAGACGATCATCTCGCAGTAGGCGTCAACTAGCTGGTGCCAGAAACAGGATACCCAACTCTGTACCTTCTCGTAGAACGAAAAGCTACACACGCTCACAAGCTCATGCTGAGGTTAACCTTGAATCACTAAAGATGACTGAGAGGATTGTGTGGACTCGAGACTGTGAAAAACTGTTTAAAAATCTAGCAGAGATAGTTTCAGGACAGTGGTACACACTGGGTGAAGAGATGGGACTGTCTCATGTTAAACTTAACGCACTTAAAGAATTATCTGAAGATGATCTGGATGCTACAGTAGAAATGATGAGGTATTGGGTGAAGCACAGGCATCCGACATGGTGTGCACTGGAGGACTGCATTAAACAACTGAATTTTATCAACTACGATCTAATAAGCACAAAAATAAACCGATATCTTCAGTCACGCATCGTGACTAGAGTAGAAATTGTGTCACAGGACAATGAATGGATAGCAGATATAATGCAAGAGGCAAGTGAAAATGCCATCGACTATCATTTCAGTTATGGGCTCTGGACTGGAGAACGACTGAGGCCGATTGGTTTACCGGCAAAATATCACCATCATCAAAGCTGATTATGGCACTGCTTCAGAGCACTGGTGAAACCAGAAGATGGCAGCCAAGATGCAGTTAGAAATGAGTCAGCTTAGAAGACTATTTTGACAATAATTATTGTTGAAAGTGTTGTGATCATAATGAAGTGGATTTAAATTTTATCAGTGACAGTCTGGGTAGATATTTCTTCTCTCCATTCCATTCCCTACATAAACACACCAGATAAATAGCACACACACACGTTAACTCACAAGAATGTCTTCAGTGAGTCTTTATCGGTTAGCTGAGGAATGTCTGAAGGAGGCAAAGCTGTAATGTAATAGGCAGCAGCCTAGCTCACCAATACCAGACGTCTGATACAGCTCTCTTTCTCTAGCTATAGAGAGTCTGAGTGAGTCCTCTTTGCTAGCATGCTGTAGTCGATAGTGCTCAGTCAGTCTGCCCTTCCCGCCCTGAAGCTGGGCTAGTCTCTCCAGTTCAGCATCATGGCGGGTAAGGTAGCTAAGAGACGAGTCAAAGAGACTTTGTAAAGATAAAACTGACCTCTCCACTAATTGATGGACCTCTTCAACAGTATAGCAATTTTTCTCATCGGTCACGTGTTCTCTAAACCACTTCAACCTGCAGACTATTGTAGCCAATACTTCTCCTGACCTACCTATACTGGCTAGTTACGTGTACCTTGAGCTGAAACTATACGCGCTCTCTCTAACTTTCGTCTGTAGAGCGACAGTTGTTGCTGTTCGGATGAACACGTGGTCGACTAGCTTACTTGTCAACTCTGTTCTGGTGTATGACGGCCCTCGCGTGTTGCACGGCTCTCCTGGAGTTAGGATGGGGTACACGGACCTGTTGGCGCTTTGTCTTGTCCTTGGGCTGTGGTAAGAAGGGAGATGCAGGTTAGTGCAGTATGAGAAAGCACTACCATTTTAGAGGCGGGGGATTCGCACACGTGATTATTGCCGATTATTGCAGCATGAAGTTGGTATTGATCTTCCTTGGTCTGTTGCCTGCTGTGCTGTCTGCAGGAAACGTGATTTCTGTTAAGAGTAATGATCTAGGCTACTATCTGTGTGGTGATGGAAAGGACAAACTGGCTCCTGACACAACACTGGAATTGTCCACTAATTTTGTCCACCGTTTAAACTTTTCTCAACAACAGTTCTGCATTCTAGAAGACTTGGTTAACTTAACTATTATCAGTAATAGTTCTTCACACCACCAGGCTGTGATCCAGTGTGACCCGTCTGTCACGGGTGGTATTGGCTTCATCAATGCCTCCAGACTACAGTTGCTTGACCTGAACTTCCTCCATTGTGGTGGTGTGATTCCTGACAGTGCTCTGAGGCATGTCAATGATTCCAAATCTAGTCCTTTCTACATCATTCCTAACCAACAAGCTGTTCTCATTTTTAGCCACTGTCGAGACCTTGTTATCTCTAATGTCATTGTAACACGATTTAATGGTTTTGGAATTCTTGGTATTAACTTGTATGGATTACATACTACCATCAGCAAATTCTCTGCTTCTCGAAATAACAGGACTTCATCAAATGGAGCAATGTTCTATTTCTTTGATTCAAACCTCACTAACTCATCAACAATTGCCAGAGTCCATCTCACTGGATTAGAATTTCATTCAATTATAAACATACTGCCTGATCACTATGATCTAAGCAAGCTTTTCCTTGGCCAACGGGAGTCAATACTGCCACTGGTTGGCAGTGCTGGTGTCAGCTTTGTCTTTGCCCAAAGCTACAAAGTTGCTGTTATTTTTAACAGATCTTTATCGTACTTCAACATTGGCTCTGTTTCAGGAGGAGCATTTGTCCTCTTTTTAAACAACTTTCAAAATTCTACACTCTGTATTCATAGTTTTACTGTAAATGAAAACTTCCCAGTTGGAACAAGTGGCAGTAGCGGTCTACTAGTCCAATTTGCCCGCTTAAACCCGTACCTTTCTACTGATGAAGGACTAGAAAGTTGGGAGCCTTTAAAGATTGTAGACAGTATTTTCTTCTTAAATTCTCCTCCTAGTAAGACTTATAGTTCAACTGTTTTACGTAATGGAGCAATATCAATCATGCAGTATTGGCCGGTCAAGAATGCTTCCATCATTCTTAGTCAGATAAAATTCTACAACAACACTTCAAACCTACCTGGCTCTTGTGGATGTTTTTGTGCCAATTATATCTACACAGTTGGTGAATATCCTGGTCAGTCTATTTCCAATGGTATCAGTTTGTATCTGGAGGATACTGTAGCTATGTATAATGGAGGAGGTTATCCTACTTCCTCGACTGCCATGTTTTCATTCAAAGGTTTTGAAAAGGTTACTTTTAGTGGAAACTCTACTTTTGCTTATAACTATGGATCTGTCATTAAAGCTCGGCTCACTGCTGTCTATCTTCAAGACAAAATAGTCTTTGAGAACAACAGAGGCTTGCAAGGACCTGTGTTTCAGATTTCAGAACTTGCTTATCTTGTTATAGCAAAGCCACTCAATGCTACTTTTATCTCTAATGCAGCATTTTACTATGGTGGAGTGTTGTATAGTGATACTACTGGAGATGATGACTCGCCATGTGTGTTACAAGTTAGGCCAGCAGTCAGCAATAGTAGTGTGAATGTTTCATTCAATTTCATTAACAACTCGGCGATCAAGAGTGGTAACACCATCTATGCGCACCCTTTCTACAACTGCACTCAGTACACTGGCTATGCTGATGTACTGTCTCTGTATAAAAAACTGTTCACGTTCAGTGAAAATTCCACACAGGTCTTAAACGGTGCTGTTTTGAACCAGATTTCTTCAAAGGCCACAAAACTATGTCGATGTGATATAAATGGCACAGCCAGTGCACAATGTGACCAGTCTGTACTTCCAGCTATTCGTATTTATGGAGGAGAAAGAGTGAACTATTCTGTGTGTAGTGTTGATGCTGTGGGCTCTATTGTCTACTCGTCTGTAATAGTACGACTCTATAAAACACAAACTGGCGATGTGTTGGAGGAAACTAGTTCAGTTAGCATACCACCCTCTGATCAAGCACGACAGCTATACGAGAATACATGTACTGTTAGTAATGTTACAATATTGAGACACAATGGACAAGACAAAGAAGAAAACATCACAGTGACAATATCACTACTGCAGCAACAACCCTCATATCGTTTCAATGTTACTGTCATGCCCTGCCCTATTGGATTCACTCTGAACTCAGGCTATTGTAGATGTAGTGATTTCTTTACCAGTTTGAGCGGTGACATTGTTTGTGATGTCAATGATCAAACAATATCTGGTCTTTCAAAAGTAGCATGGCTTGGTATGATCAATAGCACTACACTTGGATTCTCTCGTGTGTGTCCCTTCGAGTCATGTCATTCTGACCTGACCATGGTTGATCTGTCTCATCCAGGTGACATCTGCAAACGCAATCGTACTGGCGTATTGTGTGGTAGCTGTAAAGGTAACTTGAGTGTAATGCTGGGCACCCATAATTGTTCTGCCTGCTCCAACTATTACTTATTTCTTCTGGTCTTATTTGCAATGGCTGGTGTTGTGCTTGTTGTGCTGCTGATGGTTCTTAGAATAACAGTGAGTAGTGGTACTATTGGTGGACTAGTGTTCTATGCTAACATTAGTGGAACTAGCACACTCCATTTCCTTGATCATGACTATCTGTTCTTGCGTGTTATCATATCGTTACTCAATCTAAACCTCGGCTTTCCATTATGTCTGTTTGATGGTATGACCACACTACACAAGAGCTTCCTACACTATGCATTTCCAGCTTATCTGATGTTGCTATTGCTCATGATCACTCTCATTAGTCACTGGTCAGCAACATTCTCCAAACTACTAGTACACAACATTACTGTTCAAGTGTTTGCCACTCTAATCTTCCTGTCTTACTCAAACTTACTTCAAGCATCACTCCTTGCTCTTATTTCTGTTCAAGTACAGTACACTGATAGCCATCATTATAAGACAGTTTGGTTTCTCGATGGAAGTGTCGACTATTTCTCATTCACTGATGGTCATGCATATCTCGCAATACTAGCAATTCTAACGCTATTGTTCATTGTCCTGCCTTACACTGTCCTGGCTACAATCAGTGGTAAAATGTTAAGATACAGATGGTTTGCCTTGCGTTTCAAGCCACTAGTTGATGCTCACTATGCTCCTTATAAGGACAAGTGGCATTTCTGGTATGGTGTGCGATTGTGGGTACTACTATATGCTATATCAGTGTATGCATTCACTCGTGGTCTGCAGACTAGAGGAATTGTTGTCTACATGTTAGAACTCCTAGTACTGATCCCTTTCCTCTGCATACAAGCTTACATTCGTCCATATAAGAACAATCTGTTGAACCTGCTGGATCTCTTCCTCATGACCATACTCACAATGACTACCGCTGGTCTAACATATGATGATAACTCCTTGGTCCAAAAGATTGCTCCAGTAGTGTCTTCAATAGTGGTAATTCTTGTTCTCATGGTGGTCTTTGTATATCATATCTACGCTCGCTGTGGCAGTAGAAAGTGCTTATGTTGCAATATTTTAAGAGATAATGAACAGCAAAGACTACTGATCCCAACACAGAGTGCAGTGACCATTAGCAGTGACACATACGAGTCGATTGAAGAAATAAGGAAAAACGAGTCTCAAAGGAACAAACTTCGTGAGTCTTTGCTCGGTTTTGTTGACGGATATTAAAAATATTTTTGTGCATAATAATGATAATGATCAATGTTTTAAAAAATGATAGCACAGATTGGTAGTTAATAAACTAGACTATGTTGACGTCATTGTTGTCAGAATGCGCTCCATTCTCAGGTGGCTGGTAAAGGTTTGTAGTCGAAGGCTTTGCGTCCAGATCTTCGTCAAGGTCAGCTAGAGATTCCGGACTCTTCTCGTGCATTGAAATGGGAGTCTTTTCCTGAAGCTCAACCCCTTTCTCACTCGGCAGTGTTTCTTGAGAGTAGTTATCTGCACAAAAATTGACAGTGCATTTTACAAGCAAATCCTTTCTTTCACTCACTTTTCCTCCTCCATATTGGCGATTTCCCGAATGTGGACGAAGTCTGGTAGGTACAAAACAGTGGTTTCTGACAGCCATAGGTCGCCTATAGTTAATACTCACCTCTCCACTGGAAGCAGTGTGGTACTTGCTGCTGGTCTTCCATGAACTGTACTTCTTCGTAAGCTTATTCCACACCTGCACAGTCACAAAATGTCACACGTTATACAGTGCTATGGACTGACTTACTCTCTCATTTCTTATCACATGGAAGAAAAATATTAACACTCCCTGGATGGGTAGAGAGAGTTAGTAGTGATCAAGCAGTTCAATGCTCACTTGTATGGAGTTGCAAATAGCAAAGATCCAAGCAAAAGCAGTCGTGTTGACATTGACAGCAAACAAGCCTATCACCCACGTCAGACCAAGCAGTGGTAGTAGTATTAGCGATGCCTTGATGACACTCCTGTGTGGTTCGAATGATAGCAGCTGCTCCTGTTGTATCATCACTCACTTGACTAGGTCAATCCTGTTCTCTTTGTCTGACATTACTCCTTCATTCCTACTGATCTTGTTCTTCACAAGAGATATCATCACAAGAACCAAAAATACAGTGTTTATCTAACGTGCAGCATAAACAATGTCAAAGCGATGTAATAGTTACAAATTCCTACCAGCACAATAACTATCATTGGAGCAGCAAAAGCCCATA
Source organism: Haliclona indistincta (assembly GCA_964017065.1). Classification (NCBI taxonomy): domain Eukaryota; kingdom Metazoa; phylum Porifera; class Demospongiae; order Haplosclerida; family Chalinidae; genus Haliclona; species Haliclona indistincta. Next base: position 1,176,072 of record OZ024784.1, read on the forward strand.
TCACAGGACGACCATCGGTAGAGAGCCAGCAACTGGACAATAGTGAATAATTGACATTGCTCTGTATAAATTACATTTTACTTACAACAAAAGTGTTCCATTGTTATCTGTTACTCCATATTGATCTGAAGCAGCTGCCAGACCGATAATCACTGGTACCAGTGGAGGTACTGTGTGGTAATACCAGCTGTGAACACCACACACTCAATGGAGTAGATCACTCACCCCAGCCTAGTAGCAAGAAGAACCACCATTTCTTAGAGAGCCTCGAGAACACCACCACCAACATGAGGTACAGCATGACTCCCTCGCACAGCATCCAGCAGAATACAGAGAGGAAGAAGTAATGGAGTAGAGCAGCCACTGCTGCACAACCAATCTACGGAGCAAGATAGTATAGATGAGAAGTAAAGTCCGATATCATTATACTCACTCGATTACTGGTAGCTGTCTCTATGCCTGCTACAAACACTATCAATGCAGCCAGTAGAGCAGCTGCCAGGTTCAGATGGACGAAGTTATTGACAGATACAAACAACTGCTTCCTGTACACACAGCACATAATAAGATGAAGTAAGTATACTAGTGCATACTGACCCAAATGAGATGAAGAATATTATAGTGAGTGCAAGACAGATTATGGAGACAGTGCAACCGATGTAGGAGACTATGGACAGTGCTTGAGCCTCGATTGGATCAATCGTCTGCATTGTACGGTTTAAAGCATACAAAGTGAGTTGATGCTGTTCTTACAGTATGAACACCGCTGACGTCCACCAGCACAGCAAAGCTAGTCAAGTGGGTAGAGTTACACAAGACCTGCTGGCTACCATTGACGTAGAATGTGGTAATACCATCAGATGACCACTCCCCATTACCACGCCTACAACACACAAGCACAGTGAGCATAACAGTATATAAACACTACTCACGGTTGAGAGAATCTCCAATATACGCATCTCGGGTCTGAGAAGTTGTTAGTCTGATGCAAAATAATGAAGGAAGCATAGAGTGGAGATGGCGTGTTTTACCAGAACTGTGAAGTTCATCCTGACTGGGTCATCTTGTAAGGATGCTGAGCTTCCTCTTTGCTGCACGTCTACCTGACTGGACAACACCACTGTCCTTGGCTCTATGTTAGCGCTGTAGGTACAACACAAGAGAGCTCTAGTTAGTATACAGACTGCAGTGTGTGAGTCAAACCTGCTGTTAGATGAATCGAGGAATGACTGAATGTTATTGATAAGTAGATTTGATACCGTGACAGAGCCTAAAGCAGAGCAAGATGTCTCACACTATTTCTCTTGTACTCACTGTACCTGATGTAGCTCTTTCTCTCAGTAGAGAAGCAGGTATCGTTATGCTGGCTGGTTCCATCGTGCCCAGGGGAGAGGTGAAGTTCTGAAGGTCCTCAGCAAGAGGGAACTGTATCACTATGCCTTCTGTACTATCACTGACAACTACTCTCTCAGCACGCAATGCTGTAGTGTACAATATGATGTTTAACAATACAACAGTACCACTGTACCTATATTGGGCCGTGACATAACTGACACGTCTCCTGGGTTAGGCAGTGCTCGAGCAACATACTTTCCATAGACCTCGGCATTGTCTAACAACTGCTCGCTTGCTGATGCTGAGTTCTGTTGCTGCAGTCCAGTCCATCCTGGCAGGTTACGTTGATCCAGCAGATTGTCGAGCAGCTGGATAATCCCCTATGGCGGCAGTATGATAATAGTCTTATACACGTTCCCATGCTTACAGTATCGTTGACTCGAGTGCCATTTTCAAGGCTTTGTTGCAGCACTTGAAGACTGTTCTCCAATATTATATTACTCGCCTCAAGATCTTGTGGTAATTCAGATGAGTTAGTCCCATCATTCATGGTTACCATAGCAAGCTACAATTATACAACAAAGTAAACAAGTATTAGTATGCCATGCTCACTTCATCAATAATTTCAGGAACTTCCTCTACCACGATTGGTACATTGTTTTGCTGATTAATCAAGAGCACAGATGCCTAAAATAATTAAGCACAAGAAAAAATAAACAAAAGTGAAGAAGTGTCATGCAAATATACCATAGCTTGCAGAGCTCTGATGACCCTATTAGCACAGGCTGATACATCTACTGGTCCCCACACTCCATTCCCATCACATTGCCTAGTGCTGAGTCCTATAGTGAGGTAAATGCAGACTATGATACACATGCAACACATAGGACTAGCCTGCTACTGCTGGAGCATCGGGACAATGCAGACTATGATACACATGCAACACATAGGACTAGCCTGCTACTGCTGGAGCATTGGGACAATGCAGACTATGATACACATGCAACACATAGGACTAGCCTGCTACTGCTGGAGCATTGGGACAATGCAGACTATGATACACATGCAACACATAGGACTAGCCTGCTACTGCTGGAGCATTGGGACAATGCAGACTATGATACACATGCAACACATAGGACTAGCCTGCTACTGCTGGAGCATTGGGACAATGCAGACTATGGTACACATGCAACACATAGGACTAGCCTGCTACTGCTGGAGCATTGGGACAATGCAGACTATGGTACACATGCAACACATAGGACTAGCCTGCTACTGCTGGAGCATTGGGACAATGCAGACTATGGTACACATGCAACACATAGGACTAGCCTGCTACTGCTGGAGCATTGGGACAATGCAGACTATGATACACATGCAACACATAGGACTAGCCTGCTACTGCTGGAGCATTGGGACAATGCAGACTATGATACACATGCAACACATAGGACTAGCCTGCTACTGCTGGAGCATTGGGACAATGCAGACTATGATACACATGCAACACATAGGACTAGCCTGCTACTGCTGGAGCATTGGGACAATGCAGACTATGGTACACATGCAACACATAGGACTAGCCTGCTACTGCTGGAGCATTGGGACAATGCAGACCATGATACACATGCAACACATAGGACTAGCCTGCTACTGCTGGAGCATTGGGACAATGCTGTGTTGCAGTAGTGTTTACTGCTGTCCTCGGCCAGTTCACTCTCCATGTGGTGTCAGTTTCATTAGAACATACCACTGTGCCTGTAGTATGCAGTAAAGCTATTATCTTTAGACAGTGGACACACCTTCTGATGGTAGCTGAGGATTGCAGAGTGAAGAATCTTGTGTTGGATTGTAGACTGATACGCAGTTGTCTTGTTGACAGTATTTGGGAGACCCAGAGCAACTTGACATGTTGCTGTCTCCAATGGGAGGCTGGTCAGGAAGTGGTTGGTCTGGAAACAGATCATAGTCACTGTCCAGTGTACACAGCCTTCCGTTGCCCACAAATGGTTCTGAGCACTGGTTGGAAGAACAAGCATGAACTTGTACTCCACTTATAGCTACTTACCATGCAAGTTCTATTAATGGGGCAGTTACAGGGACTAGCAGAGACACCAGAGCATGTTCTCATGTAGTCCATTGGCGGTGGAATAGGTAATTCTTGGTCAGGTATGGTGACAACATTCAAACGACACTCAAAGCACTCACAAAAATCTACAAAACCACAGTGATACACATTTGTAAGAGATTTTTATACAGCTAACAACAGTGATATAAGAGATACAGCATTTCACTTACTTCCACTCTGAAATCCTAGCCAACCACGATTAAAATCGTCTATTCTAATTTCCTGGTTAAGGAGAAATAGTCCTCTGTTGATGAACATCTGCTGCTACAATGACATGGCATGATCAAGAATACCAAAATTTTGTTTTCTTTTGCTCACCAATGAGCTTAGAGTAGTCAGAGAGGGTGTGGTCACTTCCATTGCAATGAATACAACTCTCTGAATTGTAACAATCACATCTGTTCTGAAGCTGGTGAACGTTACATTGTGACCCTCATTCTCAAAACGATTAGCAATCTGTAAATAACGATGAATGTCATACACTGGTCACTCATGTCATACTGTATGCACCTGTGCCTCCATTGCTGATTGCTGTGCAGTAACCTGCTCCACACTAGGAGCTGGACCTTCTAAATTATCAAAGGTCCGGAACCAAAGGATCAGGAATGGGTCCGTGTCAGCAGTAGCGAGAGTACAACCAGAGTAGTCCACTTGTGACCATATACCTTCAACACAAGGTCTCCTCACATTCACTATTGAGCTGCAATTGATAGTGAAGTGATGCTTTTCCTCATGATCTAGGTGGTTTACCTGAATTTACTGGATGCCATTGAGCAAGGTACAGTAGCTATCATTCCTTCCTCAGTTGGCGGCCATGCCAGTCCTCCATTAAAATCTGCCTGACAAGCTATAAAGACACAGCATATGACAACTTGGTTGCTCTGTGTTTATGCATTACTCACTTCGAATGACATTGAGAGACATATTCACCCCAATCGATGACGGGTCAGAATAAGGTCGTTCAACTGACGGATCACGCACATAGCATGATATGACTCCCTCTAATGATTCATCAACAGTCAGCGTCAGTGAATGTTGCTTAATGTTGTCATCAAATGAGAACTGTCCTTGATTTGAACAGATCTCGGTGGTTCCTGGGGGGATTAACCCAATAGGACTTAGGCATTGACTGCTAGGAATGACTGGTGTTCTAAACCAACGCAGACGAATTCTGTCATCACTGGGAGTGCACCTAAAGGTGACAGAGTCTCCAGGTCTAGCTGTGACTGTGGCTGGAGAACCCACTAGAGTTGGAGCTGAGAAGAAGACAGTAACAAATGAGCAGACAAGTATATGAAATCAGACTTACTAGTAATTTGAACAGTGAAGGTTTCGTTAACAGCTAATTGAGGTCCTTGCATAGGGACTAGGTAGGAGAATTGGATAATATTACAGAGAGTATTAGGTATTGCTTTTTGCTTTGTGTGTGTTGTGTGTGTGTGTGTGTGTGTGTGCGTGCGTGCGTGTGTGTGTGTGTGCGTGTGTGTTATCATACTTTGAACAGTGTACACGCCAGCATTGAGGATCCCAGCTGCTTGTTGGTACAATGCATAATTATAAGGTGAAATCTCGTAAGCCTGCGGCAGAACACTGGCGAGATTTCCTTCTGATTGGCAAGTGCTAGGAGGAGCCATTGAGTCATTATTAGGAAAGAAAAACATTAGTTGGTTGAACATAATGCTGGAGAAAGAAGGGTTTCCATTTCTCTCCATTGATGCAGCTTTGAATGGTAGTAGTAATGGAGCGCCCAGAGGTACTGTGACAACTGCTTCTGTCTGTCGTCGAAGATACAAAGAATTTCCAAAACCTATAACAAAATAAAACTTAAATGATTTAACTGTACAGTGTGCTAACCAGATACCACTGTCAATGTTGAAAACACTCCAGACTCTTGAGATACACAATCAATGTTCCCATCCAGCATTGATAACACATCAGGGCCTTCTGGCTCAATCAGTAACGAGATGCTCCATAAACTGATGTTGCTAATCCTAGCATTATATGGAGATCCAGTACCAGTAGTAATGTTTCCAGACATTAGTAGCTGTTGAAGATTAGAATTACTGCTTCTCCACATGAGATCACCATTGCCAGCAGTAGACCAGCAATTTAGATCAATACTCCCTTCAATAACAAAAGATACTGTATTGTTGTATGCTTGTCCAAATTGTACATTATCGGATATTGTCACAGGACCTACAAAAAAAAACGAGAACCGTATACATTTAGAGCCTAGTATCACTTACTAAATAGGGTTCGTATAGACTGTGTTTGAGGTGCAGCAGCACAGTCACTTAAGCCGGCGCTGTCATCGGAACACACCGTGCATCTAAAACTAACTAAAGGTTCAAGTTGCGGCTGCATACTGGGATCCACAGTTGGAACAGGTGATATATTCAGACTAGGAGGAGGGTACGTTGCTCCAGGTAGGTTCCTGAGATCAATAAGATAAGGTCGAAACATGACTTGATTTCGAGTGATATTGTTCGTGTAGCTGTACGGAGGTGTGGTCAGTCTTTCAAATGACTCAATTACACTAAAAGTGAAGAATAAACCATAAGAATTATTCAAGCAGTATATATCTTACGAAGTGAACCATGAGATGGGAGAAAGGGCATTGCTAGGAGTACAAGTGAGAGTAGCTACCTCATTTTGTGCTAAGGCTGGCGGCATAAGTTGTGTGAAAGAGACAGTCGGTACTAAAGAAAAGATATGAATAATGACATACAGAAGCTTAATCCTCTTACCTGTGACACTGACATTGATGATAGGACTATCAAATACCGACGATCCTACATGATTACAAGACATCACGTGCTCATCATGTGACTGTCACAAGTGCTCACCGTTATAACGGATTCGTATATTCTCATTAGCAAACTGTTGAGCAGCCGAGAGCATGATACTGTAGTTGTAGGCATTGCCTCTCTGCACGGTAGTCATCAGCATGGTCGAGGTATTGGTGGTGAGTACAGTAAACAAGTCAGTCTGGATTGAAGGCTGAACGATACCAGTTGAGTTAGCAGCATATGTGAATTGAAGAGTGAATGGTTGTCCTAGGCTCAATGGTGCAGGCACCACAGTGTGAAGCATGTAGAATGGGTCTGGAGAGAGAGGACATGAATTCATAAGATCAGATGATCCTGCAATTTTAGTGCTTAAATTACCATCTACTGTCAGCCTCATGGAAGCGGTTGCGCCTGCCTGTGAAGCACATTCAAATATTGCTCCCAGCTGCCCTACTCTGGCGCTGAATATGACTAGTCGCACTTCTCTAGCAGACACCATCTCAAGGTAGTATGGCTCACTAGTCTCTGGACTAGTGTTAGTGATCAGCTGACCACCAAACCTCCACTGCAGGTTATCGTGCGACCCGAATCCAACACATGAGTACCTGTATAAGCCACCACTAGCATCAAAAGGTGAAAAGTTATTCATGATCGCTAATGATAGCAGGAACTGAAGATCAACATGAATAGCAACGTTGGCTGCAAGAGAGAAGAGTATATAAGTTTAGTCATTTCCTGAATGCACAACTCACATGGAAAGACAAGGACGGTTATTGTGAGATTTGCCTGCACCGTGTCAGGAATGTCGGGAGAGTCTGCTCTGCACATGTACACACCACTCTGGCCTGCTACTGCACTCAGTACATTGTACGGAGAGCCGAACACCATGCTTGCTGGTGTGGTCACCTGTACAGGGACCCCAGGAACCGTTGATGTGCAAGCTATAGTGAAGCTGTCTCCTGTCATCACTTCAAAGCGGTTGGAGGACGACAGAGTTACACCTACAGGTCAAGCAGGTGAAGGAAGGAGTGGTACACATGCTGCTTACCGTAGGAATACACTGTTAGAACAAGGCTCCTTTGAGGAAGATTAGGTGGAGTAAAGACAACAGTCACATTAACCACACCTGGGAGGTCATTGGAGAAACTGATGCTGTACGACCCAGAGCTTTCACGTGTTACGGTCCCGGTCTTATTTGCTCCATTGCTGGTGTAGTAAGCTGATAGACCAGTAGTAGCTGTGATCTGACTCCCATCAATAGCTCTGTATTGTGCTGTCAGTGGTACAGTAAATGTACGAGTGGGAAAACCGCTCCTTACAACATGTTCTCCGCTCAAGGCAAGATATGGGTTAGCTGTGGTTTGAACAAACAAACAATCATCACACTAGACACTTGTGTGGTATGTTGTCCAAACAGTCACTAAAATGGTATGATTATCAGTGTATACTGTTACTGATTTAATTGCATTGCCTAATCATTATTACACGATGCAGCTACACCCTTAGGCCCTGTGACACGATGCAGCTACACCCTTAGCCCCTGTGACACGATGCAGCTACACCCTTAGCCCCTGTGACACGATGCAGCTACACCCTTAGCCCCTGTGACACGATGCAGCTACACCCTTAGCCCCTGTGACACGATGCAGCTACACCCTTAGCCCCTGTGACACGATGCAGCTACACCCTTAGGCCCTGTGACACGATGCAGCTACACCCTTAGGCCCTGTGACATGATGCAGCTACACCCTTAGGCCCTGTGACACGATGCAGCTACACCCTTAGGCCCTGTGACACGATGCAGCTACACCCTTAGGCCCTGTGACACGATGCAGCTACACCCTTAGCCCCTGTGACACGATGCAGCTACACCCTTAGGCCCTGTGACACGATGCAGCTACACCCTTAGGCCCTGTGACACGATGCAGCTACACCCTTAGCCCCTGTGACACGATGCAGCTACACCCTTAGGCCCTGTGACACGATGCAGCTACACCCTTAGGCCCTGTGACACGATGCAGCTACCCCTGTGACACGATGCAGCTACACCCTTAGGCCCTGTGACACGATGCAGCTACCCCTGTGACACGATGCAGCTACACCCTTAGGCCCTGTGACACGATGCAGCTACACCCTTAGGCCCTGTGACACGATGCAGCTACCCCTGTGACACGATGCAGCTACACCCTTAGGCCCTGGAACACGATACAGCTACACCCATAGGCCCTGTGACACGATGCAGCTACACCCTTAGGCCCTGTGACACGATGCAGCTACACCCTTAGGCCCTGTGACTCACCTGTGACAAGGTTTGCTACCAGGTTAATTTCTCCCTCACTGGTGCTGTTGCCAGTGCAGCTGTACATTCCTTGCAGCTGCGGTACGAACTGAGGGGAAAAGACTATTTCGGCCGCTGTGATACTGTACATCACTTCAACATTGATGGTAGCATTGCCTCCTTCAAGAATCACACTGTAGTTACCAGCTGGAACACCATCGGGCATGTTACTGAAAGTTGTTATACTGGTATCATTCAAATTGATTGCCCAGTTTAGAGTCACCGCAGATGCAAGATCAATTGGTCCACCAACACTGCAAGTTATTCTATCGAACATTCTATCCGTAATGATTGTGGTGCTGGGTGAGCCTGGATTGATATGCTCACCAGAGCCAATGCTTATATTAAGGAACACTGTAGGAACTACAGAAAACAGAATTATTTCATAGATCATGTAACAAGAACTGGAAATCAATCATCCTTATGTTTTGACTAGTAATGCTACAAGCAGTTCCTCTAAGTGCATAGTACCAAAATGTAGTCATACATGTTGGATAAAATCACCATCCATATTGGCTTACCACAGTGATTGGTGCTATTGGGTCGGTTTTCAAATCCACAAGAAGCAACGCAGCTGTTGTTCAGAAAGAAGTTGCAGCAATCAGCTGAAGATGGTCCAGTGCAATGCTGCAGACCTTCATTGCAAGCTGGACTGCAAACTGCATGTAGAGAAGATTTAATATTGGTATACACCACACTCTTAGTCAATTACCTGCGCAGAACGAGGTCGCCATGTGTTCTACACCACACGTGTAGCAGTCTGTTCTCAACGTATTGCTCACTGGACTAGACACGGCTGTTTGATTCACTCTCATCCACGTGCCTGATTGAGTGCACACCACGTCCACAAATGCTGTTCCTGCCTGAGGCATCGCAGGAGGAGGAGGAGAAGTGACATAGTCATTGAAGAGTGTGATCGCGGAGTAAGTGTTGGCGAGAGAACCCTGAGCTTGACACAGTCGGTTAGGCAGTGACGGTTCTTGTTCGATTCCTAGATCATTTATGGCATCTACGTAAAAATTAAAAGCGTCTGGGTTCTCCAAGTCGCTGCATGAGAAAGATTGGGCATTCGCTGCTAATGCAGCCCACAGGCACAGTAGCCATCCAGTGACTACTGCCATTTTCTGCACGTCTGATCTGATCAGTGACATCGTTCTGATTAGCAGCAGATTCCATCCGGTTCAATTACATATGTGGAGGCGTGGCTCCTACAGCAATGATGCAGCCCGGCTTGTTCCTAGCAGCTCTGCTCATCGCCTGCCTTCCTGGTGGGCTAGTAGCTCAGTCGTGCTCGCTGACAGACGCGCAAAAATTCTCGCCGTCCTGTGAGAACATTGTCAGTCTTACCTCAGGGACTATCTATCCAGGAGAAGACGTAACACTGGATTTTCACCCACCAACTATCAACGGAACACTTCACGTTACTACTCCCGCGAACGCAACCATCTTTTCCTCGTCTGCAGATTTCTGTGGAGTCGACAGCTTCTCTGAAGGAGTTACGTGCTCGCTGAACAACGTCGTAATTTCAGGAGGGTTTACAATCCATGGTACATGCCAGAACAGCAATCCAGAGGTGGAGCTCGGCTATGGACCAGCAGTACTCGTGCTTGGATTCGGAGCACCGTACAGCTGCAACGTGCTTCTGAACGCTACACTGGGACAGAGTGAGTTGCTGTAGAACCTTTGCTAGTTACTACTGCACTTAGAAGTTACAGTTGATACTGATATGCTTGTCTCTCTCCAGCTGTCTCCCTCGTTGTTGATGTTCCTAGCTCACAGCTACCACCTCACCAGTTCAACAGCTCTGGAGTGCTCGTTGTAAACAGCTACGTGCTTGATCTAACTGCTAATGTGCGTGTCAGGTGCTCCACTCCATCTGGGCCTGCTCCTATGCTGAGCGTACAATCACTATCTCAGACTCCACCCCCTCCCACTACTAACACCAGCACTAGTGTAACAGTAGTGTATCTTGGAGGGTTCGCTAACCAGTCTTCAGCTGTGTTCACATGTACCTCCTCTACTGGATTTGAGCTGAGGGGATATATCGTCACTGAATACAGTATGACCATGCACTCAGACAAGATACTGTACATTGTGATTGCTTCTGAGCCTCAATCATAATAAACTAGCTTTTCTAGTAAGATATGTGGTTTATTCTGTGGTGCTAAAAGGTCATTATAATTTATTGTCAAACTATTGCCTCTATGAATACTATTATATCACATTAGTTATGCGCATATGAATACTATTACTGTAATGCATTTTTGATACTCCTTTCTCTCTCCTAGTAACTCCAGCTGTGTTTTTCCCTAATGGAGACTATGCCTCCGTCGTGATCGGGTCACCATTGACTATTCCAGCCTATATCATCACTAGTGAACCTATAGATCAGTCCAGCATAGAGTTTAGACCAGTCAACGGTGTACCAGTTGCTACACCAACGATTATATTCAGCAGTGATGGGGTTAAAGTTGACATAGTATACAATGAAGTGCTGGTACCCTCTACCACTGCTCATGAGATTTGCTTTAACACGATTGTTAATGAAGGGTCTGGCTCGGGCATGCTTCAACCACAGCTTGCAAAGACATGTGTTGGCCTCTTCACACTCAGTGTAACTGGTATGTACTGATGCTGTATTGTATGTACATGGTTGTTTTATGCTAGAATGTTCATTGCTTTTGTTCTGCTTAGTTCCTCAGTTCATAATGTCTGAACCAGTCGTGTATGGTCTAATCGGAAGAACTGTTAACATATCGTGTGTGCCAAATAACACGGAGGCTGCTGTTGACTGGAAAATTCTGTACGCTACAAGCATTGCACATCACACTGACCACACCCAGTGCTAATTGAGTCTTTCTTTTGATTTTTGCAGTAACACTAACGCTATGTACAGCTCACAGCTGGAGACTGACCCGCAGTTCGTGTTTACACCGTCTCAGCTCAGGCACGAACTGACCTTTGACCTCACTATGATGACTCTTGGTAGCTATGGTTACGATGCCGACCTGTCCAGTTACAGCGACGTACAGCTGCAGTGTTCATTCTCTAATGATGGAGCTCACAACACAACCATCATCCTCCAACAAGGTCCTGAAGTCACATGTATTATACCAAGGGCGTTGATTATACATGTCTTATGTATTATGTGCTGTGTGTATTATACATGTTTTTAGTGTAATTATGCCCATTTTTGAAAAAAAAAACAATGTTGCAAAAGCAGACTCCAGACTTAAATGTACTGCATCTGGTACAATAATGCAACCAAGAATGGGCAAAATTTTAATGAAGTGAAACTTTGCACTGAAACCATGTAAGCAAAAATCAGCAATTCAGTTCTAGTAAAGAGTAATCATAGATAGTATAATAAAGGACATTATACCATCTGTACTGCACTATCTATGGAATAATGTACTAACTTATGAATTTTTAACTATTACCATATCTAGATGTGATCACTGTACATAAGGTAGGATTCGATGGACCTACCATTAATAACAACTCGATTGTGAATGGATTGTTCAACGGTGATATTCCTAATGATCTCATGAAACGCAATGTTCCTGGTAATCCTGTCATCAATATACAGTGTACTACAGTCCAAGGAGATCATGATCCCATATGGAGTATAGACAATACTACTGTGATCAGTAACACTAGCTACATAACACTCACTCAGTCTAACAGTTATGTCTCCTCACTGGCTGTGGTCGTCAACGATGAGACAGCTGGAAGATATACCTGCCGATCAGCTGTCAGTGGTGCCGCCATATCCTTCCTTCTTGTTGCAGGTATTTCTCTCTACCTCTTTCTAGCTGTTCCAATTTGAAATATCTCTCTTTATCTTAGACAATCCATACATCAGTCTAGTGTCACCTAGCATGGTAACTACACTCTTAGGGAGACCATTCAAGATTACCTATCTGGCAGCTTATAATAGTGATGGATTCAACAACTTCATCAACAGACTAGTGGTCGTGTTCACTAATGCAAGTACTGACAGTGTGAACTACAACTTTGGAATAGCAAATGAAGTAGAAGGGAACCAGTATCAGTTCGTGCACATACTAGGTAGTGTGGGCCCTTGGCATCGTGGAGTATATACTGTCAGGACACAAAGTGAGTTAGTGATAGGTTCGCTGACATTATGCTCTTCTCTTCTCTTGGCTGCAGTGTGTGAGATACCCTCCGACCCAATGTGTCTCTCACAGCAGAATGTGACTCTCAACGTCAGTGGTTAGTCATCATTCAATAATAAAAATGATGTGGGGTGAGAAAAATGTGACAATGTTTTTTCTCTCTTCTTGCAGTCCCGCAATTGATTCCATCCACTGCTACTGTGGATATTATTGAGGCAGAGACCCTTCGCTTATCCTGCTTTCCGTCTGAGGGCACATTTGCTATCAGCTGGGCTCACAACGGTGTCACTATTCCATCTCTTTCACCCAGCAAGAGGAATGCACTGAACAGTGTTCTGTCACCTCCAGGACTCTTCACTAACCTCACTCTATCCTCCATCAGTCCCCAGGATGCTGGTACCTATACTTGTAGTATCATAGTTGATGATATGGTGGCTGTTAGTAAGAGCATCACTGTGACTGTCCAAGGTATGTCACTCACTCACTCACACACTTTCTCACTCACTCACTCACTCACTCACTCACTCACTCACTCACCCACTCACTCATTCACTCACCCACCCACCCACTCGCTCACTCACCCACTCGCTCACTCACTCACTCATTCACTCACCCACCCACCCACCCACTCGCTCGCTCGCTCACTCACTCATTCACTCTCTTGCAGAACTTCGATACACATGTTTCAGCAGCTATAATGCTCAGTCACAGCAATGCACAGGAAGCATACTAGGAGATGTGGTCAATGTTAGTCAGTGCTGTACGGACAGGTCTGGTCAAGCAGTCATGGCTATCCCAGACTATGATGAATATGACTACATTGAAGAAAAAAGTTGCACACCTTGCAGTAAGTTCCTTATATCATAGTTATATCTGTACATATATCTTTCCACAGATTGTCAGACAGAGTTTAATGGCGGGCTGCTATGGGCGGAGACAACTGAAGGAGGGATTGTATCTGCTCCCTGTAGTTCTGTTTCGACATCTTTTGCTCCTGGAGCCTTAGTGTATAGAAGCTGCAGAGCAGGAGGGCAATGGACTGCCCTGGACCTTACTAACTGCACTGCCAGACCTGGTGCAAGCAGCTTTGCTCTCCTCTGGATGAGAGTGAGAAACCTATTAGAAATGAACGATTCTCAAGTGTTGTCATCAGTGAGTGCTATACAGTATCACAAAGACACACACATCTCACCTTATGCTATAGATTCGAGGCGACTTTAGTGATCAGCAGCAGTTAAATAGCTTCAGTGTTGAGAGATTGATCGAGATGATGGCGGAAGAGCAGACCGATGAGGAGTTGATGTCCTCTGTAACTCTTGTTAGTCTGAGAATAGACTCCGCCCAGTGGAGTAATGAAGATGCTATGGAGCTATCTAAAACTGTGAACGGTCTAATAGAGACACAACCATTTGCATTCCCAGCTAGAATAGTCCCTGGATCACTGGGATTGAGAATATTCAATTTGTCAGGTCTGTGCCTTTAGAAGCAAACACTTGCTGTTCATATTGTCTCTTACAGATTCATGTCCTTGTCGCTATACCGTTCCTTCTGTTTCCTCTACTATCATTTCTCTCTGTCCCGGATCAACCATAAGTCCTTGTGACTGCAGCAATGGGGACACCTGTCAGGTTAGCGCTCCACCCTCACACCATCACACCCTCACTACTATCACCTCTCTCACTGCAGTGTCAGGATCCATATGTTGGCGATGGAACGCTGTGCACACCAGACAGTGATGGTGATGGATATCCTAACACAGCTCTCTCGTGCAATGGAACAGAGCCATACTGCTCTATGGTAGGTCCTGATAGCTGCTGTCTTGCAGTGATCATCACTCATACTGCAGGATGTGTGTCCAGAGGTGTATAACCCCCAGCAAGACATTAGTGCCTGCATTATGACCCCTAGTGAGCACCTTTCTTTACCCTTACGCTTGATCTCTTTCTCTCTCTTTCTATCTCTTTCTATCTCTTTCTCTCTCTCTCTCTCTCTCTCTCTCTCTCTCTCTCTCTCTCTCTCTCTCTCAGATGTGACAGGCTGTCTATTAGAAGTGGACTCCACATGGTCGATATTGTGGGCTAACACACCTCCTGATGCAGTAGATACTCAGCGCTGTCCTGGTGGAGCCGAAACCATTGGTACGAATACCGGTTCAGCTATCAGTACAATTTCTCCAGTTGATAAAATAAAAGTTCAATGGTCCCTATTTCTGCAGGTAATGCAACTCGATACTGCACAGCAAACAGTGAGTGGGAGGAGCCTCGTGTTATCAACTGTGTACCCAGGCAGTTCCAGTCCATCAGTGACAGAGTAATGATGCATTCATTCTAGACATGTAGAGTATATCACATTCACCTACCCAGGCTAATGAGATATTCCGCAGTGACAACCTGACTGCTGGAGAACAGTTGAATCAGTCCACCGCAGTTGTGATGGAGCTAGCTATTGCTACTAATGTGACAGTCTCTCTGCTGCCTGTTGCACTGGAGGTCGCTAATGAAGTCGTGAGAGATGTGGTGACAGCTCTCAACACCTTACAAGAACCAGTGGAGACTGAGATTGTCCAGGTAGAGAAGTGAAATAACTCACTTTTGTCTTATCTTGTCCGACTTATTTTTCTGTCTATAGAATGTGGTTACAATCATCAGCAACTGCCTACAGGAGAACCAGCTACCAGGCTGGATTGGTCTACAGAATGTCAGTCTTGTATGCTAATGTGTTAAGTCACTTAATACCAGCTCATTCTTGCACAGGACGATCCTGACAGGAGTCGTGCCGGCAGTGGGGTACTCCTAGACAGTTCTGAGAGTTTTGCCGCCTACATTGCCAACGTGCTCTCTGCTGCCAACACTAGCTTCTCATTGATGACAGCTCCGAATATCAGTAAGTGTGCAGTCGCACCCTCACTACTCTCACTCTCACCATCTCCCTCACTAGTTATAGCAGCTGCTACAGTAACCGGGGACCAGAATTCTCTTAAATTTCCTCCTCCTGGAGTACTTGAGGATAGTGGTTTTTCTGTGACAGCTGCAGCTGTTTCCCTACCTTCAGAGGAACTCAATCGACTCTCAGCTGGTTAGTCAAAATAGCAAATACCTGAGGTGCTGTAAATTTTGATATAATAGGCGAGAATGTCTCAACTGCTGGAATACTGTTTCGTAACTTGGAGGAGTTCTTGTCAGCGTTGGACCCAGTTACTCGGTGAGTGGTCTAGTATAGAGGGGTCTGGTACCAGTGTGTTTGGTATAGGAACATGTCCATGAGGCCGGGATCTCTGCTGTGGTCAGGTCAGGTGATAAGAGGAGGAGACACCTCGCGATACCAGTTCAGTGGTGACAATAGGGTTAACCTCACATTTGAACTTGACATGGTAGAGACATTGTGTATGTGTGTGTGCTTGATTCACACGCTATCTTTTTAGATTCCAAACGCTACCAACCATACCTGTGTTTTCTGGGATGATGGGTAAGCTATTCTAGTGTTGAAATGCCTCTATTCACAGCTCTAATGCAGTGCATGGTCGAGTGAGGGAGTTGAGACAGTACGCAACGTGACAGATTCTAACGGAAGGATGATGGTCGAGTGTAGCTCCTCCCACCTCACTGCCTTCGCTGTGCTGGTTGATGTGTCAGGCTCAATACAGGTAAGGGATTAACAAGTGTGTCTCTCTAACTGTTACATCTCCGTAGAATTTCGATCCAGGTCATCTGAGAGCTCTACAGGTAGTGTCCTACATTGGTATGGCGATCTCCATGGTATGTCTTCTAGCTACAATCATATTCTTTGCAATACAAGGGTAAGGGTTACATGAGAGAGTGTGTGTGTGATGAATTATACCCTCACAGGAAAGCACTGTTCCAGTCCGTACACATGCTTATTCATCTCAATCTGGCGATATCGCTTTTTCTTGCTTATCTCGTATTTGCAGCTGGATCTGAAGCAGGCACCAGCAGCAGAGTGAGCTATACCTGTATTCACCATATACTGGTCAGTTCTTCTCTCTCGCACTCTAGGCTGCCTGCGCTACAGTTGCTGCTCTCCTTCATTACCTGTTCCTGGCATCATTCTGCTGGATGCTGTGCGAGGGAGTCATGCTGTACCTCATGCTGGTGGTGGTGTTCTCTAGACTGTCCAAGAAATGGTGGTTCTTCTTGATTCTAGGCTGGGGTACGTTGCTTCATCTCTTGCCTTCTCTCCTACCTTATCTTCCTCTCATTTGCTGCAGCACCACCTCTGGTCCCAGTAGTGATAGGTCTTGCTGCAGCTCACGATCAATATGGGGTAACCAATGAGGAAGGAACCCTGCTATTGTAAGGACATGCAGTTGAATATACAGCACTTACTCATCCTATCTCTCCGATCCATAGTTGTTGGTTGTCTGTGCAAAGAGGAGTAATCTGGGCTTTTGTAGCACCTATGTTAGCTGTTATAATAGTGAGTCTCTTACCGTATACACTGCTCGACTCATCCTGCTCAACACAGATTAATGTCGTGTTCCTCGGGCTGGCTCTGAGGGTGCTTTACAAAAACAGAAAGGAGAAAATCGGCAGCAGTGAAGAGAAGGACAGCAGGAAGAAGCTCGCCAAGTAAGCACCTGTGACATGAGTGAACATTGTGTCATAATGCCTGCTCCAGGACACTGCTGCTAGCTTGCATAGTCTTGCTTCCTCTGCTCGGGTTGACATGGCTGTTTGGACTACTAACAGTGAATGAGGAGAGTGCAGTATTTGCATGGCTCTTCACTATATTGAACTCTGCTCAGGTATGTACCATACACACAACATGTATTGGGACTGGAATGGAGCTTATTTTCAAATAGGGAGTAGCTATCTTCGTGTTTCATGTGGTGCGGAATGATCGCGTGTGGGGTAAGCTGTTACCACGTATCAAACGTATCAAGTCAAGAGCGACACAGAAATACACTCTAGTAAGCATCACTATTCAATTATCACGGTAACCACATACTCGTTCTCCGACAGAAATCATCAGATTTCAGTCCTTCTAAGAGTAATACTATGAAATCAAAAACATACAAGGATTGTGAGTGTAATAGTGTTACCAGTATTGAGGTGTAATGGTTCCTATAGCATAC
This sequence comes from Haliclona indistincta, assembly GCA_964017065.1. NCBI lineage: Eukaryota > Metazoa > Porifera > Demospongiae > Haplosclerida > Chalinidae > Haliclona > Haliclona indistincta. The sequence continues at coordinate 1,193,896 of OZ024784.1, forward strand.
AGCTCTGAGAATCATGACTCCACCCATGTCATTGCTAACACATACGTTGAGATGACACCATTTGAGAGGAAGGCTGAAGAGGCACGTGCACTACAGGAGGAGGAGGAGGCAACAAGAATGGAGGAGGATACTCAACTGGAGAAGGAGGATGAACAGCAGCAAGATGAGGTTGCTGTAATGGAGAAGGGCCAACCAGTCGATGGCAGTCCTGAGCAAGATAAAGAAAAGCTGATTACTGAGCAGAAACCAGTTGTAGACGAGAAAGAACAGCCTGACAGCACAGCAGAGGTAAAGCCACTAGAGGCTGATCAATAGGCAGCACAGTCATTACTACCACTGGCACTTCTCAACAAATTTTTTTATAATGCATCAAAAATATTAAATTTTTATAAACCAACTTTGAACAGCGTAAAAATGAAGTCATATATTTATTGTAATGGTATTATGTTTTCTTGTTAATTTCTTTCCCACACGATCGGCGTCCATTCTACCACTGCTGGTATCTCCACGGTTTCCTAAGCAACAGAAAAGCAGTTATACAATGAGCAAAACTACTGTAACACATACCTCAGCAGAGTCTGTCACCTCAGCCCCGCCCATTGATTGCTGTTGCAGATCATTCACGATTCTCTCGTAGAGCTTAGCGATTTTCTTAGAGCGCAGTTCGTGTTTTCTGATCGAGTCAGCATAATATTCTACCGAGATCTTGAGGTCTTCTAGTGTCAACTCCACATCGTGACGTAGCCGGTCTATGGCAGCAATAATGTAGACGAAGGCTAGTAAGAGAAGGTCAGGATCGGTCACTTGATCGGTCTTGTAACAAGCTACAAAGATTGAGCCAGCACTGTACATCATGGTTGCTATAGCAGCGGACAACAGGTGACCCTCTAGAAGACCTTTATTGTTGAGCGTAGCTAAAGGACTGTCGTAGTCAGCCACTGTCTCCAACCAAGCTAGAAACTTATCATCTTTTCCTCCGATAGGTAGCTTAGATATCTTAGATTGACTGAAGTATTTCATAGCAAACTGGAACCTGCCAGGGCCTGCAGCATCTACTGCTTCTTCACCAAAGAGCATCTCTGTCAGACCAAGGAACCTCATCTGAGGTTGCATTGTGCCCCAGTACAGACCATCTCGCTTGTTATAGGTGACAAGTAGGGACGAGAATGCCTCACAACACTCATGATTGATAGTGAAGACTTCTTGCACTGGGAAGTGACCAGGACACACGTGACAACTGTCAACTGTTTTACAGAAGAAGTAGTTGAAGATAGAATGCCCGAGAGCAGTGATGACCTTTGAACTCTCGTTAGCAGTGCATGATGCGAGAACATACAAGCCAGCAATAGGGATATGCTCGGCAGCTGTTGCTAAGGTGAGCTCATTAGCCACACCTCCTGCAAAGCAGCAATCTAAAATGACCAGTACATAGCGTCCCTGGAACTGTATCTCAGCTAACCATTCAGCAATGTTAGCGCCAGTGATCAGCCGCTCTTTGGTGTAGTTGAAATCAGACGGCGCCAATCCAGACTCACTCGCTCTGATGCTCAGCCCATGACCAGTGAAGTGGAAGATGAATAATCCATTGAGCCCCACACGAGCAGCTTGCTCCTGGAATGAACGCTTGATGCCCTCGTACGTCGACTCTGCCTGATGCTGTGATGCAATGATTGTCTTGATGTTAGGTTTGCCTGGTAGTCCCACTGCATAGTAACAATGATGCAATATCAATCACTGTCAACATCACAAGAGAGGCATTATGATGCACAGACACACTCTAATGTATTAAACCTAGTTTCATCAACACAAAAACTTTCATAGATATTAAATTACTTGACTCACAGTTTTTCCTTGCCAGTTCTGATATGTATGTAGCGTCACGACCTGCAATGAACGATAAGGACTTGTGCTCGAATGAAGGGTCGGTCTGTTTGTCGATCCCCACGGACAGGCAGTAGCTCTGGGCTGCCACGAAATCTATCACTCCAGGTGTTTTTAATGGCGGAGGCTTCTGCCTCTCTGGAGGGCTTAATTCGATCTTTTTCAGCGAGCTATCCGAGTTACCCATATCGTGTCACACCTAGGTAGATACGTGTTCACAGACAGTAAAACCAGTAACTTCCCAACAGTCTAGGTCACAAGTCCGCCCTAAATTTCTTGAACGATCCGAGGTGAAAATCCCAGGGGTAGTCCCTCGTTACCGATAACGAGCCCCTCCCTCTGATCTATTATTGTCTGCACTGAAGCATCAGCACCTACACATTTTTGTCTGCACTGAAGCATCAGCACCTACTGTACACATTTTGAGACTGCGTTTTAGGCTGCGTTGCGACCTCGTCATTTTCCAGCCAATTTTGGTCTTCATTTAGCCCTGGTGAATGATACATAAACCTGGTGGTGTCCAGGTGAGCAAACAGCACAGCTTAGACCATATTCTACGCCAAAGTATGCATTTCCGGGCACCCTGAAGCGATCTGTCTTGTAGACTGTGCTATTCTTAACAGCCATTGTACACAGAACTATGTCATCTCAATGAAAAATCTGATTGGTCAGTTTTGCAGTTGAAATCATGCTGAAATGTGCTCTCGAATGATAAATACATTACAGATTAATAAATTTAACATAGCAACAGAAAGATAATATTGAATTTTGTCGGAAAGTATTGACTGCCTGTGACCTGAAATATCTAGATAAAGAAAAACTGAATGTGCTAGATGCGTTAATAATATGGTTTACCATGTTATCCTAATTCTTATCATTATCCATTTGGTCTTTATTGTCCTGCTGTAAGTCTGCTTTCTCCATCTTGTCCTGTAACTATAGACCAAAACCACAATGTTACTATTGCATCACAGTATGTGCGTACCTTATCGTCTGTGATCTCCTCGTCCTTTGTCATTATGTTTTTAGTGACTGAAGATCTGGAATTCCGTGATCGGTAATGATGAGAGGAGAGAGGCTTGATGATACTATTATGCATAAACGACATCACCTGCACAGATATCCACAGCACATGATGAGCAAACAATGTGTGTCATTGACTTACGATCTGACTTCTGATGACGTGAAGCACGAATATAGCCAGGCCCTGCAGCAACAAGAGTAAAGAGAGTATTACACAGCACATGAGTATTTCTGTATTCTTGTTCATCCAAAACCTCACTAATCAGAATGCAATGTGTAGTATCTTACGCACATCTGTTCACTATCTACATGTTTTTTCTATTCAAATCACCCATTCAGATTAACTAGGGTCGAGTGTGAGGAACTAGGAATAAGTGAGCAGGGCGTTTTTACAAGGGTGCTTTCAGTGCTTGAGCACCCCCCTAAGAACCAGAAATTTCTTTTTTTAATAAGGCATAAGATATAATTAACCATGCTTAGCAGAAGTAATTAATGTTTGCCATATTTAGTAAGGTGATTAGTGGCTTGCTAGCCATAGGAATGCACGTTTTACTATACTAGCTCAGAGAACAGCTGCAGTATGTGAATTTCATACTGTAATAATAATAAATATTTCGGGCTTGGTCAATAAATAATGGGTGTGGTTTATATGAATATATAATTAAGCACCCTCCTACTCCAAATCCTGGATACGCCTCTGTAAGTGAGCACACCTGTAATGAGTTGAATATTGTGAAGATCCACAGGAACACAGAGGTATTACTGTTCACAGCAAACACTCCTACAATCCATGTGATCCCCAGCAATGGTAGCAGCACTATAACACCCTTGACAGCTGACCTGCATGTAGTGGTCGAGACAATGAGACATAAACATTGAAGTCATCCCAGTTTAGAACTAATATTTTGTGTGTTTCGTTTCCTGTGTTTCACGTCAGACTAATAGGCTTCCCAATACATTTGTACTAGGAACTGTTCTTACACAAACTGAAAGATTTCCCTTATGGTTTTTATTGCTTCATATTTTTCTGAAGTGTACAGTGGTTTTTATGCTTCTTGTAAAATTTTATTCATAAACCGTGAAGCGTGAACCATACATTATCAGCAATAAAACGGTGTCTAAGCACTGTATTACTGAATCTCTTCGATGCAATGTATACAAAGAGACTTGTCATATTATGCATTGCATTGATGGGATTCAGTACCACTGCGTGTGGATCCCATTTTATTGCTGATAATGTAGGGTTTACGGTTTACGAATCAAATTTTGCAAGAAGCGTGAAAACTGCTGTATGTTACTTACACCACGAGTGCTCTTCTCTTGACATTCGTTTCTGCTCCTCCTTTTTTCCTGCCCTTTACCAGAGCAGCCACTGTCAGCAGCAGGATTAATGAGTTTACCTGTATAATGATGAAGATAAGCTCACATAGTAGCTAGCATAACAAACACACAAACTCACACAGATGATTGCAATAACTGGAGCAACAAAGGACCACACAACACCATAGTCAGTCGAGAGCCAGCAGCTGTAAGTGTGTAAATTTAGATCAATAAGCAAGCACACATTATAGCTTATTCTAACTGTAGACATGCTATGCTGATGTACACATGTTGACATGATCCTGCGGTATACGCTAGACCTCGTCTGCCCACATTATCAGTGATTATTAGGTCTAGTAGTTTGAATAATGGTACTCACTAGCTGAGTGTCTTGCTGTAGTGCCCATACTGCTCTGGTCTGATTGCAGCTGTGATGGCTACCACTATCACAGGCAAGCCTGTAGTGAAGCAAAAAGAGCTATCACAGTAGAACTTATACCACACTCAACAATTGTCAATTCAATGCTACACACAGTATTAACTTACCCCATCCAAGTGGAGTAAGGAGATACCATTTGTCAGCAGCTGAACCGAACACTCTCACCACGAGCAAGTACAGCATAATACCCTCGCACAGCATCCAACAGAACACAGCCAGGAACAGGTAATGGAGTAGGCCTGCTACTACACCACACAGCGCCTAGAGGTAGAGAGAGAGATAGTGATGGTGAAGAAAATGAAGTAGGACTCACTCTGACACGAGTAGCAGTCTGTAGTCCAATCAACAACAACAGCAAAGCCAAGGCTAGCGCGACGCAAAAATTGAGATGAATGTAGAGAAGAGAACCACGATTGAGTTTCTTGCTGCAGTCAAACAAACACAAATAAAACTTGACAGTAAAATTATTCCTAGAACACAGAAGCCTGCACAGCTGGTAATCTCTAGTGTTTATATCAAAGAATGCAGGCTCACTCACTGGAACACAACAAGAAAGCCAATGGTAACTACCAAGCTGATTAGAGAGATTCCAGACCCTATGTAGCCAACATAGGACAGTGCCTTTTGCTCTATTTCAGATATGTTCTGTGGAGAGGAGAGAGAAGCTATGACAGAGACAGCAAGTAGTTAGTGGTGCTGCAGTACATTGGTTATTCCTTGGGTATCAAACAGTATAGCAAAACTGGTGAGATGGGTACTGGTGCAGATCACACTAGTGTTGCTGACAACTGTGGTGTTGACGCCTTTACTGGACCAACCACCATACTGTCTGGAGAGAGAGAGAGAGAGAGAGAGAGAGAGAGAGAGAGAGAGAGATGGAGACAGTGAGAGTACGTGTTAGAAGGTGATAGTAATACCCAATATTAAAGTCCCAGAAGCAGCAGACTGGATTACTATAGTTGTCATTGTTCTGCTGTAGCTGCACATTGCACAAGAAGAGATAAATAAATCGTCTTATTCCTAGTTTCTCTTACATCTGGAATGGTAAAGTTCAATCCCACATCACAGCCTTCATCTCTGTCTCTCACATCCTGGTCTTGCCAAATTACTTGTGACGATATGACAGCACCGACCACCGTCAAATTCCGCGATCGGTTACTGTACGTGAGAAAAGGGTGAATTACAATACCATTAGACGGCCTGCACCAGCATGTTTCACACCTGTCATGTCTGCAAAACACCTTATATGATTATATAATTTATCAAGCAGAACAACTGAAGCCAGACAGGTCAACAACATATACATTCACAGCCAGCACACAATCAGCTGATTAGTGACAACTTGATTTATAATGAATTACATAATTATGAAGCATTTTTGTGGAAGTACATGTGACTCTTTGTTTATCACTTGTACAGACAATCAATCAACCTCCATTCTTAAGAACTGGTGTAGATGAGGATGCAACCATACAGAAGATTAAAGTGATAACTTACACTTGATCCTCCAGTAGCATACCAATGTTGTTCATTGCAAGAGTCACCACAACTGACTGGCAGTCTGTAAACAACAAAAACGCACATAATACACACATGCACACACACACACACGCACACACACACACACACACACACACGCACATGCATATGCACATTGTTATACCTCTATCGATATCCGGTTGTATGCATCGCTGAGGGGTGGAGCTGGTATCATCAATAACAGTATTAGAGCTTGCTGAACACAGGTAGCAGTTGGGCAGTTCAATTTTAGCATTGCCCCCATCATCTGATGTGGTCACCGGTGATTGTAACATCAAGATAATGATCATACGACTAACCCGACTGAATCCCAGGAGATTTGTATGGGTCCTCTATTGAACTGTTTGAGATATGAACGGTGAACTCTGTGTGAACAGGATATAACCGGTTATTACAGGTTATGACTAGTTCACTCACTCATATTTCTCCCTCCATAGTTGAAGTTAGAATTCAGTCTGCCGTTTTTCGACAGAAGATTCTGAGCTACCACGTTTGACAACATCTCAAGGTTCCGCAACATGTTGGAGCCTTTACTCAGTTTCTATGACAATAATGTACAATGTAACAGTTTCTATTATTATAATTTTTCTTTGTACCTGAGTGTACTTATCAACATCAAGAACCCTTTCACTTGTCAGTAGAGTATCAAAAGATTCAAAAAATATCTAAAGGGTGTTGAAATTGAAGAGATAACACGATTCCTGCTTACTTCAGCATCTTTGGTGTCCAATAATGTGAAGGTCCTATTTGCTGTAGTGAGGTTAGTAAATAGTTGCTCTGTTAGGTCCAGGAACAGGTCAGTTGTGTTCCCGAACTGGGCTAGTCCCTTGGCTACTGCAGCCAGCATTGCTATATCACCAGGTGTTGAATGGTCAACCAGTATCTCACGAAACAAGACTTCCTGTTGGGAAAAGTGGAAGAGGAATTCACAGTTTTAATATCAGCCCCTGCATCATAACATTATTGGTGTTGCAGACACACAATGATACTCTACATGTGTGTATTGTTTCAAATTTGTGTCTGGTTATGGCTGATCTTTACCAAATTAAGCATGCATAGTCACAGAGACACATACTCCACTCACACAGATTTCATGGTTAGTATTCAGAGAGCAGTGTTCAGTCAACTCTTCACTGACAGCTTGTTCCGCTGCCTCGAGGCACTGTCTCTGACCATTGGGATCATCGATGGTGTCGCACAGAAAGTTAACATGATCTATGCACTCCTCTAGCTGGTTCGAATCTCGTTCAAAGCAGTACCTCACGTACTTTCTCACACAACCACTAACAGCAGCACTATTTTTGACATCATCTGGCTCCTCATTCATGCAAATTTGCATGAACCGATTTACAAGCCTGCCCACCACAGTGCGGTTCATGTCGCCAGCTACCTCGTTGACGAACTCTTGAGTGCAGACCAGTGGAGGCGTCAAATTTATCGACGCTGCAGACTGGTTCAGCCTATTGCAGACCTCAACAATGCACCCGAGCCGCGTGTCTTCGTTTTCGTCCCTAAGCTCTTCCACGCAATATTGTGCAACTCTGTTCAGAGCAGGATAGTCCAGCCCGCCGCCTGCCTTCATCATGTTGAACACCTCAGTCGATCGCTCAACACAGTCGTCTACTACGCTTGAACGAGTGCACTGATTTTCTATTCCTGGATCATCATTGCTATCTAGAGCTTCGAATGTTGCCGAGAAGCAAGCTGGGTTCGTATCTATGAACAGAATAAAAGCAGCAACAGTGTGATAACATAGGGTTTAGGTAGCATACCGTCAGATATGGCGATTGCACCCATCAGCACCAGGGCTAGAAGCGAGTAGAGTAAATCAGCTAGCCGATCCATTGCGAGGTATAGTTGTGTTGTGAAACCAGGCTCTTTATGAGGAAGCCCAGCCTCTATAGTCTATAATAATCTAGACCTTATTAGGTTTGCGGTAAAACAATCATGATTATTAGTCTAGTCTCAAAAATAATATTTTTTATTATTATGGTAAAATTAACAAGGAGTGATAATATATATTATTGCTATACTGTGACTAAGAGAAAATTTTTACACAAAATTGCCGACAGCAGAGCAAACATAGTACAATAATATAATGAGTGAGCTGGTTACATGAAATAGTCAGGTATACGACGAGTAACTAGAGGTTCCCCACGGCGAGGAGCTGGATCAAACTGGAGACTGAGAGGAAAAGAGAGAGGGAGAGGGAAGGAGGAAGGGAGAGAAGCAGGAAAGGAGAGGGAGGACAGAAGCAGGAAGGGAGAGGGGAGAGAAGACAGAGGGAGAGAAGGAGGGAGGGAGGGCAGTGGTAGAGAAGCAGGAAGGGAGAAGGAGAGAAGCAGGAAGGGAAAGTAAAGGGTAAAATCAGAGGAAATATTTCTCAAGCTCACAAAGAGTATTTTAGACCATCATCAAGTTCCATGATAGCTGCCTGGTTGCCACAACGATAGCAGTAGTTAGGAGCGCTGAATATAGTGACTACATTACGGTCATGACACCAGTTATAGCCCTGGAGGGAGGGAGGGAGGGAGGGAGGGAGGGAGGGAGGGAGGGAGGGACAAACACAATATTATTTAGAAATACATTAATGCGAACACACACACCTCCATGACCAGCTGGTGTGCTCTGCTAATCAAAGTGATGCCGTTGTTGTGATTAAAATTCTCTGATATATCCTGACCAAACGTGTAGCCAGCCCCTCTAGGAGAGATGCCCCATCCTCCTCGATCATCAGGATCAGACCAGAGCAGATCACACATTGGACCCTGAAGATAGGATTCTATAACGACCTCACTTTATTCATGATTATTACCTCATGCGGCACTTCCTGTAACCTGTCTAGAGAGCGTATGTGATCAAGTGTATCTATGGATGGAGATAGGCCTCCATGGAGACAAAATATCTGTACGAGAGAGAGAGAAGATTAGACAGAGAGGGATTATCTTATCTCTAACCTGTCCATCAACTAGAGCTGTAAGAGGCAAGTAGTCAAACAGGTCGGTGAAATGTTTCCATACGTTCGGGTTGCCGTATTTACGAAGACATTCATCGTAAAAACCGTACACTTGAGTGATCTGCCTACTCTCGTGGTTACCGCGTAGTATGGTGATTCTGTTGGGATATCTCACCTGAGAGAGAGAGAGAGAGAGAGAGAGAGAGAGAGAGAGAGAGGGAGGAGAGTGGGAAGAGTGAGAGAGAGAGAGGGGGAAGAGAGAGTGAGTAGGTGAGAGAGAGGGAGAGAGGAGGGAAGAGAGTGAGAGGGAGGAGAGTGAGTGGATAAGAGGAAGGAGAGAGGGAATGCTTGATCGTACCTTCAACAACACTAGTAGTGAAGCTGTCTCTACTGAATAATAGCCACGATCAACATAGTCACCCATAAACAGGTAGTTGGTGTCCGGTGACTTTCCTCCGATACGAAACAGCTCCATGAGATCGTGAAACTGTCCGTGCACATCTCCACACACAGTCACTGGACACTTGATCTCCTGCACATTGGATTCATTGGTGAGCATCTCTTTAGCCTGAGAGAGCAGAGAGAGAGAGGGAGGGAGAGAGAGCAGAGAGAGAGAGAGAAGGGTAGGGAGAGAGAAAGAGAGAAAGAGAGAGAGAGAGAGAGAGAAAGAGAGAGAGAGAGAAGGGGAGGGAGAGAGAAAGAGAGAGAGCGGAGAGAGAGAGAGAGAGAGAGAGAGAGAGAGAGAGAGAGAGAGAGAGAGAGAGAGAGAGAGAGAGAGAGAGAGAGAGAGAGAGAGAGAGAGAGAGAGAGAGAGAGAGAGAGAGAGAGAGAGAGAGAGAGAGGTATTGTGGTATTGTTTGCATAGCAACAAGAATCTCCCTGCTAAAATGATAAACAGTCCTACACTATCAACGAGACTGATATGGACACAGATGAGCTATACTGTAAACTAAACAATAGTATATATTATTATTATGACATATTGTATCGGCAACAAACCAGGCACAATCTAATCAGCACATTGAAACAGCTAGAAGCAGAAAATTAGTATCACTTAGAAAGTAGGGTATCTATTTACTTGATCCTCAGTTTATAGCTGTACACATAATATAATGCAGATGAGCACATGTACAAGTATCCGATTACTGACTTTTTCACAGAGCATCTTCACTTGGCTTTCCTCGAGCTGTTTACACTGTTCCAGCTGCTCGATCCACTGGTCCAGGTCCTTGGCAGTCGTCGAGCGTTCCATTTTGAAGAAGTCACGCTTCACTGATTCTGATCACAAGTCTGACGTTGTCACGCTAGAAATACAACATCATCGTTACATGTCTAGCAACAGGCACGATCTATTCAACCGACCGCTACAAATCCACTCACCTCACTATAATACGTACCTGACTTGCTGATCATACAAGGATTCTTCTGACCATGCCGCCGCCGATCGTGCGGGTCCACTTGAAAAAACGTATGACGTCTTGATTATTAATCACGTGATTCATTCTAAAAGCGCGCGTTTTACAAAACTACAATACAGGAAGATTAACTTTAATTCTAGTCTGAGTCTCCTTCAAAACTTAGCACAGGCTCTCTTAGCTGGGCACAAGGAGTGAAGCTGTCTTGATCCATATCAGCAATGCTGTGTTGAGGAACAGGATGATAGCTAGTCATTGATACTCCACTAGCTTGACCTATGCCTCGCATTGTCAGCTGGCACCTCTCATACGAATATTTTAGTTTGACAAGACATTTTTTCATCTTCTTGAGGCCCCCAGTGACAAGGAGAAAGTGATAGATGAGAACAACAAGGTAGGTACCAAACACAAGCGTCACGGTGATATTGCATGCTAGAAGTGCCATGATAATTTTGTGACCTTTGTAGAGGATGAATACGATACTGATTGTTACAATAGTGTAATTCATCATTAACCAAAGATCTAGTACATTGATGAACCAACTTCTGAATGGTTTCACGTACGCTTGAGCAACAAGAAAGAAAAGCAGTGCAAGACCTGTGATGATACCAAAGATGTGTATGTGATTTTGATGAAGACTAGTATAGAGCAAAATTAGCACAATCTGTAGCAGCAGGCGATAGACAAACCATCTCTTGTACTCTTGCTTATACGGAGCATGGAATACATCAAGTATTGCTTGAGTTTGATGGTAGATACACGACAAACACTTCAGTGGTCTGGCAATAATGAGCATGGCTAGATAAGGCAGCATGAATCCTAACAAGATGATGGCACAAATCAGCACTAGAGGTCTATGTTGATGATGAAAGTAGGCTATAGAACCATTGCGTGCCCACACTACGATAAGTTGGTCATCCTCTGTGTAGATGAAAGCTGGAGTGAACACATCAGTGACTGTGAGTAGAATGCTCACAAAGGATAGATGGACCACAGTCACTAGGACCTGTATAGTAGAAGACCGAAGGTATCGAGACACTTTTAGTGAGTACCGACTGACTAATGCCAATAGACTAACAACCGATAGAAGGTAAACTGGATAAGACAGGTTTAGGCCGACCTTAATAACCTCTGTCATCCCATCATACAAGCACAGTCCATAGCCCCAGTTGAGATTAGGTAGTCTCACCAGCCAGCTGCTCAACAAGGAGTATTGATCCAGTGTTGGATTGCCACTCTTTACTAGGAAGAAGACCAAGAGTTCACTAAATGAAGTGTTTGCAAAGAAGATTAAACCATTCAATGTTCCACTGGCAAGAGTGAGTCTAAGACAGTAGAGTGTGCCAATCAATAACACACCTGAGACCAGGTAGAATATTATAGTGAACAGATACCAGTTGTTACATGTCATGCATTGATCAGATCCAGCCACTACACTCTGTCCTGGTTTGCACTGTGAGCAAAGCACTCCTGTTCTGTTATTCAGGCACAAGCCATTGACTTCTCCAGTCTTAACAGAAACTTTGAGATCACGCTTTCTGCCAAAAATAGATGTTTTGCACATCGAAAGAGGACAATTTAGTGCAATGGCCAAGACTGTGTTCTTCTTGCCCAGTCTGTTGGTCGTATTTATCTTGCCAAGCCAAAGATTATTCAAAGAACGAGTCTCAAGTGTTTTCTTCTGAATGTTGCAAAAAGAGTTACTATCAAACTTTTTCAGTAAATCAGAGCATTCACATCGACCAGAGTAAACTTTTAGCTTGAACCATGGTGGACAGCTTTTTAACAATACCCGACATGAAAAGGCACCTGGCTTTTTGGGAAGAGAGACTGTGAATAAACCTTGACAAGGATGCTTGTTTTTCTTGTGAGGAACACAGCTATCATTTCTTGTTCTGATAGTGAGGTTGAGAGCAGTCCAGTTCTGATCCTCTTTAATCACTTGTACTTCCTGCCCGTGAGAAAGTATCCACAAGTCAATATCTGTGACAGGCCTTTCAGGACCGTTCCACTTACTGAGGGTCGTGTGCACCTGTGAAAAGCATGTCTGATTAATTTCATTTAAAGCAGCTATCTTAATACGCAATGTATTTCCAGGATATGTGTAAATGGGCCTATGTCTACTGCAGTGTGTCTTGTGAGACACAAGTCTGTCTGGCGTTGTCGACAAGTTATGGTTAGTGCTAGATCCAGACGATTTAAAGTAAAAAAGGCGATTGTAGATTCGAGCAAGCTTTGTATTCCCTACTAGTGTGTCTGGATTGGACATATAACAGTGATATATTGGAGTAGCATAAATAGAATTTCCTGAAAGTCTTGCAGAATTGTTGATAAACTTCAGTGTTGTATTTTGGTAAAGCACAATGCTGCTGAAATTTTCGATTTGAAAAACACAAGATCGTTGTTGTGATTCAGCATAAATAGCTCCACCTTGGTGCTGTGCTGAGTTATTGACAAAAAGAGCTGACAAATTTCGAGCTAGATTTATAGAGTGACCTTTCTTCATCATGATTGCAGCCCCATCATATGCATGGTTATCAGCAAATACCAGTGTTCCCAAGAGGTTTATATTCGTGTCGACTAGTTCAATGACTGAACCAAAGTTTCTTCTGAACACTGAAGGTTGCTGCTCAGTACCTGAAACTACCACCAAGTTGACATATCTGAAAGTGAAGATGCTTGTTATCGGTACACCAAATGAAATAGTCAGATTTTGCATGTTTTTTGAGACTTGTACTCTGTCAAGGTGAATCTCTAGCCCGTAAGATGTGTCCAGCTTACCAAAATGATTTGATGTCAAGGTTATCGCATACATGCACACTCCAAGTCCATATCTAGCTGTATTGCTAGTAAAATTCACCATTTTGAATCGTGCTATGGCTCTAAACATTACCTGATTGCTGGCACTAAGAAAAACAGCTCCTTTGCCATCTTGTCGAATGAAAGATGTATCAGTCACATCAAGTAATACAGCTGGATTCGTTGGTAGTTTCTTTAGCGGCTGAATTTTCATTTCCAATGAAAAGTACGTGTAGAAAAGTATAGCACTACCATGACAGCGGTAAAGGATCTTGTTCTCTTCAAATACTGTACCAGCTCCAATTGTAGTAACTGACTGAGATGGTGAGTTGAGGTGCATCACCAGCAACGCGCCGGCATATGATTCCCCAACGTTGTGCTTAAATGTGGTATTCAAAACGTTAACGTGAGCAGTTACATTGAGCTGGTTGTATATGATGGTCAATCCTGCGGCATAGTAAACTGGAAGTTGGCTGATATTCTTATGGTCACTTTTGTACACATCTGTCTGGCATTTACTGATATTAGGCTTGCTGGTGTTGTTTAGAAATCTACAACCAGTTATTGTTGTGTTGGGGCTATACCCAGAAGTAAGCAACTCGGAGTTCTTGTATAGGAGTAGTATTCCGCTGCCACTTCGAGTGGTTAAGAGTGTTTGTGAAACAAGTATATCGTCTAAAGATGAACTGTACAGGTTGTTGACACTCACAAGAGCAAACCCTCTGTAGTTGACAATAGAGACATCATTTAGCTTGATGTGACTGCAATGGTTGAACAACAGCACCGCTGATGCATTTCTGTCAAAATAAACATCAGAGCTGTCAATGTCGAGAAGAGAGTCATTGCTAAAGAACGCTCCACAGTGATCAAATACCAAATTGGTCAGATGGATAGAGTGGTAGCGCACAAATGCAATGCCTCCAGTAGAGTTTTGTGTGTGACATGATATATTAGCGGGAATGGTCATGTCATCACTTTGAATGGATAGCTGCAGGGAACGGTTGCTATTGGAAACAAGTGTGATCATACGCTGGCTGTCCAGAATATGAAGCTGAGATGAATTGAGAGTGATGTTGAAGAATTTTGCTTCCTGGTAGTTCTCACTAGCTATCTTGTTGAGAAACTCACAGAGTTCATTTTCCCCAGAGAAGTAGCAACTCTCGTTCGCAGAACAATTTGTTTGGCCCCATACTCCAGCTATGATGACTAGCAAGATTAGCATCTTACTAGCCATCTTTTCAGTCACCTGGCGGTTGATATAAGCTGTAGAACTGGTTCTATTCACCAGATACTGCAAATTGAAACAAAAACGTGCAATGAAAATATCCCTTGCAGAATGTGAGTAAACAGCTAGAACAAATAAATTTAAGCAACTTTAGAGACTTTGTAAACAAGATAACTCGCATAATTTCCAGTGAACGTACTCGTACGTCACGATCTTTTCCACGCCTACCATCACCATTTACTCCAATGGCGTTGCAGGACCATCTGCTGGCGGGACGTTACGATGTAGTGAGAGAGATACAGAGCGGTTTCTACGGGACAACATGGCTGGCGAGAGATAAAAACCCACCTCAGTGTGATGTCTGTGTAAAGGTATGAACACAACACGGACGAGAAACTGTGTGATACATCCTGATCGGCAGACGTTCTTCTCTGAGAATCATTCCCAACGTAAAGAGCTAGAGGTGCTCAAGCAACTGTGCGAGCGAGAGTTCCACCATGACAACGTGTGTGCAGTACTGGACGTATCGCTAGAGCGTGCTCCTGTGATGAACCTTGCAGGTAGACAGACACCTTACACTCTTTTGGGGATATTCTATTTCTTTCAGGGACTGTTGTGGGGAGTCTGCAGTACGTAGTCTTTGAGTACTGTAGTGGGTCTGATCTGTTCAATTTCTTATGTACTGGACCATTTGAGAGATATAAGAAGTGTGTATAATGTCATCGAGATATGTCATGACATGTTTGTTGCACAGGTGTGTCAGTTTTCCTGAGCCACTTGCTCGACACTACTTCACTCAGTGCGTACTGGGTCTAATGTACCTCCACGAGAGAGGAGTGTATCACAGGTGAATACAACATGTTAGCCTGTCAATGAACAGGTTCCATCTTACTACAGAGACATCAAACCAGAGAATTGTGTTCTTGACGCCAACTGGGACCTTAAATTAACTGATTTCGGCACAAATAAGGTGAGTCTGGTGAAACGATTTCTTCAGTCTCTCTCTCTCCTCTCAGATCATGACCCCTACGGATGATATGCGCGTGTTACGGACACGAACTGGCGGGGTTGGGACTGAGGCGTATCGTGCTCCAGAGGTCAACTCAGGGCAGGCCTATGATCCTGCAGCAGCTGATGTATGGAGCCTAGGAGTCACTCTGTTCTTCTTTGTGAGACTTGTCTAACACTTCTGCACAGTCACTCATTCAATACTTGCTCAGGTAGCAGTTGAGATAATGGTTGATAAAACCAAGACACTCGATCAATTCACTCGCCAATACCTAGCTCCACTTGGCGTCTATTTTCCATTTCCTCATCAGTGCTCTAAGCTTGACTCTTATCTGAGGAGAAGTGAGGAGCTTGCAGCAGCTGGTGTGACTGGCAGTCTCCAGGCTCCTTCTCTTAGCAACAACAAGTTCTGGGACGAGTGGGAGCAACTCAAGGTAAGAGACATTTGCACTCTGCCAAATCATGTCTGTCTTGCACATATCGCATACAATCCACTATCCTGTATGGCTATTATAGTGCCTTTATCACAGGAAACCCTCTCACCGGACCTAATTGACCTGTTCAACAGAATATTTCTGTTGACTCCGCCCATAAGGATCACATTGCGTGACATGGTTCGGCACTCGTGGTTCAGTAAGGGAGTGAGGATGACCCCAGAGGATGTTAGTGCTGCTATGGCTTCTAGGTTAGCCACACCCACTAACCACACCCCATTGTGTGTCATTCGTCAGGTGTCCCTCAGCCATTAGTGTACAGCAAGGAGCTAGCCCTAAAGTACCCGTTACCAAGCTGTTGGGAGGCGTAGACCAGGTACACACTGAGTCGCACATACATACTCTCTTGTGTATATTCACAGGCAGTGCTTAGAGAAGCTCTGTCTCAACCTGGTAAGCAACCAGAGGAGTTTCCGGAAGATTCCGAGCTGTGGGTGTGGTCTAAAGCTCTACAGCACTTGGAGTCAATCCAGCTAATGATGGTAGATCTTGACATACAGGTAAGGATACATACCGTTGAGACCTGTTTGACAATATTCTATTGTAGGAGCTTATGACGGATATCAACTTTACTAGAGAGATATTGAAGACTATACTAGAAGCACCTAGTGTGGACGAGGCTCGCTGTGTGCCTCTGCGCCTCATCAGTGCTGAGTGGATCAGTAAGCAGAATTAATGAAGCATTACATACATGTAATAGATTGGAGGTTAAAGTTCGAGTTGCTTTTGTACTTGCAGAACTTTGACACATTGTTACATAATGACATTATTCTCTTGTTACAGCTCAGTTACTGCTGGTGGTTGGGTTTCTGCCTCAAGGCTACAACCTGTATCTCAGTGATGATTACATGGACCTCCACTTGCTCCAGTATGCGGTTGCTATGCTGGAGGGGGCGGAGCTAGCCGTCACACGATCTGTGATACCTTCGTCAAGGTAAGTCACATATAGCACACGTTCATCAGTCACACTTGTCTCACACTCACTCATGTGTATTGCAGCGAGGACAATGGACTAGGTGATGAAGAGGACATGGTGTTGGATGAGGCAGACCATGCAATGGAACTATATAATGGAACAGTGAGATTGGGCACATCAGCTGAGGAAGAGAATGGGTCAGGTGTCGGAGATGAGATGGAGGCGATCCCAGCAGTTGCTGGTAGAGGTAGTCGCAGCGTAGACCTAATGAGTCCAGGTAAGAAGATTAAGAGTTTTAGAGAGAGTTGCCTGTTTCTCAGATACAGTGGATTCCTCACAAGGCTCTCTCGGTTGGACCCAGTACACGGTCAGTACTCAAAGCTCTCAGGAGGAGCTGCCAGAGAGTCTGCAGCTGTCACACGACTGGTCAACCGCCTTCCCTGATGAGCACAAACTGATCGATATGGGAGCCATGGTCAACATGCAGCAGGCAAAGCAGTTCCAAGCGGCTGGTGAATTCTGTAAGATGTCTGGTCTACTCTGTTGCTATGGACTCTATCAAGTGAGTGAGACTCTCTCTCTCTCTCTAACACCTCCTTGTTCCCAGGTTGTTTGCTCCGATCAGCTAGCCCTGTATTGCCGCGGCAGTTGCACCCAGTTCTCAATCCGTGTTGTACATGTCCCCACTGAAATCCCTACCCAGAGTGAGTCGAACCTTCAACAAACCTCTGCTATTTGAATTCTATCTCAACAGGTCGTATGTACCTATCCACATGGTGCATCAGTGATAGTACTTCAGAGTGGAACAATATATTGGATCGCCTCAAACGTGACATGAATCATAACCATCTATGAACCACAATCCTCAACATCTGCACAGTCACTAATATTTCAATGTTTGTCTATCTGTCAATAAACAGTTTTATTGTTTTATTCAAGTGACTAAAGTTAATAATCAATTTTCGTTCCTACGTGATGAAGACTTCTGCTCCAATGTCACCTCATCTGTTGTGGTTGCGTGAAGATCCTGCTCAAGTTCTCACTGAGAAAAGCAACAATAGTCACTTAAATCAATAAGGCTTTAAGCAGAGCCATAAATCCTCCCTCGGTCTAGTCATATTTCAAAGCAAACGCTAAACCATAGTGTCCTCTCGATTTCAGTGAAATTGGATATTACTTTTATTTTGTCACCTGTGAGGTTGGTATATAAGGCCTGTGGGTCAAACTTCAAATACATTATTTGTTTACAAAATGACCTGGTTACTGCTTGTGACTGGTATATTGTGTGGTCTGTTCTGTGTAGTGTCTCTGGCGTCACCTGGTCCAATGCCTGGTAAGAGCTTGCAGTGCAGGAGAGATGCTTTCCAGGCAGTGCAAGAAGATAATTCATTGGAAATGATAGTGGAGATATGTCATGACGGTGAATGGAAGAGAGTCTGTAGAGATGATAACTCTAAAATACTGGCTTCAGCTGTTTGCAAACAAATGCTGTATTCCTCTGGAGGTGAGACTGTGCTAGCTGCTAGTGCATAGACTATATTGTGCCTCCTCCTGCAGTGCTGATGCCTGGAGAAGCTTATTCTGGGCAGCTGATTGTAGTTGAGGTGGAGTGCCCCAGCTCAGATGCTCCACACACTAGGAACTGTAGTGTGAATGCAGAGGAGGATGATCACTGCACCAGCGGACAACAAGTGGAGATACAGTGCTCTAACAGTGAGTGAGGTTCATTTAACCATCTATCAGTGTGTCTCACTGTGCTGCAGGTTACCTATCCTTCCTACCACCTGGTTACTATCCGACTAACGCATCATTTCTTGCGAACATCAACACTCCAAAGATTGAAGTTAACTCCAGCTTTGTCCCAAGTATACCGTACGACACAGATCAAACCTTTAGTTTGATAAATGTTGGTATATTGTCACTCACTCACTCACTCACTCATGATCACACTCAGCTAGTCAATGATTGAATGATCACTGTGCAGGTGCTTAAAAATG
Organism: Haliclona indistincta; assembly: GCA_964017065.1. Lineage (NCBI taxonomy): Eukaryota > Metazoa > Porifera > Demospongiae > Haplosclerida > Chalinidae > Haliclona > Haliclona indistincta. The sequence continues at coordinate 1,212,908 of OZ024784.1, forward strand.
GAGTAATGATACTTGGAAGTAAGAAGTTGCCCAGTTTAAGAACTCTTTCCAGCAGTATTCCTATGCTGGCTCCCTTCTGGACGGTACAAGAAAAGGGGCAGGATCTGATCTTTAAAGTGGAGGTGTTTGAGGGCACTAAACACAACTATCTGTCTATTGTTAGTAGTTACATCACCAACAGGACAAACAGTAGCTTCAATGGTGACTGGCTGACTATTGTTGACTGGGATAAAGCCACATCCTCTAATGTGAGTGCTGCACAGTCAGCTGTACACATAGTGAGTGATGTGTTCTTCCTCATTTCAGGAGTTCCACTATCAAGCACTAGTGGTCTCTGATCGTACCACTACTTACGCTATCCTTACATACAAGTGCTCAGTGAATTTACCAGATAACGCGTTGGGTATAATTGGGACTAACATACCCAATAAGAACAGGTTTAGGTATTCTCGTTTCAGCTACACTAGTCACGTGGGTTGTCTCAACGGCGATGACCAACCATTTTATAACATAATCTATGAGCTTACTGCTCCTGAAAGATCATACCCTGAACATCCCTATGCTGGTTAGCGACAGTAGTTGTCATAACGTTGTCAAGCGTGTCTGTTAACAGGGTCATGTGTGAGTGCTGGATTCAATGAGACTAGCTGCTGTCAACCACTCACTGATCCCACACAGCACTGTAGAACAGGCAATGATGGTGCCTTCTGCTACTGTGATGGACTCTGCATAGATAAGGGAGATTGCTGCTATGATATTCACAACTTAACAAAGATAAACACATGTATACCAAGTGAGTTAGTGATTGCATTCATAATGATTTAATCTATTCTATACTAGCTTGTAATGAGAACACTGTTAGACTCATCAATCAGTCCAGTCCACTGCAAGGTGGTTCTTACAGCTATCTTCAGATCTGTGCCAGTGGTGTGTGGCAGTCTGTGTGTGATGATTCATGGACCAACTCTGATGCCAGGATTATCTGCAAACAGATGGGCTTCGCTGATGGAATCGGTAAACATGACATGACAGTGGTTACTGATGAGGAAATGTCTTGAAAAATAATTATTTTTGCACTTTTTTTCTCAAGTGACAGCCAAAAATGTCTGTCATTGCTAAATGCTCCAAAGTTTCCAATAGTTTCATAGGCAATTTGTTTATTGTCTCAACTAAAAATTGCTCACAGTTTTGCTTAAATGACAATAATTATTCTCTGCTACGTATAGTCACAATATCATCATTGACACCAGCTCATGGCTCTTATGAATATGGTGGAATCACTGATGTTGACTGCAGCAGTAACGAAGGATCGACCATGATGTGTAGTTACAGCAGAACAGCTGGTGATACATGTATTGGGAGGCAGCTGACTGTACTAGAGTGTACTTCAGGTACAAATCAGCAGTGATTACCCGGCTGTAACCTCACTCACTCACTCACTCACTCACTCACTCACTCACCCACCCACCCACTCACTCACCCACTCACTCACCCACTCACTCACTCACCCACCCACTCACTCACTCACTCACTCAACCACTCACTCACTCACTCACTCACTCACTCACCCACTCACCCACTCACTCACTCACTCACTCACTCACTCACTCACTCACTCACCCACCCACCCACCCACTCACTCACTCACTCATTCACTCATTCACTCTCAGGTTCACCCACTGCAAGCGATGTTACTATACTCACCACAACCAGCGTTTTCCCAATGGCAGAGTCCTCCAAAGATGAATCACTCCCAGTAACTCCAAGTATCGATCAAACTACAGCTAGTAGCAGTGATTTGAAAACCACTTCTATCCCTGAAGATGCATTATTCATCACTTCTACCACTAGCATTGATCAAACTAACAGTGCTACTTCCACTGTGCTAGCTCTGAATATCAACAACATCAGTGAACCAGTTATTATCACTGTCAGCATCTGTATGGTGGTATTGATTGCAATCATTGTACTGACTTCAGCTTGTTTGATTCTGAAGAAAATGAGAAACAAACCAACTCAAGAACTAGAACCAAGAGTAGTGTGAGTGTTGCTATCACATGATACGATGCACTGATCATGTGATCACTTCTATAGACCATACAGACCATCATTGATACTCACCAATAGTTACGTACAAAGAGGTAAAATATTATAATTATATTATCTTAGTCATTTTTAGTTGTGTGTCCTCATTTGGGTGTAGGCAAACCCAGTTTGATTAAGCCAGAACACATTCCAATGGTGTCTGACAAGTTCCTGATTCTCAACAAACAGCTGAGACTGATTGATCCGATAGGGCAAGGTATACAAATACCATACTTGCACACGTTACTCTGTATGTGCTGCAGGAGGCTTTGGAGTGGTGTATAAAGCTCATTTCTTTGATCAATGTACAATGACAATCGTCGCAGTAAAGACACTAAAAGGCATGAAATATTAATGTAGAAATATTGATTTATTGGTTACATAATAGGTAGTTTTGATGAGCAGTTGGTCCATGAGATGATCGAAGAGAGTGTGAAGATGAAGACATTGGTTCATCCTAACGTGATGAGTTTGCTAGGAGTCTGTCTTGATGGTGGCCCTGGTCCCTTTATAGTACTACCTTACATGGAGAATGGCAGTGTATTGGACTATTTGAAGCAGAACAGGTCTAGTGTTCTTCTTGTCTCCTCCGTGCATTCCGATGATGAGGTGCGTTGCAATGATAGTAACCACTGCATCATCCTTATTGTGCTTGTGATGTAGGTTACTGTTGTGCAGAAAAAACTGATGACAATGTGTCTGCAAATAGCCAAGGGAATGGAGTACCTGGCTAGCCTCAAGCTAGTACACAGAGACTTAGCAGCAAGGAACTGCATGTGAGTGTGTCAATACTTGTAACTGATCACTATGAGAGGTGTCTCCTGCAGGATTGATGAGGCTGGTATTATCAAAGTGGCTGATTTTGGTCTAGCAAAGAGCACTTACGAGAAGCTATACTTTAGACAGAGCAAGGGAGAACCAGTTAAATTACCCATCAAATGGATGGCTATAGAGAGCATAGAGGATGGAGTGTTCTCTGAGAAGTCTGATGCGGTAAGGCAGAGGCTAATGATGGTGTGCTACATTGCATTCTAATGTACATGTAGTGGTCCTTCGGAATAACCTGTTGGGAAGTGTTCAATGGAGGGAGGATACCATATGGTGGAATCACTCCACTCAGCTTGCCTAGTTTACTGCAGCAGGGTCACAGAATGGACAGACCTTTCAACGCAGCTTGCTCTGACGATATGTTAGTAAAACAGCACACACACACTACACTGAGCTGTATGGGTGACATGCTTTCTCTTTTAGCTATCAGGTGATGATGGCGCGGTGCTGGGATGCTGATACTAACAAGAGACCAAGCTTCTCTATGTTAGTGAGAGATATTGATAGACTTGTGTCAGCCATTGCTGGCTACCTGACCATGGGTAGCTTGATCAGTGATGCTGTTGTGATGACAAACCTGGAAGCCTCGGTCTAACCCTTCTGACTTCATTTGAATATTTGTAGCGTTAGATACAACAATAAGTATCACTTATACCATAAATATTGTATGCTGTGTTTGACGTGGGGAACACTTTTTTCCTCTAATCACATTATTGAGATGAGCGATTTTCTTGCCAGGTCACATTTTTTTATGCATGACCAGAGTTGCTCAGACTAAAGAAACTTCAGCTAATACTATGTAAGCAGAGAACTAAGTAGAAGAACCTTTGTATTGCTCCTTCCAAGCATGCATGTGTGATCACTCTTTTCCCTGTTGCAACAACATGCACTAGTATCAGCCTCCTTTCGCTTATTTGAAATTTTCATGAAAAATCTTTTTATAATTTACAGCATAAAATAATGATAGTAGTGTCAGAGCTGAGGCCAAACTATTAAAATTTATGGACGGTCGGCCCAACACCATCCAAGGGAAAAAACCAGAGAAGCAAAACCCTTTTATAGGGATGAAAACTTCACTGGAAAAACCCAAATAATAAATACAACAGCTCAAAAGCTTATTATTAAAACTGTAAAAGTGGAGTCTTAATGTCCTGTGATAAAAAGAGATTAGGCAATAAACACCAATATACCTCTGATATGCCTTGAGTAGCTATCTGTTAGGAAAAATATTATTAAAAAGTGTAAAATGGGGTCTTGATGTCCTGTGATAAAAAGAGATTAGGCAATAAACACCAATATACCTGTCATAGGCCTTGAGTAGCTATCTGTTAGGAAAATATTATTAAAAGAGTAAAAATGGGTTCTTGATGTCCTGTGATAAAAGAGATTAGGCAATAAACACCAATAGACCTCTCATATGCCTTGAGTAGCTGCTATCTGTTAGGAAAAATATTATTAAAAAGTGTAAAAATGGGTTCTTGACCTGCAATTAAAAAGATTAGGCAATAAACACCAATATACCTCTCAGTGTTCACACAGGCTTCAAGTAGCTATCTGTTAAAAAAATATTTAAAAGTGACATTGACCTGTAGTAAAAGAGATAAGACGAAAATCACCAATATACCTCTCAACCTCAAGTAGCTATCTGTTAAGAAAAATGTTATTTAAAACCACAAAGTGTAAAAATGGAGTCTTGACCTGCGGTAAAAATATATGAGACAAAATACTAGTATACCTCCCGACATTCACACCATCTCGGGTTCATCTGTAAGGATATTAGCCTCATTCCCAGGCCCTGTTCCTCTCAGGAATGGAGCTTGGGAACTTGGCTAGAGAAAATAGCATGTAAACAAAACAAAGAATACCTGTCATATGATAAACACTGGATCAGGTTCGTCTCATTCCCAACCATTCCTCTGTTTGAGAGGAGTGGAGCTTGGGAAGGAGGCTAGAGAAAATAGCATGTAAACAAACAGAAAGAATACCTGTAATAGAGTATCTTTGTATTGCTGCACTATAAATTGTTGAGAAGATAAAATTCAAAGTAACAATATGTACCATCAGTATTTGTGCTGTCTCTTTCTTGAGACCTATCTGTAGTAAAATTTATTAGTAAGTATAAATTAATTAAGACTGTAAAAAATTGGTGTTAGTTGTGTTGGTCGAGCGTTGGTCTGAAGTAAATTGGTGATGTGATTGAATCGATGATTGTAGTTGATGGTCGAATCGATGATTGTAGTTGATGGTCGAATCGATGATTGTAGTTGATGGTCGAATCGATGATTGTAGTTGATGGTCGAGTCGATGATTGTAGTTGATGGTCGAATCGATGATTGTAGTTGATGGTCGAATCGATGATTGTAGTCGATGATCGAGTCGATGATTGTAGTCAATGGTTGAATCGATGATTGTAGTTGATGGTCGAGTCGATGATTGTAGTCAATGGTTGAATTTACAAACAACTAGGGTACATTAGACAGAACCTGTACATTAGACCAGCGAGGAGTGAGCTACATTGAACCAGTACATTAGACCAGCGAGGGGTGAGCTACATTGAACCAGTACATTAGACCAGCGAGGGGTGAGCTACATTGAACCAGTACATTAGACCAGCGAGGGGTGAGCTACATTGAACCAGTACATTAGACCAGCGAGGGGTGAGCTACATTGAACCAGTACATTAGACCAGCGAGGGGTGAGCTACATTGAACCAGTACATTAGACCAGCGAGGGGTGAGCTACATTGAACCAGTACATTAGACCAGCGAGGGGTGAGCTACATTGAACCAGTACATTAGACCAGCGAGGGGTGAGCTACATTGAACCAGTACATTAGACCAGCGAGGGGTGAGCTACATTGAACCAGTACATTAGACCAGCGAGGGGTGAGCTACATTGAACCAGTACATTAGACCAGTGAGGGGTGAGCTACATTGAACCAGTACATAGTAAGGGCTGAGAGTAACCAGTAAGTGGGTTTTGTAAAAAGCAGAACAATAACTGCCATCTTCTGGTATCCATGGTTTCCTACAGAACAAAACGCATTGTGAACACATCATTAGATTATTGACTTCACCACAACAAGGACTCTTGAAACACAGCACATCAGTCGATAATACTGCAAACTGTGGTAGCCAGTAGTCCTTTGTCCTAGTTGCCTTGATCTTCTTATGTTCTTGACCTAACTAACTACCTATCTAAGGCTTGACTACACTACCTATACTACACAATGTTCATCCTAAAGCTTTGACTACACTAGCTAACATACATCAACACACACATCAATATAAATGATAAATTCAATACACACTCCATGTTGAAAAATTTAAATATTCAATGAAAAATTCAATATACACTGAAATGAAAAATTCAATGCACACTCCCACTGATGGTACGTTGCGCTAGCTGATGGTACATTGCATACATACATTCTAATATTGCTATCATGCATCATAGAAACCATTGTGCATTTTATTATGTTGCGTTGCGCCAGCAAGTACATACTAAAGTGGACTCTGTGTATATTATGTTGCGTTGCGCCAGCACTAACCTTGTTGGATCCATGAGGTGACACGTGACAAATACACTCTATCATTGCTACCATACATATTATCATTGCTACTGTGAGTGTGACTAAGTTAACCTATTATGCATCAATACTACCTTACATACCCTTAGACTATACATTACTGGTACCGTGAGGTCTTGGGTAGATAACGTATTACCAGCGATAGTAGAACCAGTAGCAGAGAGTAGAGCCAGTAGAAGAGGGTAGAGCCAGTAGCAGAGAGTAGAGCCAGTAGAAGAGGAGTTGTATCTGTAGTGTGTAAAATTAATGTGCATCTAGTGATTGTTAAACAAGTCGTTACCTTCAGTCCAGTGTGTTTCACTGTTGGTCTCATTCCTAGACTCCAGTTGACGTTAGGAGTTTATACACTGGACTCTGTAGTGGATTGAGTGATCAATGCTGCTAGCATACAGTGGTGTGGTACCTCATACACTGGTTCCATGAGATTGGGAATGAGACTGTATTAAACCCAAGTCGCCGGTCAGCTCCTCTTCATGTTCTTCAGCTTGACTCCACTACCTATCTAAGGCTTGACTACATTACCTATACTACACAATTTTCATCCTAAGACTTTGACTACACTAGCTAACATACATCAATACAAAAATTATCAATGAAAACGTATTTAAAATTTGTAATGTCTTTCATAAAATACACTCCCACTGACTTACTCACTCATGGTACGTTGTGTTGCAGATACATACATTCTAACATTGCTATCATGCATCATAAAAACCATTGTGCATTTTATTATGTTGCGTTGCGTCAGCAAGTACATACTAAAGTGGACTCTGTGTATATTATGTTGCGTTGCGCCAGCACTAACCTTGTTGGATCCATGAGGTGACACGTGACAAATACACTCTAACATTGCTACCATACATATTATCATTGCTACTGTGAGTGTGACTAAGTTAACCTATTATGCATCAATACTACCTTACACACCCTTAGACTATACATTACTGGTACCGTGAGGTCTTGGGTAGATGACGATAGTAGAGAAGGCAATAGAACCAGTAGCAGAGAGTAGAGCCAGTAGCAGAGAGTAGAGCCAGTAGCAGAGAGTAGAGCCAGTAGCAGAGAGTAGAGCCAGTAGCAGAGAGTAGAAACAGTAGCAGAGAGTAGAACCAGTAGCAGAGAGTAGAACCAGTAGCAGAGAGTAGAACCAGTAGCAGAGAGTAGAACCAGTAGCAGAGAGTAGAACCAGTAGTGAGGTGTAGAGCCAGCAATGGAAGTTCACGTACGTGTTAGCTGAAGCAAAGTAAATTTGAAAATGGCGGGCTACACAAGTTCAAGTCACTTACTAGCTTGGTGTCAGGTTGGCAGTGGCTACTATTAACGCCGTTACTGTGATACTAGCTGGCAGCACTTAGTTCAGCTGACAGGCTATAAAATAAGAGAAATACTACAGCCTACTCCTTCACAGCTCAAGGAGACTAACCGTTAAAGCGTTCGGTGGGTTGCGGGACACTTGTGACAACATTGTGAAGCTTGCACAGCTCTGATTTTAGCAGCTCTAGACTCATCACATCACAGCAGCAAGATCCAGCAAGAATGACCTCCCGCTTTTCTTCACTGATCTTTATAGCATTTCAAAATTGGCGCTCAACTTTCTCCCGTTTACGCATGCGCTACACGACCGCGCGCGCCGAACGCGAATCAGTTGACTCAACTGTATTAGTGTACTCACTGTACTGCACTGCATGCAGTATCTAGTGCTGTATTCTAGCTAGTGCATTATACAGACTAGAGGTCTTGGTAACAGTTTTCAAAAAATAATTTCACTGATGATTCGGTCTTTGTCTGAACACCAATTAGAAGACACTTATATTGAGAGTAAGATTAGCTGCCATCTCTTTATGGATGCATCAGACATGCTACTATACTACTGGTGCATTGGATGGTGAACCACCAACACTGACTGAGGTGACTGTGAAAATCGGACAGCGGTTTGCTAGAGTGTACAACTGCACTGTGTCTAATGCCAGAGGTACACTTGCTGATAACAGTGAAAAAGGAAAAATTTTGCAACTGTAACACTAGATCTTGTTGTTGTAATTTAGAAATTTTGATAGTTTATGTTACTAAAATTAGTTACAGGCACACCAACTAATGTAACATTGACCACTAGCACACTGACTGCTAATACTATCTCCTGGACTGTTCCAGCTACTCCAGTGTCAGGTTATGAGGTGTTCTATGTGACAGCTGCTGGAGAGACACACAGTGCAGGGAACAACTAATACTAAATTAACTCTGAGCGAACTGAGAATTTTATTGTAGTCCGCCAGAAGCATCATAAAACTTTTGGATAAGTGATCTCTATTAATTTATTACGTGACAAAGACAAAGTATTTCTATTGTCACGCGACTGGTCCAGTGTCACATCTCATCTGTTGTGGATGTACAAAATCCTGCTCGAGTTCTCAATAAGAAAATGAACACCACAATACTATACAGGTATCAGGTCAGGTCACGATCCTCCTCCGAGTTACAGTCACATGGTGTGACTCATAAAAATGCTTAATTAGGAAATTGATCGTCTTTATTTTCACTGTGAAATAAAATATCCTGCACTGTCAGGATAGTATATAAGACCTGATTCAATAGCATTAGCTGATGTCAAAATGAGCTGGTTACTGCGTGAAGCTGGTGTATTGCTGTGTGTGGTTACTCTGGCACTGTCCAGCAATAGTTTGCAGTGTGAAAAGAATGCCTTCCAAATAGTGCAAGAAGGCGATTCATCACAGATGATAGTGGAAATATGTTATGATGGTGAATGGAAGAGAATCTGTAGAGATGGTAACTCTGCTATTTTGGCTTCAGTTGTCTGCAAACAAAATTTGTTCTCCTCTGGAGGTGAGACTTCGCTATTTAGTGCATAGACTGTATTGTGAGTGAGTCTACTGCATGTATTCAGTGCTGATGCCTGGAGCAGTTCCTACGGGGCAGTTGGTTGTAGTTGAGCTAGAGTGTCCCAGCTCAGATGCTCCTCACACTATTAACTGTAGTTTAGATGTCGAGGATGATGATCACTGCACCAGCGGACGACAAGTGGAGATACAGTGCTCTAACAGTGAGTGAGGTTCATTTAACCATCTATTAGTGTGTCTCACTGTGCTGCAGGTTACCTATCCTTTCTACCACCTGGTTACTATCCGACTAAAGCATCATTTCTTGCGAACATCAACACTCCAAAGATTGAAGTTAACTCCAGCTTTGTCCCAAGTATACCGTACTACACAGATCTAAGCTTTAGATTGATAAATGTTAGTATGCATTGGCTAGTCGATGGGTTGTATGATCATTTTTGTTGCAGGTGTTCAAAAATGGAGTAATGATACTTGGAAATGGATTGTCCAGTTTCGCAAGATCTCTTTCAATCAATTTCTCTGTTGTGGCTCCTTTCTGGATAATGCAAGACAATGGGCATGACCTGAGATACAACGTGGAAGTGTTTGAGGGCGCAGAACACAACTATCTGTCTATTGTCAGTAGTTACATCTCCAACAGGACAAACAGTAGCTTCAATGGTGACTGGCTGACTATTGTTGACTGGGATAAAGTTAAAGTGTCTAACACGTCATCTCAAGTGAGTGTTTATAATCAGCAGTTGTAGTGAGATATGGTTATTTTTATTTCAGGAGATACATTATCAAGCACTGCTGGTCTCTGACCATATCACTACTTATGCTATCTTCACTTACAAGTGCTCAACAAAATTACCAAATGACTCTTTAGCTCTGATAGGGACTAACATACCAATCTATAAAAGGTTTAGATACTCTCGTCTCAACTTAACCAGTCACTTGGCTTGTCTTAACGGCAATGCTCAGCCATTCTACAACTTATTCTATAAACTGACTGGTCCTGCTATAAATGTAGGCATCCCTCAGGCTCCTGGTTAGCTACAGTAGCTATTTCTCATGATAGTCATTGTTTGTTAACAGGGTCATGTGTGAGTGCTGGATTCAATGAGACTAGTTGCTGTCAACCACTCACTGATCCAACACAGCACTGTAGAACAGGCAATAATGGTGCCTTCTGCTACTGTGATGGACTCTGCATCGAGAGAGGAGATTGCTGTGACGACATTCACAACTTAACAAAGATAAACACATGTATACCAAGTGAGTTAGTGATTGCATTCATAATGATTTAATCTATTCTACACTATAGCTTGTAATGAGAACACTGTTAGACTCATCAATCAGTCCAGTCCACTGCAAGGTGGTTCTTACAGCTATCTTCAGATCTGTGCCAGTGGTGTGTGGCAGTCTGTGTGTGATGATTCATGGAACAGCTCTGATGCCAGGATGATCTGCCAACTAATGGGCTTTGCTGATGGAATCGGTAACAATGAAGCATGATATGATAATTCCTACTGCTGTAGAGGAAGTGTGTTGGGAAATGTTTATAGTTGTTTTCTCATGTGGGTTAGTCAGGCCTAGTGTTAATTTCCCTTGCATCAAATTGAGAAGTGTTTTTGAAATTCCTGTGGTCACTATCAAAGCAACGTCACGACGTTTATTTGCATACACATCTGACGATTATTAATTTTGTTTCATTCAGTGGCTACAGTATCAATTTCACAAGATGCTACAAATCACTATGGTGGAATCACTAGCGTGCAGTGCAGTATCAGAGGATCAACCATGACGTGCCGATACACTAGGACACCTGGCGATACCTGTTTCGGAAAACAGCTATCTCTATTAAAATGTACAACAGGTACAAATTATCCATATCATCTTGCCGTAATCCCAGACTCTCATAAACAGGCGTACCCACTATTGACCCAATAATTCCAACCCCACTGACTCCTAACATCAACACATCCTCTTCAGCTCATGCAGTCAATCATACATCAGTCTTAACCACAACCACCAAAATCAGCAGTGTCATTAACGCATCGCTATCAGTCTCTCTCACTAGTAGCATTCATAATACTATACTTGTCAGCAGCAGTAGTAGTCCTAGCCTTAATACTAGGGATGCTAACTTCAGTGATCCTATTATCATCACTGTTACCATAAGCACGGTGGTGTTGATTATAGTTATTCTAGTGATCACTGCCTATCTGGTTCAGAAGAAGATGCGTGGCAAAAGAATTCCGGAATTGGAACCAAGAGTAGTGTGAGTGTTATCACATGGTACATTGTTCTGATCATGTGATCATGTTATCACATGGTACATTGTTCTGATCATGTGATCATTTTTCTCATATCTTCAGACCACAGTTCACACTCACTAATGATTACATACAGAGAGGTAATCAATAGCTGTTATACTGTTTAGTTAAAGTCTTTGTGTGTCCTCATTTGGGTGTAGGCAAACCCAGTTTGATTAAGCCAGAACACATTCCAATGGTGTCCGACAAGTTCCTGATTCTCAACAAACAGCTTAGACTGATTGATCCGATAGGGCAAGGTATACAAATACCATACTTGCGCACATTACTCTGTATGTGCTGCAGGAGGCTTTGGAGTGGTGTATAAAGCTCATTTATTTGATCAATGTACAATGACAATCGTCGCAGTAAAGACACTAAAAGGCATGAAATATTAATGTAGAAATACTGATTTATTGGTTACATAATAGGTAGTTTTGATGAGCAGTTGGTTCATGAGATGATCGAAGAGAGTGTAAAGATGAAGGCATTGGTTCATCCTAACGTGATGAGCTTGCTCGGAGTCTGTCTTGATGGTGGCCCTGGTCCCTTTATAGTACTACCTTACATGGAGAATGGCAGTGTATTGGACTATTTGAAGCAGAACAGGTCTAGTGTTCTTCTTGTTTCCTCCGTGCATTCCGATGATGAGGTGAGTTGCACTGATAGTAACCACTGCATCATCCTTATTGTGCTTGTGATGTAGGTCACTGTTGCGCAGAAAAAACTGATGACAATGTGTCTGCAAATAGCCAAGGGAATGGAGTACCTGGCTAGCCTCAAGCTAGTACACAGAGACTTAGCAGCAAGGAACTGCATGTGAGAGTGTCAACACTTGTAACTGATCACTATGAGAGGGTGTCTTCTGCAGGATCGATGAGGCTGGTATTATCAAAGTGGCTGATTTTGGTCTAGCAAAGAGCACTTACGAGAAGTTATACTTTAGACAGAGCAAGGGAGAACCGGTTAAATTACCCATCAAGTGGATGGCTATAGAGAGCATAGAGGATGGAGTGTTCTCTGAGAAGTCTGATGTGGTAAGGCAGAGGCTAATGATGGTGTGCTGCACTCTCATGCACATGTAGTGGTCCTTCGGAATAACCTGTTGGGAAGTGTTCAATGGAGGGAGGATACCATATGGTGGAATCACTCCACTCAGCTTGCCTAGTTTACTGCAGCAGGGTCACAGAATGGACAGACCTTTCAACGCAGCTTGCTCTGACGATATGTTAGTTGAACAGCACACACACTACACTGAGCTGTATGGGTGACATGCTTTCTCTGTTAGCTATCAGGTGATGATGGCGCGGTGCTGGGATGCTGATACTAACAAGAGACCAAGCTTCTCTATGTTAGTGAGAGATATTGATAGACTTGTGTCAGCCATTGCTGGCTACCTGACCATGGGTAGCTTGATCAGTGATTCTGCTATGGAGACACAAAAGGAAACTTTACTCTAACCTCATAATTTTATTTTAATTAAATATTTGTACTGTTCTTTGTGATAATGCTATTATTCAAATACAGTATAATGATCTTTATGCTATGTCTGTAGCATAGGAAATGAGAACTTCCACATTGCGTGAAATGTGACGTCTTCAATAATTAGTGTCGGGTTGGTATTGTTTTGTATTGATAAAGCTTCCATTACACACACCTGGTCTCCTACGTAACAACAGTGGTATCTACTCGGCAAGCTAGGCTAGAACATGGCTAGCTCAAGTAGTACTCCAGCAATTACAGCAGTGCTACTTTCTCTTCTGATACTACAGTTCTCTTTGGGAACGAACGGTAAGCTGCAGGTCGAGGGGGTTAGCTCAGCAACACAGTGAATAGAGTAATCGGTTATACCCCATACAGGGCAGTGCAGCGAATTAGACGTGCGGCTGCAGAATCGGAGAGCTAGTCCAAGCGGTGGAATCGAAGGCAGCGTGGAAATCTGCTTCAGTAGGGTATGGTACAGAATCTGCTCCAACAGTGTCAGTAACATTCTGGTCAGACCAATATGTAATCAGCTTTTCTACTCTAACGGCAGTAAGTATAGTATAGCACTCTTGCATGGTACTAGATAATTGACGACACCCCTGCTAGGAATATTGAGAACTCATGTACCAAGTGGAAATCCCTCACTAGTTGAGGCCGACTTGGAGTGCCCTAATGCAGATGCTCCTGATATTAGACGGTGCACTCTTGCAAGCTCATTGGTACTGGAGTGTGGAACTGGAGAGCAGACTGTCATACAGTGTTTCAATGGTTAGTCAGTAAATGGTTCAATGACAGTATGCATGATGTTGACATCACATGATAGTCGTCACTGTACTTAGCTGGTATCATAATATTGTCAGTATAATTATTTTACTCATGGTAATTAAATGAGACCACACAATACTAAATTTTGCCCTTTTAGGTAACCTGCCCGTCTTGAGTCTCGAATACTTCAATCCTAGTCTAACTGGCAGCATAATGGGTAATGGATTCCTGGATATTCCAACGGGTCCCATCCCATACGGCAGTCAAATCTTTAACAACATATCAGTAAGTGATATGATGTGACAATACATGTACTACTGAACCTGTACACAGGCTAGGGTCAATGGAGTGGTATCGTTCAATGGACCACTGACTGCAGGTACATCACTTCAGTTTCCTGTCGGCAATAGATTCGTACTGGCGCCATTTTGGACAGACCCAGCTGGGTTGACAGCGACAATACAATATGAGATGTTTGATATGAATACAGTTGGCACTGACTCTAACTACCTCATGCTAGTTAACAACTATATAATGACACGATTCAACACAACGACATTTAACGGATCTTTATTGGTTATAATAAACTGGAGCAATATTGGATTTTCCAATACAGACTCAGTAAGCTAGCTATTGTATTCAACCATTGACTAACTCACTGATGATGTTTTTGCTTGTAGCCCAGCAGTATTACATATCAGACAGTGCTAGTGACTGATCGTAACACTACCTATGCCATCTACTCTTATCCTTGTCTGTCAGATCCTCCCAGACAGTCTGCTATTATTGGCATCAGCAGTCCAATAGGAACTAACCAGTTTCGTTACTCTAATCTTAATACGATCACTTCTATTGGTTGCTCAAATGGAGAATTTTCTAACACGTACTCTTTGATGTACTCCCTCACAGAAATACAGAACACATCATTACCTACCAATGGTATACTTCACTAACCATATTTTTATCACACTTACTATTTTCTCTAACAGTAGCTGGTTCTTGTGTGGCAGCTGGATTGGCACAGCAGAGTTGCTGTCAGCAATTTACTGACTCAACAGAGTCCTGTCGTGCTGGCAGTGGTGATGGAGCTTGCTACTGTGATGGACTGTGTTTTGAGCGGAATGATTGCTGCAGTGACATAAATAGTGTACAGGATCTACAGGCGTGTGTACCAAGTTAGTTCACTGCTATTTTTAATACTAGTTATGACTATTATTGTTATAGCATGCACTAGTATGGACTCATCTATATTGTTTGTGAACGGCACTAACAGTGGATACCCTCGTGCCTGTATCAATGGAGTATGGCGATATGTGTGCAACAATGGCTGGTCTAGTCGAAATGCTGAACATGCCTGTTCTCTAGCTCGTTTTACTCTTGGAGAGATTGGTAAGCAGCTGTAGTATTATACACCAACACCATTACTGTATTCTACAGGTATTGGACTGTCATTGCCTGGTGGAGTAATGTATCCTGCAGGTGTCAGCGATCTAGTCTGCAATGGGTTGGAACGTGATATCCTGGAGTGCAGTCATACACTGACCACTACCAATGCCTGTAATCCATCCTCCTTTGCTACCGTTACTTGCAGTGGTAAGACTGACCTATAGGCATATGCACTGTATGCATTGTTGCTGCAGGTATGGGTGTCTGTACTAATGGTGATCTACGGCTTATGAGCGGTCAACCTGGTCATGCTAGTGTTGTAGAAGCTTGTGTTGAATCGAACTGGAGAATTGTATGCGGTAGAGACTGGGATGACAATGATGCAGCCGTGGTCTGCAGACAACTATCACAAAGCGGACCTGGTAAGCTGGTTATATTAAGACGATCAGCTCACTCACCTTCGCTTGCTTTGCAGCTACAGCATCAGTCATCGGTCTTAGTGTATTTATCTCTGAAGTAGACAATGTTAACTGCACAGGACAAGAAACTAGACTCAGCCAGTGTCAAGTGAGAATAGGTGACAGTGGATGTGACATGACAGCAGCTGTGCTCTGCGGAGGTATTTCATGCACAAATGCGAAATGATTCATGCATACTGTACATGCATTCAGGGCTGCCTCCTACTAGTCCACCACCTTCAACTCCACAACCTTCAACACCGCCACCACAGCCATCACCACAACCACTGACTCCAAGTCCATCTAATTCAAATGAGAACTCAGTAATCATCGCTACGCCATTGGAGGCTATCATTATACCATCAGCAGTGTCAACAGTTGTGATACTTGTGTTGATCGTGATTGCTATCGTTGTTCCAATCATAATCACTAAAAAGTTTAGAAGAAAACGAAAAGATGCGATGATCTACTTAGAAGAGCTGCGAAGAACACCAGATCCTGAGAATCAGTTTGGAAATAACTATGTCAAAAACAAATTGTTTCAAGGTAAATACACTTAATATCATGCATCACAGTTTTCATTGTGATTTACAGGAAAGCAACAGACAGTATCTATCAAGCCGGAGTATCTGCCTCTGATCTCGTCTAATCTTGTTATCTATAACCATCAGTTGAGGTTACTGGATAGTGTAGGACAGGGTGAGCTGACATGAGTTGATGTGATGATAGCCACCTGTTGCTGGTTATTTTAACAGGAGAATTTGGAGTAGTTTATAAAGCTCATTTAATGGGATTCGGTGACCAGGCCAGCATAACAACAGTTGCTGTGAAAACTCTAAAGGGTAATATGGATATTGTGTCTGTATACCTCTAACCCACTTTTGAATTGTAGGTACATTTGTTGAGGATGATGTGGATAGTTTAGTGCAGGAGTTTCTTCAAATGAATGAGTTTAATCATCCTAATGTAATGGGACTAATAGGTGTGTGTCTGGATGCTGGACCTGCTCCATATGTTGTGCTTCCCTTCATGGCTAATGGTAACCTACTGTCATACCTCAAACAGAGAAGAAAAACCTTATTACTCAGCAAGGAAGCTGATGAAGAAGAGGTATATTCTGATAGTTAGTGATGATCACTTTCACTCATTTTCTCAGATCTCATCAGTTCAAAATAAACTGCTTTCAATGTGTCTGCAAATAACTAAAGGAATGGAGTATTTGGCTAGTCAGAAATTTGTTCACCGAGACCTGGCAGCAAGGAACTGCATGTATGATATCCCTTCACTCTCTGTTGTGTATCCAATTTATTTGCTATTCACGTCATATCTTACAGGATTGATGAGGCTGGTATTATCAAAGTGGCTGATTTTGGTCTAGCAAAGAGCACTTACGAGAAGTTATACTTTAGACAGAACATGGGAGAATCAGTTAAGTTGCCCATCAAGTGGATGGCTGTAGAGAGCATAGAGGATGGAGTCTTCTCTGAGAAGACTGATGTGGTAAGGTTCAAATAATTTTAAAACCTAGTATATTGCAAGAATCTTCTCTCTGCAGTGGGCATTTGGTGTTACTTGTTGGGAGATTTTCAGTGGTGGCAAGATGCCCTTTGGTGGACTGACTCCTCTTAGCTTGCCAAAGCTACTTCGTGATGGAGACCGAATGGAGATACCTGACAACCAGGCTTGCTCTGATGAAATGTTAGTCCACATCTACTCTCATACTAATATTCACGTACTAAAATGGCTTGATCTCTCTCGCCACAGATACAAGATGATTATGACGCAATGCTGGCTTGCTGATCCAGATGACAGACCTACATTTTCTGAGCTGCAGTCCCAGATTAGTTCAGCTCTTACCACAATGGCTGGTTACATGGAGTTTTCAGAATTTGCATCTGTCGGTTCACTTGATGTGATTAATGATGACTCTTAGATCATGAACAGTTATTTATATTAAATAATAATATTTATACTTTATTATTTCTGTCTTTATTATTGATTTTTGTCTCACCATATACCGACACTTAAAGTAACCTCAACTTCCTCAATAAAGAACATTGTTTTACAACAAGCACTATTTTTGACGTAGGCACTGATGTAGCGAGCCATGAAGCCTGTGCAGTTCCTCGATAATAAGATCATCCACGTTGCATGTCTAGAATAGGATGTGAAGGCTCGGGGCGTAGGAAATTGAACATGTGCGAGTGGTGCAAACAACTTATGACACACATAACAAGTCTGGCAACTAGCATCGATCATGGCTAGGTCTTCGACAGCAACTAGCATGAATACACCGCTCGCAGTAAGTGCAGTATTTTGTACACTGTTGTTACTGCAATGCTCTCTGGAAACAAACGGTGAGTTGGTGGCTAGTTAGCTAGTGTCTAGGTTATATGGTGGTTTTAACTCTATGTAGGCCAAGGGCCTGGAGGAGGACGGCGGCAGCTACCTCCGTGCAGTACAATGGACGTACGACTGCTACATTCGAGAAGAACTCCTAGAGGAATCAGAGGGAGCATGGAAATTTGCTTCCAAAGAAAGTGGTATAGAATTTGCTCCAGGAGTGTTACAGACTCTCTGATCAGACCGTATTGTAATCAGCTTTCCTACTCCAATGGCAGTGAGTAACACTCTAACACATAATGAACCACAACTATAAACCACTTCTATAGGAATATTGAGGAACAATGCTATAGACGACAATATTCCATTTATCCAGTTAGAGTTGAAGTGCCCTGTTACAGATGCTCCTGATATTAGAAGGTGCACAGTTGATGGCGACCTGGTACTGGATTGTGGTGAAAGCAGAGAAGAGACGATCATTGAATGCTTTAATGGTTGGCGTGTGCAGATAACATTATGATTGGTTCGTATTATTTTTTTAAATTAGGTAACCTGCCCATCTTGAGTCTCGGGTACTTCAATGCTAGTCTAACTGGCAGCATAATGGGTACTGGATCCCTGAATATTCCAACGGGTCCCATCCCATACGGTAGTCGAACCTTTAACAGCGTATCAGTGAGTCACTAACTAGTGACAATGCAACATTATACTACTGAACTTGTACACAGGCTAGGGTCAATGGAGTGGTATCATTCAATGGACCACTGGCTAAGGGAGCATCACCTCAGTTTCCTGTCCGCAATAGATTCGTACTGGCGCCATTTTGGACAGACCCGGCTGGGTTGACAGCGACAATACAATATGAGATGTTTGATATGAATACAGTTGGCACTGACTCTAACTACCTCATGCTAGTTAACAACTATATAATGACACGATTCAACACAACAACATTTAACGGATCTTTGTTGGTTATAATAAGATGGAGCAATATTACAGACTCAGTAAGCTAGCTATTGTATTCAACCATAGACTAGCTCACTGATGATGTTTTTGTTTGTAGCCCAGCAGTATTACATATCAGACAGTGCTAGTGACTGATCGTAACACTACCTATGCCATCTACTCTTATCCTTGTCTGTCAGATCCTCCCAGACAGTCTGCTATTATTGGCATCAGCAGTCCAATAGGAACTAACCAGTTTCGTTACTCTAATCTTAATACGATCACTTCTATTGGTTGCTCAAATGGAGAATTTTCTAACTCGTACTCTCTGATGTACTCCCTCACAGTAATACAGAACACATCATTAGCTACCAATGGTATGCATCACTGTATAGCACAGCCACACACATTCTCTACAAATACGTTTCATCTCATTCATTATTAATTTTTCTAACAGTAGCTGGTTCTTGTGTGGCAGCTGGATTGGCACAGCAGAGTTGCTGTCAGCCATTTACTGACCCAACAGAGTCCTGTCGTGCTGGCAGTGGTGATGGAGCTTGCTACTGTGATGGACTGTGTTTTAAGCGAAATGATTGCTGCAGTGACATACATAGCGTACAGAATCTACAGGCGTGTGTACCAAGTTAGTTCACTGCTATTTTTAATACTAGTTATGACTATTATTGTTATAGCATGCACTAGTATGGACACATTAATATTGGTTGATGAAGGTACTAACAAAGGGTACCCTCAAGTATGTATCAATGGAGTATGGCGATATGTGTGTGATGATGGCTGGACTGGTGTAAGTGCTGAAAGAGTTTGCACACAAGTTGGATTTTTCGACGGAGATATAGGTGAGTAGTTGGTTTGAATTGCGCCTTACAGTAACTTGACCTTATAGGTCTAAATGTACAACCATTGGCTGGTGGGAAAATGTATCCTGCTGGCATCAGTAATGTACGGTGCACTGGGTTGGAGAGCAATATTCTACAGTGCAACCATCGCAGAACTGCTACCAATGCCTGTACTCCTGAAAACTTTGCTACCATTTCTTGTAGAGGTAAGGCCCTGGGGTAGTTCATAATACACATTAATTTTATCATTCTGTTTTTCGAAGGTGATGCCGAATGCTCTAATGGAGATGTAAGAATGCTTAATGGATCATCAAATCTTGGCAGATTTCAAGTCTGCGTCGAGGGCAGCTGGGAGATGATATGTGCTACAAACTGGGATGATGATGACGCAACTGTGGTCTGCAGACAACTATCACGAAATGAATCTGGTGAACTGCAGACATGGTTAACACTTTACTCATTTCATGCCTCTCCTCACTGCAGCTACTGGGACAGTTATTAACCTCGAAACACCGTTTGCAGCTCAATTAGACCAGTTCGACTGCACAGGACAAGAGACTAGACTCAGTCAGTGTCAATATCTAGCTGGTAATTTTGGCTGCAACACAGTACCAGGAGTATTCTGTGGAGGTACAATTGCACAATTGCATGAAATAACGGCTGTATTACAACCTTATAGGAGTGCCTCCTACCACACCATCACCACAGCCGACGATGCCTACTGACACTGCTACCATTTTAAACCAGCTTCCTATTATTATACCATTTGCGGTGTTAGGAATTGTGATACTTGTGCTGATCATGATTGCTATCGTTGTTCCGATCCTGATTACTAAAGTATTTTTAAAGAAACGTAAAAAGACAATTGTCTACTTAGAAGAGCTGTCAGCTCAGAGAGGAACACCAGATCCTGATCATGAAAACCACTATCACGGAAACAACTATCATGGGAACAACTATCATGGGAACAACTATATCAGCAGAAGCAAACTGTTTCAAGGTAATATATGTGCTCAATAGAATTGCATGTCAACTAAACATTATTTTGTCTATGTGAATACAGGAAGCCAGCAAACTGTTCATATCAAGCCGGAGTATCTGCCTCTGATCTCGTCTAATCTTGTTATCTATAACCATCAGTTGAGGTTACTGGATAGTGTAGGACAGGGTGAGCTGGCATGAGTTGATGTGATGATAGCCACCTGTTGCTGGTTATTTTAACAGGAGAATTTGGAGTAGTGTATAAAGCTCATTTAATGGGATTCGGTGACCAAGAGGGCATAACAACAGTTGCTGTGAAAACTCTAAAGGGTAATATGGATATTGTGTCTGTATACCTCTGTTAACCCACTTTTGAATTGTAGGTACATTTGTTGAGGATGATGTGGATAGTTTAGTGCAGGAGTTTCTTCAAATGAATGAGTTTAATCATCCTAATGTAATGGGACTAATAGGTGTGTGTCTGGATGCTGGACCTGCTCCATATGTTGTGCTTCCCTTCATGGCTAATGGTAACCTACTGTCATACCTCAAGCAGAGAAGAAAAACTTTATTACTCAGCAAGGAAGCTGATGAAGAAGAGGTATACTGTACTAGCTAATAGTTGGTGATCACTATCACTCATTCTCTCAGATCTCATCTGTTCAAAATAAACTGCTTTCAATGTGTCTGCAAATAACTAAAGGAATGGAGTACTTGGCTAGTCAGAAATTTGTTCACAGAGACTTAGCAGCAAGGAATTGCATGTATGATTCAGTAGATTTTAAGTTTGTTCAGTGTCATGGCTGATGGTTTATGCAGGATTGATGAGGCTGGTATTATCAAAGTGGCTGATTTTGGTCTAGCACAGAGCACTTACGAGAAGCTATACTTTAGACAGGAAATGGATGAATCTGTCAAGTTACCTATCAAGTGGTTAGCTATAGAGAGTTTAGAGGATGGAGTGTTCTCTGAGAAATCTGATGTGGTAAGGTTCAAATACTTGTGAAGTGAGGTAATATGCCCTTACTACTCTCTGCAGTGGGCATTTGGTGTTACATGTTGGGAGATATTCAATGGTGGCAAGATGCCTTATGGTGGACTGACTCCTCTTAGCTTGCCAAAGCTACTTCGTGATGGAGACCGAATGGAGATACCTGACAACCAGGCTTGCTCTGATGAAATGTTAGCCCATACAAGTGTTCCTATGTCTCAAATTGCTAATGACATTGTGGCGACATGTTTGTATACATTGCATGGCTTGATCTCTCTCACCACAGATACAAGATGACTATGAAGCAATGCTGGCTTGCTGATCCACACGACAGACCTACATTTTCTGAGCTGCAGTCCCAGATTAGCTCAGCTCTTACCACGATGGCTGGTTACATGGAATTCACAGAATTTGCTTCAGTCAATTCACTTGAACTTGATAAAGACAATTAATTTTTTTACTTATTTTAAAAAATCATAATGCTCTTCAGTCCTTCATCATTCTATAACCACAAATATCACAGACCACTTTTAATTAGTGCTTTGGAATTTCCTGTCATGAATATGATCACAGAATTCACCCTCTTACACAGCAATTTTTATCAGACACTCATGCAGTAGTGACCTTGCATCACAAACCTGACCAACCACAAGGTCGTCAATTATTGTCTATTTTTTTTCATAAAGCTCTTATTGAAAATTATTCACTAATAATAAAGGTGAAACTACAGGCTTGTGGTAAATCAACATTGATAAATAAACAGAGCTTAAAATAATGTGTTGGTAAAATTGATACATAGTACTTGGAATGTAATGAACGAGTGAGAAAGCATAAAAATGAGTGACAATGAACTGCAAAAGGAACCGCTCAAATCTGTTACTAAAATTAGCGTTCCATGTTTAGCAACATGTCAGTTGTATAAATAATAAATTGGCGGCACGTGAATTCATTGACAATAATAGTAGACTATGAATACATTTACAACTCTATCCGACCAATCAGAATGCACCAAAGGCTAACGCGGCACGTGCGCGCAAGGCGTTGCCAGGGAAGTACTGGACTGGCATCCTTTTATTCTGCCGCGCAGTTCATTCCGACGTTGTCGTCCAGAGTGTGAAGTCCAGCCACAGCAACGATCTTTCTGTCTCTCTTGTACGCCGCTAAATAAAGCTTTGAAAATGTCTCGTGAATGGGAACGTCCACTTTGCGGTTGCTTCGGAGATTGCACCACCTGTAAGTTGCAACATTTACGCTTCGTTCTGTCGTTTACCTTTGTTTTGCTGCCCTACAGGTCTGCTCTCCTTCTTCCTCCCATGCATCCAGTTCGGTAGGAATGCTGAGAGCCTCGGAGAGAGCTGCTTCATGTACGCTCTGTCTCAGTTCGTCCCTCTGCTGGACCTGTACTGCCGTGTCAGCGTGCGTGGAAGGATCAGGGAGCAGAAGGGAATCGAGGGCTCGTGCTTCAAGGATCTTCTGTGCGTCTGGTGTTGTGGTCCTTGCGCGCTAGCTCAGGAAGGCCAGGTCAGTTACTAAACTATGCCGTGTGTACACACACGATTGTTAGTTCGCGACTGAATGCACTTAAATTTCACTGTTATCTCAACCCTCTCAGGAATTGGCATCTCCCAACACCCAATCCATGGCCAGAGAATGAGTAACTAGTTAGCAAAAGAGACTCTGAGTGCAGTCATAATTCGCACAGTTACTATCCTAGCTATCATTTTAATGTTCTCTTGTTATTGTTCTGTATGTGACCTTCCAACAAATGTGAGAAGTTTACAATGTCAATGAAAAATATTTATTACTGGAAAAAAACTAGGGGTGGCAAGGGAGCAGCAGGTCACATTGTGTTCCTCCTTGTAGACACCTTGCTGTAGTGTGACATGCAGCAGTAGACTAATTCACCCAGGGCGCTACATCCTGTCGAGTGACTTATCAGATGTAGGGCACTCTCAAAGTCCATGTATGGCAACAGGGTCACCGTTGCTGTGTCAACTGGCTTGCTTCCTGAATAGCAGCTACCAACCCATTATACTATGTATGGCTTCCAACAGATTAGTACAGCCCTTGGGCATATATCATCACTCTTTTAAAAAATACATGTACGTATTGAGAAGAGGGATAGGAGTACAAGAAATGAGGATAACAGCTATTCAGTCAGTTTCACATAATTACTATAGCATGCATTAACTAGTAAGGAGCAGGTTACTCTCGTGCCATGGACTGGCCACCTGGTCCGAGCTCCTGGTGCTCCTGTACTAGAGCGCAGAGAGAACAGAACAGATGACACAGCAGGTCATTGATGAAGCTGCCCTGTAGAACAAAGAGTTGTGTGAATAATCTAGTCACAAAGCTATGAATCTTCCTCCACAAAACTTCCCAGCATGTGGTGAATGTTGATTATGGACAGAAGAACAGCCCATGAATATCGGCAAGCTAAGGTCACTAACTACCACACAAACACCCATCCCTGTGCACCCTAATTCAGACTCAAGCATCCTACAAGGTTACAAGCAGAAGCCTTGTAATGATAACCCCAGGCTAGTCAAAAAGGGAAAATAATAAAATATATAATATAATTATGTCTATGTCAAAACCCCATATTAGGAGGAGCAAGCGGCATGTCAGCATGCCCTACATACTGAACTAACACTATTAGTGACACAAGACAATACAAACTTCCCACTATATCATCCAGAAGCCGATAAGATAATTGTAACCAGAGTAGGTATGACCTTATCAATAGATAAGCTAAACCTCAATCGGGCGTGTCTACCGAGGTCAGGGGCGTATCTATACAATACTATTGCTTTCATGGGTCCAAGGCTCAAGCTAAAGCCCTAGCTAAAATAAAACAAACAACTCACCTCGATTCCCTTCTTGTCCCTGACTTTGCCACGGTTTACTGCAGCGCAGTAAATTCCGAGCAGAGGGATGGCGTAGAAGATACCATTCTTCAAGCAGTCCTCTCCGACACCCTCGGCGTTCTTTCCAGCAGTGTAGCAAGGGAAGAACCAGGTGATCAAGCCTAAAGTAGAAAAACAGTTGCAAAACAGATTATTGGTCGAGGCAGCTGCCGTTTGCTGGCTTACAAGTGGTGATGTCACCGAAGCATCCAAAGAGACCATGGGACCACTGAGCAGACATACTTGCGTTCACTAGGGCTAGCAGGTAGTAACAAGCAGCAAACAAGAAAAACGTGCAAGTAAGCTGATGGCGCGGATACAAAGAGGTTTTATGAAAATCAGCTAGCAATTACGTCACAATTTAAAAATTGCGCATGCGCAAATGATAAAAATTTGTATTGCGCGTGCGCAGTACATCTAAAATGGCGGCTGTTTAGCGAAACAATTTATTTTCCATTGAGCATGAGACAAAACATTTTTACAGATTAGAAATAACACTGATGTTGAAATATCATGGAAAAAAAAACACAGCGTAACTACAACTGTCAGCAACTACTAACACATAACATAAATGATGATCACTCTCGAGCCATAGACTGGGGACTGGCCGCCTTGATCTCCTGTGCTTCTTGCACTAGAGCACAAAGTGTGCAGCAAAAATGACAGAGTAAGTCATTGAAGAATGTTCCCTGAGAAAGACAACACGTATACATAATCACTAACACGTGCAGTACAACTAACATCAATTCCTTTCTTTTCCCTGATCTTGCCTCGTATCACTGCACCACAGTATATGTTAACGAATGGAACGAAGAACAGAATTCCATGTGTCAAACACGTCTCGCCGACACCCTCTGCGTTCTTCCCAGCGGTGTAGCAAGGTATAAAATACGTTATCAGACCTGGAAAGGGGTGGATTGAATTGCTTGCTTGAACCGCACTCGCAACAGAGCTACTCACATGTTGTGATGTCAGAGAAGCAGCCAAAGACTCCGTGACTCCAAGTGTTCGACATGACGGATGGTGCTGAGGGAGCGAGCGATACGATGACCGAGGAGCTGAGCTGGTACGTCGAGGGCAAAGGGCTTCCTTTTGTTGTTTATACTTAGTACTTTACCGTAATATTCTATTTACATGTATGTAGTAGTAGATGTACTAGAACTCTTGTTTGCAACTGTATATTAACTAAGACAAGGCACAGAATAGATTAATAAGTCTCAAACAATAGTGTTATTGTTCCTATGTAGCTCTCAGATTGTGTGAACATTCGACGGTGAATGTGATACTTCCTTGGGTCTCGTTTTCATGGTTGCGCCCCTTCTCCATCAGCTTTTGGGTATGTCGCTCGCTGGCACCGTCACGGGGAACGGTAGAGCTGACCTCACCCATGAATTTGTCGACTAATACATTGTGGTTGATCACCTACAATGGGTAGAGTGTATTATACAAGCTGCATTATATGCATAAGGTCACTGACCTGTATCTTGACTTCTGCCTCTGCTGGTTTCTTCACATAGAATACAACGTCTGAGTTGAATTTTGGTTCAAGTGTGTCCTTGCAAATAGGAGTGAGCACTGTGGTTCCTTCGCAAGTCACCTTACAATAAGGATCAGCGCCTGCATGATCAAACACTCACTAGCTTGCAGTCCACTAACATGTATATATACCAACCTTTCCCCGTCATGTCTTGCTTGGCTAGTCCTTGAGCATTAATCAGACGTACAGTGACAGCAGCTTGAGGCTGCCGGTAGCAACAACAGCAGAGGAGCCCAAAGCAACCACGTTTAGGTTCATCCTTGGTCAGCATCCTGGGGAAACACTAATCAAATTATTGCAGACACATTATGGTGTAACTCACATTGGTTTGCTGTCCCGCTCTGTGTATATACGTAACAGGAACTCACGTTCCAGTGCAGGCTCAAAAGTTGATGGTACGATGACGTAACGTCCTTGAGTCAGGGTGTATCGACCAAACACTGACCTTTTATTAGTAAAGGTGACATTGCCAGCAGACTCTCTCATTGAATGGATACGATATTTTCTGTTCTCCTCAACCTATCAACAGCCAGGTCAACACACAGTGCATCCACACAGACAAGCACTGATACCTTCATGATGAGTAACCCAATGGAAAAATTCTTTCCTTCAGTTTTGTTGCCTTTGCTCAAGTTCGCACGAGGATCTTGTTGCATTAAACTAACCATCACCTCTTGAGTTTCGTGCATTACAGCAAATGTAAACTGGTCAAAACCATCAACATATAAACACACACACCGCCACAACAATACCTGTGGGTTATGCAGAAAGGTGTCCTTATGATTGCTACAGCCACCAGCACTACGGCCCTGCCATCTGCTGACGAAAGATCCCTCGTGCCATGTCTTCTGAAGAGAGAGGACCCTCGTGTTGATGAGACGACAGACACTGACATTGGTGTACCACTGACACCAATCACTGAACTCCATCCTGTAGGAGAGAGAGAGGGAAGGAATTAAGAATGGGAGGGAAAGAAGAGAGAGGGGAGGAATTAAGAGAGGAATTAAGAGAGGAGGGAGGAATTGAGAGAGAGGAGGAATTAAGAGAAGAGGGGAGGAATTAAGAGAGGAGGGAGGAATCAAGAAAGAGGGAGGGATTATCAATAGTTAGAAGGAGGAATTAACAGAGAGGGGAATTTATCAAGGGTGGAGATAGTTCTTATCACATACCAAAACTCGCCATCATCTTCAACTTTTAGTTCCATTTTGTCCTTTTCTTTCTTAGGCACACGAGTCCACTCCTCAGAACTGGAACACAGCTATTAAACCAATCCTTCACAATGCACACACTTACCCATCACTCCAAGGGCCGTTCCACTCCTTCTTGCCCCAAGGATTCCTCATCTTGATCATCAACAGTTTCTCTCTCTTGAAGACGCTTGTCAGACCAGAAGACAAGCTCATCTGCTCAGAGGTACAAGCTCTAACACGAGAACACAAGCGCTAACATACCTTCTTAACATCAGTGATAGTGTAGGCATGTCCCTTGATCAGACCACAAGGCAGCTCTGCCTCTGCAGCTTCTCCTTCCTTGAGCTGAACAAAACACATAGTACTGTCACTCATGTTTGTTGCCTCTACAATCATAATGTACTGTTGTATTCTAGTTGCCTGTTGCATCACTCGAACAACTCATGCATGCTAACCGATATAGAGCAAGATATCATGGCTCGGTGCTTGTGAGCATGAAGCAGGTTCTACACATGGAGGGAATGAACAAGTAGCTCGTGGAGATGACAGCAACACACACCTCATATAATTCCAGTTTCTTTTCTTCATTGTCTACTAGACCACCACTCTGAACATCAAAGGTTTCGCTGAGTCCTCCAGTGAAGTCAACCAGAGCATCACCAGTCTGTCCACCAGTCAGTGCTTCGTATGATCCAGCCATTCTGAGTAAAGTGGTATAACAACATAATTCGTGGTGCGTCTGTATTCTTACTTGGCGTATGCTTTCTCTAGCAGAGGGCTCCAGAACTCGTTCTCATCTTTGGACTTGCAGAAGAGCAGCTGGTTATCACGAGTGGGTAGATAGTCATCAATAACAACATCCACCCATTCTCCAAACCGCCAGAAACGAAAATGAAAAATGCCGCAATATCGATCAGTGTGATTGGAATCCCACTCCTGAGCCGATGCAATACACTAATGTACACACACAGCCTTGTACACACACACCTGTGCTTTATGATCAGGGACAACCTTCTCCCAAAGTTTAGGTTCAAGAGCTAGCGCAGAGCAAGCCGCCACCAGCCAGCAGTTCCCCAGGATCCCTTGGTTAAGATCGCTTGCTGACAGACCCTTCACCACTAGATGTGGGTCAGAGCATATGTCCTGTGAGAGGAGAGATGCTAGCAGTTACAGCAAGCTAATGTCGCCTACCCTTGGTCTCTTCCATACAACATCTCCTTCATTCCTACCACTATAGAACATGGACTCAGCCGATGGAGGGAAGGCGGGATCAGTGAAGAGCTCTCCCCTCCTCTGACACTCCTGCTTCAGCTTACGGTAATCCTGATTCAAATACTTGCGAACCATGATTCTCCTATGTATGAAAATATTTAGTCTAAAGTTGCTTATTCTTGTTCTAGATGGTCATTGTAGCAGACAGTCTCCTAGCAACCAGCACGCCTGTTACACATGCATAATTATTGCACAGTATATTACTAATGCATCTAGCTTGTTGACAATTTAGCAATACATGTGTAATGTTATACAGAATGAATGTTATGATATTCTCAAAGGAATTGATTTGATACATGTATCAAATGCAACACATCATACAACAGCCTTTTACTTGTATTTTATAGCGAGAGGCTCGATCTATACATAATGCATCCTGTAGGCGAGCTAGCTCTAAATTATGCTCACTTAATCTCTCTTCTTTGCTCGCTGCTCCAAGTTTTACGCCTCTCACAGTTGCTGGAAGACTTGCTGCGAGCCGCTGACGATCCTCGCTAAAGTAGTTGCTAAGCACCAAGGAGGTCAGACGGAGAATTTGCGATCGAATAGCAAGAGGATGACCCTCCATTGTGTTTGCTTTAATTAGAAAACGCTGAATAGGGTGGAGTTGAAGGAAGCTGGCTCTAGTGTTGCCAGATTCCATTTATGATTTTAGTACATGTAGTATTTTTCTCAAGATAAATTTATTCTAGTTTTAGTTTTAGTTATAGTAATCACTT
This sequence comes from Haliclona indistincta, assembly GCA_964017065.1. Taxonomy (NCBI): domain Eukaryota; kingdom Metazoa; phylum Porifera; class Demospongiae; order Haplosclerida; family Chalinidae; genus Haliclona; species Haliclona indistincta. The sequence goes on from OZ024784.1 coordinate 1,242,397, forward strand.
TCAAATGTTTTAGTTATAGTTAGTATTAGTATACTATAACACATTTAATTTGGTTTTAGTTTTAGTTCACCAATGCAAATTGAATTATAGTTTTGATATAATATTGGGCATTCTATACAAGTACACATATACAGTCACAATTATTATTTATTTTGCCTAAGAAATACTTCATGCTCTAAGTTTAAATATGTCAGTCGATTT